>OY978511.1:3977489-4577489 GCA_963854855.1 Nasturtium officinale | reverse complement strand
AAATTAACTTTAAAGACTTTAAAAAAATTCAAAGCCCTCAAAGTTTCTAACCAATCACCCCTTAAATATATTAAAAATTTTAACCGCATGAGTTTCTTTGTTCTCAGTTTATATATATTAAGAACAGGTGAAATTACATGTGAAAATATATTTTAAAAACCAAGCTGACAGAAAATATTACAATCCTTGGTGATAAAAAACTTAAAAAGGAGATATTTTTAAAAACCCAAAATATTAAAGTCAAAATTTATCAATTAAATATTAATTTATTTATAGGTTATTCCATAAATTAAAAATTTATCTTGTAAATGCTTCACCTAAAACTTCTAGTAGTCACATGAACGTTTTAAAGAAGCTTTTCTCGAAATTAAATTTTGGTTGGTGAGAGGTGTGTGAGAGGAATCATAGATAAAGCATAGTAAACATTTTACATCATGTCGTTTTAAATATATTTTGTTTTTAATTAGATAACCGTTTTAAAAATAGTGATTTTTGTCGACAAATATTAAAATAACTAAATATTTTGAGAAAGCTAACATAAAGTATATAGTTTATATACATAATTCCATACAGGTAAAAAAATTATGATTTTTCAAAATTCCTTTTTCTAACCAATAACATAAAATGTTTGAATTGGAAATTGGATATTAACACTAACAAATTTAGCTTAAAGCATTAGAGGGTAAATCTGGTAATTATTAAACACTTTCAACATCATGATTGTATTGATAATTATGAACATATTCAAGTCGTTTTGGTGCCCACAGTATGATAGAAAGTTTTAAGATGTGGTGGTATCTGATAAAATAATTTATAACGTGGAATATAATAATAGTACATAACGTCATAACCTACAAACTCCAAACAATTATTAGATTCAACATAAACTAACTCGTACAAAAAAAAGAAGAGAAAAAACTAGTTCATACGATTAAGATAAGATTCCAAGGGATTTATTTGCAAGCTCGACTTTCATGTATTATCGAAAGAAATAAAAGCTCAACGCTTATACAACTCTGGTAGAAGTGTGTGTTTTTAATTCTTGTAAATATATCTGATTTGATTTGCTTAATTTAAATCGTCTGATCCGTTTTTACGGATTAGGTAATAAAATTTCCCAAACATCTTTGATAATATTCCCTCTATCCTATTTTATAATGATATTTTTATTTAAAAGTGCAAATTTATAAACTATGTAAATATAAAATAACTTAAGAAATTGACACATTTCATAAAATTAAGAAATTGTTCTAATAAATAAAAGTTTCCCTATTAAATAGATCTCTAATTAAATAATGGTAAATTTACAAATTAGTTTAAAACTGCATTAAAACATAAATTTAACCTTTTGAATGATATTTTTTTGTGAAAAAGAATAATAAATTGGGAGAGAGGGTAAATTAAACATTGTCTAAGTCCTTATGTAACCTCCAATTATTAAATAAACTACTGTTTATCAATTATTTTAATCAAATTTCTAATTTTTGAATTTAATTAAATTTATTTTTTGTTTAATATATATATATTATTTCTTTATTTTTATAAAATTTAAACATTTATAATATTTTGAAAATTTTAAATTTAGATACATAATAAGTCAAGGATTTTGCTTATAGTATGTTGAATCATTTTTATGATATGATTATCAAATATTAATCAAAAAGTTTAGCAGATGTGAGACATAATGTGTCAAATTGGCATGCTCAAAAAAAATTTTTTTTGTCTAGACAGACAATAAAGATATTTCCAGTTTAGTCTCACTAAATCCAACAGATTAACGAATCGGCTCGCAAGCTTATTTTTGATATTTTAAAAATTATTAAAATTAAAATTTTTTATTTAAAAATAATATACTTTAAATTTCCTTATAGTATCACATATTTCACATATTATATTTTTAAAATTATATAAAATATTTTTTCACATATATAATATATTTAATTTTATTAAATCTTTGTAACTTGAGGGCCAACCCACAAACATAATCTGTTAAAATTGTAATCCGTTTGATTTTGTCCACAAGTCTGTCTTTTAACGGACTTAATATTTTTGTCCATATCCGTCCTATGGCGGATTGGAGTAGGCTAATCATGTGGATTTAGACATTTTTTGACACTTCTAATAGAACATTTAAATTAAGTATTATGTTACATAATATCAAATTTATGATTACTTGAATATATAAGTAGTGTCTGGATACAATCATTAAAATAGTTCTGTTTAAATACAATAATTAAAATACAATCATAAATCTTCAGTTTAATTCGAACAGCTGAATAATATTCACCAAGTATACTATTTTTTAGATAGTGATATGGATTGGAAACTATAAAACTTTGCGGCGTGTGGGGTTTATTATTTATAATGAAATACATATGATTTGTAAAAGGTGAAAAGAAACACGTTGAAAATGTGAAGTGCGTGGTGGGTGTTGAGGTGAAATCAATTTGGGTAAGTGGTCCTTGTTAGGCATTTACACTTCTGTAAATTATGCAGTGACAAAGACAATGACATGCGACGGCTAAGTAATTGTTTTAAACACTTCCACATATTCCTCTTTTTCCCCTCTCATCTACTTAAGTCGATAAAGATCACCATCACGATCAACATCTCGACCCGTGTGATATGATGGAATACAATAAAACATCTGATAATACTTTTTTTTATTATTTTTGTGATGCCGGTGTTATGTATTGATGTTGATCACATGATTTCACCACTCGCACCAAAAGATTAAAATTATGTCGATAACTTTTCTCCATCTGATGTGCACCAAAAAAACAGACTTGACATGTGGATTCTTTACGCAAAATGTACAAACAACTAAATACATTTAGGACCAGTAGTACAACTTGTTTGGATTGATACAACAAAAACGATGGAAAAAGGTAAGAATTAATAGTGGATACAAAATATTAAAATATGAAAGATGTAGAGGAGACATCCTAAAAATACTAAAACCCCCTATACATTACGCGACAAAAAAGAAATAACATTAAATAATGAAATAATGATTTCTAATTTTATCATATACAAAAGAATTACGAGTGTCTTCTTTGGCAGATGTCGAGTACTCTCACTACAATTTCAAATCATAATTTGAGTTTCAGTTTGGAATTTCATAGATACAAAAGTAAAATTACATATAAACTTTACATTTAAGAGCACCTTCAACTGTGCTATGTTGTAGGGGGTTTAAGATTTTTTTTTTAAATAATAGAAAGCAGCACAGAAAAGGAGAAAATAGAAAAATGCATATGATTTTAGATACTTTGGAGCATTCACAGCAGTGAGTATTTTATATACTTTAGTTAAATATTTAAAATTTAATTATAAATAAAAAAGTTGAGCCAGTTAAAAAGAGACACATATGCATGAATATCTCATGACTATCCACAATAGTTTTAAGATTCAACATCATACTTTTTGATTTTCATCTAATAATTCAACACTTATTCAAATTTTGTACTAAATAAAATTTATTACATTACCCCACAATTTTTCTTTATTTTCTATTATTTTCTGATTACATATTAAAAAATTAGCATTGATAAAAATAAAAATTAAGAGTAAAATATTTTTTCTTTCTTATATTATATTATTAGTTATAGTCAAATATGTTTTGTCCAAATAAAATGAAGTCTCAATTTATAGAAAACAAATTTTTGGTATCCAAAACTTAAAAAATAAATTAATAGATTGTAAAATAATTTATTTTGAATAATTAGGATGAAAAATATATTAAAAATCTCAAGAGCTAATAACAATACAACACATGGCCCACTTTCTCTTTTATTCAACCACTAATCTAAACTTTCAGTCATAACTCTTCCAGATAGCATTGTCTCTCTCCATCTTTTGGGATTCAACACAGTTTTATCCATCTAAGATTCAACACATTTTTCAACACCACCTCTAAAACAATTTAAACATTTTAATTTTGTTTCCAACACCCTCACTAGTCTTAGATCTTAGAGTTTCTCTATGCAGAGACAGTTTCTCACATCTCTTTTCCTTTTCTATTATTTTATTTTTATTTTTATTTGTGAGAAACTCTCCTATAAACTAAGTTGCTCTTAGAACATTACTCTTAGAGTGGTCCACAATTTTTATCTGCCAAAGGTGATCGAGCTGCAAGTGGTCACTGAACAAGTTCTGTTCTGGTTTACTAAGGCAGTCTTCTAAACTGCTTGTCTTTCCATAGTCAGATGGTTTGTAAAAAGTTTTGAATGTATGTTGACGATAGTCTAATATATGATAATGGGAAAATGAACAGAAAAAAATAAACATATAGAAACAACATTAAAGAAATAAAAGAAAAATGATGGAAAATTATATAAACATCAAAATTTAGTGAAGAAATGAGTATAAAAAAAAGATCTAAAGTTAACATGAAGATCAGTAAGAACATGTCCAAATATAAATGAAATATGTTAGAATCAAATTTTACATGCACCATAACATTGTTAACATAATATCTTTTGAAATTCAAACGATTATATTGTATTCGGTTATTCATATTGTTAGTAGTTTAAAATTAATATAATATAGTCTTAAACAGTTTTAGAGAATTACCAATAAAATAAGGTGAGTTTTGAAAAAAAAAGAACAACCATCCCAAATATTATATCCAGTGTGCTACCTAAAGTACTAATCTTGTATAAATATATATTATGTAAGAAACAATTAAGAATAACCCATGATATACATCATTATAAAAAAATTATTCCCCTAATATTAGAAATCTACTAGCTATTATTGCTATTATACAAAACACTATTTAAAATTGTGGTAAGTAAACATTATTTATTAGTTACTCAAACAAGAACATTAAGTTTGTATATCAATAAGTCTCAAAATCTGTTTAATTTCTTAAGGGCATATTATTTACGTATAAAAAATATTACTAGTTGAAAATAATTCACTTTTAGTATCTTACTGAAATGAGCATTCGTTTTTCAGAAATTGAAAATAGCTGCCACCATTGTGAAAATGAATTAGTTATGAAATATTGTTGGAACAACAATTTTTCAAACATGTAGAACTCATAAGCATTTTCCTCTGAATAAAGTCAATCTAGTACTTATTATATGCTTCACATATATGTTGAGCATGTGGTACGAGTTTTTAGGAGAGACAAATGTGTTACAAGCTGATATCATGTACTTGTTATTTCATTCTCAATCCACTCAATAGGTGTTTTCCACAATTCTGTTTTATCTTTATGTGTTTTCGTTGACATCTGATTTAATCAAAGAAAACTAATTTTGTATGTGCTATTGCACCTACTCATCCGGTATGAGGAAGAGAACTTGGTAGACAGATTCCCGACATCTCACCTTCTACATTTGGTGAAGTTAATCTAATGCTTAACTCTAATCTTTCCCATCATACTCAAACTGATCAGATTAGTGGTGTTTGTCTTCCTAGGGGTTGAGTATGTTTTAAGTGGTACTCTCCTAAATATTTTGGTATGTTTCTTAATCTGTACAAGTTGTGGATCTATGCTGCTGGTACTAGTTATATATATATACATATATATATTGTGACATAGTTTTCTCTATCTATGATGTCTACATCAATAATGACATAATTAATTGATAAGTAGTAATTAAAAATATTAAGTTGTAGAAGATATCCATGCAACTAATTTGAATATTTAGAAAAATATAAATAACGAAAATTTTACAACTAATTGTGAAGAAACACTTTCACATTATTTTCAAAGTTTTACTTTCTAATTTAATTTATTGTTACAAGAATTAGTCAACTAATAAATAGAAAATTAAAAGATAAAATTGAAAAATGGTTTTGGAACACCTACATGTCCTCTTATGAAGTAAAAAGTGTTTTATCATATAAAATAGTAATAGTAAATTTTCCAAATGATTTCTAAATGAAACACTTACATGTCTTTTTTGCGTGGAATGCTCGTGGAGTCAACAAATTGCGAAAACTTCATAACTCTGTCTGATATTGGGTTCAGTCTGCAAAACCTTCTTTTGGATGTCTTCTTGAAACTCGGTTACAAGAAAATATTTTTCCGACTATTGCTAAGAGGGTCTTTTCTGGTTGGAGTATGATTACTAATTATGATTTTCATTTTCTTGGTCGTATTTGGTTTGTTTGGTCCAACGAGGTGAGAGTTACATTGTTATATAAGAGCTCTCAACGTATTACAGTTTTGGTTATTACTTCTTCCAGGGATCAGTTTGTTTGTTCTTCTGCTTATGCATCTAAATTCCAGCGTGATAGCTAGTACTCTTCTTTGAGAAGATTTGCGGAATATAGATACAACTTATGTTCAAGGTTTGCTTCCTTGGATCATTCTTGGGGAATTTAATGTAACTTTGGCTATACTTCGGAGCACTTGAGAGTATGATTATTGGAGTGCGCAGAATGGGATGAGAGAGTTTCAGTCTTGTGTTTAAGATTGTTGTTTGATGGTCCTTGATTATGTTAGGTCACAATTTACTTGGTGGAATCAGAGAGAGGGTGACCCCATTGGTAATAAGCTTGACCGAGCTCTTGTTAATGCCGTTTGGAGCTCATCCTTTCCTCGCACTTACGCAGAATTTGAAACATGTGGTATTGAGTAATTGACCTAAATTATGGATGTGGTATTGAGTAATTGACCTAACTTAGATCCGTCTCTGGCCCGTAGCAACATATGCTTTCTATTTATCCATGTTATGTCATTCTTAGTCTCATTTCATTTTCGTATTTGTTTTTGTATACATGTTTTTATGAACTATTTGTCATACATAATTAGGAACGATTTGAAACTTAAACACAACTCTACTTTATGTAAGAAAACATAATTTTATTGTAATACTTAACTCCTGTGTTGATTAAAAATTAAGGAATACTAGGCAAAAATACAACTTCTTATTGAAATACTAGTTTGTTAATTATTCAAAGGAATGACCAAGATAACTATGAAAAAATAGAAAAAAAGAAGTGTAACTTACTGAGTTCTTTAATGTTGTTGTTAAGGTAAATCAAATAGTTATAGGCCGAAACCTATAGGTCTTCCCGTCAAGAAAATGATCAATACTCTTTCTTCAGCCAAAGTTCGAACCGGTACTTCCTAGCACATCATCTTTTGGAGGGCACAAACGTTTTTACCACAAGAATACTTGATGGATTTGATTAAACTTGTAACATAACTAAAAAAAAATGGACAGAATCAGATGTGTTCTGATTCCAAATTTCACGTGTCTGACTTTGTTGTCCTCTCCAACAATATATTCGATTTGTTTGTAATGCTGGCTCAAGTTACCGTACCCCACAAGGACTTTCTTGTCCTCATCGACCAAGAAACTAATTAATTGACATTATTAATTGTCTTTTTATTGCCAGAATTTAGGAACGTATCAAATTTGTAGACTGAAAAGAGATCTAATGTCATAGCTTTCAACTTCTAACCAGAAACTCTAAGCACTTTCTAATTTTCAGAGATATTTGGATCTAAAAAGAGATTGGAACTTTCGATCTCTAACCCTTCTTCTTGTCAAGTCTAATTTGAGATTGGGTCAAATATGTTTCTTATGAGACTAATATATATGATAATTACCGGTCATTAGGAAAAAAAACCCAATATACATATTTAGAGAAGCTCGTAATTCTGTATTTTTTTAGTTTCATTCATGTTCAAATTTCATTAATCCATCTGAGTGACTTGTGTTTTTTTTTTGTCGTTGCATTTGTTACGGTAACTCTAAGAAATTAATCAGATAAGTGTATCTACTTATTTCCTTTGTTATCATAAACTCACTCCCAAAGAAGTTTTGTTCGAAAAGTTTCTAATGCAACTCTCAAAGAAGTTATGTTTCTATGAACTAACGAGCTATTCATACACATTTATATTGGACCTCAGGGATTTAATGGGCCTAGTGGTGGACCGTCCAATGTAATTGAGAGCGTTGGAAACAACAACAACAATAACTACAATGAAGTCGATGGAACTAATATGTATGTTGGTGAAGAAATTGCTGGCTATGATGAAAATTATGGTGGGGAGTATGTTGGTGGTGATGGTGATTGTGACTTTGAAGCTGGAGTGACGATGAATATGGCAAAGCTTTATGGTTTTGAAAGCTATAGCGATTTCACTGGAGGAAGTGAGCTATATGAATTGGTTGTTGAATATATGTGGATTAATTTGTGCTGAAAAAAACAGAGTAATTTATTAGTCTATGATTTTCTTTGAATATATTTTCGTCCAAAAGAGAACCCTACATATGCTAGATAATCTACAAAAGTACACCTCTTTTGTTTCTTTGAAAAATAATTTCTTTTGTATCTGATATGATTTTTTGTCTGGATTTAAATTAAAGTTTACATTTTTAATATATCCAAAAGAAATTCAAAGTAATAATGATTATTATTAGGATTGAGCAAATTAACCGAGATCCGAGATCCGATCTGATCCGAAAAATATGGTACCCGAAGTGATCATATCCGAATATTTTAATATGCATTAACAACAGAATCACATAAAATGCCCGTCTTAAAATATCTACTTGACTGACTTACAGGTTATGCTAATCGATTTAAAGATTTTGCTGGTTGATAATTCAAGGATCAGTTTGCTGAACGACCTCCTCAGGCTCTCTGTTTTTGACAACCGCACTTATAACCTTCAACAACTGAAACCTTTCTTGCTGGTTGGTTTGAAGCTTCGGCTATATACACAGAGATTTCATTTTTATTTTGTTTTATTTGGCCTTTGTATTGTTTCTTATATATTATCATGTATCTTCTCATCTAGAATGAAATCGTAAATATGGAATCCAAAGCCAAGTCAGATGCAGCAGTAGCAGATCTTTTACTCGCGGAGGAGAAGAAATCACAGCCAAAGAAGAAGAAAAATAAAAGCAAAAAGGTCTTTGGAGTTCAAAACTCTCTATTAGCTATTCTGAATATTCAGTTGATTGGTCGTAAGAATGAATGGTCTTCTTGGCACAACAGAGTAATTCAAAGAGCATGTCTAGTTCCCATGATAAGACTGTTAAGCAGTAAGTATTTCAAGAGTCTTTTTTGCATGTCGATACATGTTCTCTGGTTTCCTCTGAGCTAAACGTGTTCTTACATTTCTAGTAAACCTTCTGTCAACCTTGAACCGGAAAGTGCATCTCCATCACTAATAACGGTGGAAGAAGATTCTAAGGAACCAGTAGATACTGTTGTAAGTGAAAGAGGAATGTCATCCAACACTGTCAATCAAGAGGAAGGTAACAAAGTTGCCCAAGGGTTTAAAAGAGCTTCTCAATTGACGAATAATTTGAATAATATGCATTAAAACTTATTTCTTGCATTCGCCATTTTCAAGATATGCAAAACATGCCTGGAGAAGATTCACTGTCGGAACATTTGGAGTCAATCCTTGGAGCTACAACTGCAGGTGCAACCAGATTCAATCCAGCTCTTAACATGACGCTGAAGGTAAAGCAGTTACCTAAACTCTCGTTTAATTCCACATCTCTTTACTTTCTTATTTCCTTGAGCATCTCACAGAAACATGTGGTGTTGCAGGCACTCTTGAACATTAAGATTCTCAAAGAAAATTTGATGAACAATATGCAACCATATCAAGACCACCAGGAGGAACAAGTTCCTTCTGCGCTACAAAATTTATTTGCTGCTCTTGTATCAGATGTGATAAAAAAATGAGGGAGTCTACAGTTGCCTCTTGATTGACTTGCTTGCTTACCTAGAACATGTTCTTTACATGGTTCGTGTGAGCAAATTAAGCTTCTAAGCATGGTATACATATTATTATTTTGTCAATCGGCTTTATTGCTAGTTTTTTTTTCTACTCTTTTCAGCCGAGTGATACTGCTGAGGTTCTTGTAGCCATCCTTGAGTCTTGGCATTGCTGGAAAAATCCTGAAAGGCAAAGCTTGGTAACTCGCCTTTTTACTTTGGAGGAAAATGAAAGAATGGATTGTAGAAAATGCAGGAGGAAGTCAAATTATCCTGAGCAAAGTTCTTATGGCATTGTTATGGATGCAGATTCAATCAGAGACCTGAAGGTGTGTTTTATTTATTTCCCTCTTTATCTCTCCTTCAGAAACTGATACTTCCCCTTACAAAGTTGTTGATGCTTGTATATATGCAGTGTGCCTTTGAGAATATAGAGTTTGTGGATATCCTTAAGGTGATTTCCATGGAACACAAAATGTTCTGTGACATTAGAACAGAAGGCTGTGGAAATACAAACTTTGTTTGTCACATTCTAAGTAGATGCCCTCCTATCTTCACAATCGGTAAGTTTTCACCACCATGATCGTGATCTTATGTACTGATTTCAGAAGATTATTGCTTGTGAGAAACCAATGTTGGTGTTTTGTGGGTCAACAATAGTGTTACAATGGGAGAAGAGTGAAACAGAAAAAGAAATATCTGAAACCACAATGGCTTTGATATGGGAGATAGATATCGGCAGGCTATACGAAGGCTTAGATCTAAACACTAACTACCAACTTGTGTCAATGGTAATCCATATGAAACAGGGTCACACTTTGTGCTATTGTTCTTCTGTATTCCTCTCTTACAGTCTCATAATATGGTATGTGATGCAGGTTGGGTGTAATCAAGAAGAAGAACAAATTTGTTTAGCTTATGAAAAGAACCGGTGGGTCAATCTCAGACATGATGCTTTAGTAGGAGAGGTAAGACAAAACAGTTCCCCTTTGTCTTGTCTTACTTGAGTTGAATAGTGAATTTATATAGGCCAGAGATGGTTGATATATGTGTGTGGTGATGCCGTAGGATGTTGGTAACTGGAAGAATGTGGTTAGATTTTGTGGAGAGAGGAAGGTTCGGCTAGAGATTTTGTTTTATGAAGCTGCCCGATCGATGGTCTAGTTAACAGCTACAATATGATTTGTTTTGGGAAACTACATTTATTCATCTGCACAAAGTCCTTATTATGTACATAACAAGCAACAATTATGATGGTGAGTATCTATAGCTGCAAATACTCATGTCGGTTTCCATATTTTTAGGAAATTTATTTAGCTTTAAATCTTAAATGAGAAAATGGGGTTTTGGAAAACAAAATCAAAATTTTTACTACATAGTCTTCAAGGCCGGAATTACCAAACTAAAGTCTAAAATATTCGAACAATAATATGATCATACCAGAAACACAAAAAGAATCTGTACTCATGTAAGAAGTTCTTTGTAAATTGAAAACTGATGGGACTTCAAAGTCCTTCTCCTCATCTGTCCTGCTTTGTGGGGAACAGTTTCCAGAATCCTGCGATATTCATAGAACAGTGACGATTGTTCTCCTTCAAGTCCAACTCTACTAACTCGATTACCTCCAGCAAGGTTATTGCATGGACTACCGCCTATCACAATATCAAACCCTCCATATTCGTCCATAAGTTGTTCAATCGTTTGGTGGTGTAGCTCTTGAACATCTTTAAAACTCTCTCAGAACACCTGTTTGTTTTGTCTGCTTCCAAAAGCTTCTCAAATGTTTTGGTTCACTTCTCAAAAGCTACTTCCGCACCGAAAATCCCCGTATAGAGTGATAAAACGTTTATTCCATTAGGGAACAAAGGTTTAAGGACAGACAAGTGATATGCAACAGTATCAATCTAATTTTTTTTAAAACAAGTTTCAGACGCAAAGACTTTAAAATCATATTTGAATTGATAGAGTCTAAGTTACAGAATTATACCTGAAATGAGTTCCCTAAATACTTGTAGCATTTAGTTAAACCTCCTGGAGAATGATCTTTTAGGAATCCTAAAAGCTTTTGCATCTCATCAGGGTCTAGGAGGGCAACTCTATTTTTACAACCCAAACCAAATTCTCATTTTTGCATTTGTTGATGAATTTTTTCTGCACTTTTAGATGGGGTCTCCATCATGTTTATCAAGAGACTCGCGTATTCTGTTTCTGAACAGGGCACTGATGACAGAAGTCACCAAAAGATTCAATTTTGTTATTTCATCCCAAGTAGGCCACCGTTTCCTGGTAAAGGGAAAGACTATAATGTGGTGGAGGCTAAATTTGAAACCTAGTATTGATTGGGAAGTTATGAACGTAATCTATCTTCCTCTCAGCAGCAAAAAAGTATTTGGAGTCAACGACTTCAGACACGATATAGTATAAATGGTTGAAGATCTTGTTCCAAACACCTTTTGACGCAATTGTAACATTCTCGTTGTAAAAATAAGGTGACCACAACCAAATATCCGGAATTATGATGCACATACCAGACCCAATTCCAAATATTACTTGGATCTGCCTTATTTCTACTACAAAAACGTTGCAATGACGCCAAATGGAGTTTGAGACAAAATTTCCAGCCATTTGTACGATATCATGCCAAAAAATTGTTGACTCCAAGTACTTATGTGCTGCCCTGCTGTGAGGAAGAGTGGTTACGCTCATAACCTCTTAATGAATAATAGGTTTAAAATTCAGTCTCCACCACACTATACCATCCAAGATGCCGTTCCCTTGACCAGGAAATGGTGGCCTGTGTGGGATGAAAAACAAGTTGAATTGTTTGGTGACTTCTATCGCTATGACCCAGCCCCCACTCCCAAATTGAATACGTGAGTCTATTGAGAATCATGATGGAGAGTCACCTCTAAAAATGCAGAAAGAAGTCATCAACCAATGCAAAAAGGAGAATCTGTTTTGGGTCGGTAAAAACAGAGTTACCCTCCTCGACCCTGGTGAAATGTAAAAGTTTTTAAGATTTCCAAAAGATCATAACTGAGGAGGAGGTTTAATTGAACGCTACAAGTCTCTAGGCAACTCATTTCAGGTATAAATACTTTCATTAGGGGTGTTATTGGTTATGTGGTTTTTAAAGAGTTATAATTTTTAAGACTTTGGTGTTATTCAATCTTGAATTACAAAGACTTTGTTAAAGTTATGTATTATTGGTTTAATATTTATAAAAAGTTGTTAAAACTCATGTATTATTGGATTAGTAAAAAATTTAATCTTTTAGATTATACAAAAGTTTATTAAAATTTAGTGTTATGGTTGATTGTTTTTTTTAAATGGTTATCTTAAATGACTTTTATACACTTACAAAATTTTACATGTTAGGGTGATACTCTTAGAGACTTTTGGTTAGAATATGTGAAATGTTTCAAATACTCTCTAAATTTTTCTGAAATTCTACAATCCTAATAATCATTACAATTATACATAAATCTCAATCCAATAACACTGCCTTAGATTCTCTATCAATTCAAATAATATTAACATATATATATATATATATTTGCAAAGTTTTATCCACTTACTTATATTTACGTTTGATGACATATTACTCTATTGTAAATTTTAAAACATAGACTTCTGTTAACAAAAAAAGCATTGCAAAGTTGATAAAATGAGAATATGGTGATGTATAGATAGTGGTACTGTTAATTAATAAGAAATATTGTATACAAAACCTGAATGAGAGTATATTAAATTGAATCTAGTAAAGTTATTTATTACCTCATGAGAAACATCACCCTTTAATGACTATATAAACAGACCTCGTCCCTGTTCCTTTTCTATCGAATGGTGAGTCTCCTTCTTCCTTGCCTCCGGTTCCTCTGTACTTTACAGCGAATGTACTTATATAATTAAATATGAAAATTAAATATGAAATTTCTAGTTAATGAAAAATTATATATACTTAAAGTAAAGTTATTAAAATTATATTTTAATTTTGTAAGAAAAAATTATATTTTAAATTATATATATAATTTCTGGTAAATGTACTACATATATTATATATGGTATAGAATATGAAACTGCCCAAAATTCTGTTTAAGTTTGGTTAATCATGAGTTGTATATTTGTTTTCAATCAAAAGAAAGCAGTTTTGTACATTAATATGATTTTTTATTTACTTATACATGAACCATGAACCTGACCATGGCATTACATGTCATAAGAATTCAATAGGGCATAAAAAGATAATCAATTATCCTAGAGATAATTTGTAAATCCATTCATTTAGTATAGCTTTTGGGGAAAATATTCTTCTTAGGCCAAGATAAAATATAAATATAAAAACTTCAAAAGGTATTACTCATTGCATTTTCATAAATAAAATTTACCATCTAATTATAAGGAGAACATTACAAAAAAAAGAAGAAGATTATAATAAGGAGAAATTAATTGGTTGGAACTAAATGATATAACAAGTTCTTCCTAGATCTATATGATTCAACGATGAGATGACTTAACACATCTGAACATGCACAAAGTAAAAAAGACAGAAAGTTTACTTTGTTAAAAGAGGTTCGATTCTGCAACCTACATCCCTCTGACCTAGTGTAGAAACAAATCCATTAGTACAAGATTGTAAGCATTATTTCATATGGTATCCAACATAAATATGCCTACCACTTTTTTCTTCATAGAAACTTTGGAAATAATATCAATCCGACTACCGTCCGACAGCATCGGTGTACCACTGTCTTCACTAACGGCTGCAGTCTCCAAAGGAATACCACAAACAGATCTCTCTGTAGATCTTGCTTGATGAGACGATCTCAAACACACAAATGTTTACCTCTCTCAATAATACCTTGATGAGACGATCTCAAACACACAAATGTTTGCCTCTCTCAATAATACCCTAGACGCGTAAGTCTTCATGTCTATGTCTTTTGATATTTATGTCCAAGTGCCAAAACCCTACACGACTCAAACTATCGTACAAACCTAGTAATTGGGCTTATCTTGAGTGATATACTATAGCCCACAAAAAGAATTTATATTTTTTTTTTCTTTTTTAACTTTTAAACAGAACCATGTCTAGAGTTGTAGGAGCCCAAAGAAAAAATGTTTTATTTATTTTTATAACAAAATATATACGCCAACCCTAGTACGAAATACTGGGTTGGGCCAACTATTTTACTTGTTTTATACATCTTTTGTTTTGTATTTCTAATACATTATTTTGGTAAAATCTATTATTATTCCTATTATTTTCATAAAATGACTAATTAAAAATAAAGTATAGTATATTAATAAAAGATAAAAGAGAAAAAGTTCATTACATATTTAATTACTGTGTAAAATTCTTAAACTATAACTGAACTAAAATACAAAGATTACTAAATTAGAAATAACTAACATTGCAATTTATGAAAATAATTTTAATACTATTTTCTTAACTATACAATATTATTTAATGCTATTTTATGATCTATTTTAGTTGACAATGTTTGAATCTATAAAAAGTCAAAAGTTTAAAATACTTTTTTAAAATATTATAAATATTCAATACTATATTTAATATGTAAAATTAAATTTTAAACTAAAATAACATTAAACTATATATTTTACTAATGTTAAACAAAAATAAAAATTTGGATCTCTAAAATAAATTTAAAAAATTGGGCCTAAAAATGTTTCATTTTTAAACTAAATGAGGCTCTAAGTTCAAACAGATCAGATATCAAAATCTAGATCCACGTCACCTTTATTTTTTTTCCTTTATTGCCACAGAAGCTTATGTTCTGTCTAAACAAATGTACCAGCACCTACATCAAATACTTCATCAGCATCCATATTAGTTCTGTCCAATATCTGTATGAACTGCCATAGCATCTAAGTCGATTTCATCTCAGTCTCTGAATCACACATTGATAGTCTGAGTTCGCATCAGTTCTATCTATGCATCTTTGTATCAATCCTATTCCAGTAGCTGTCACAATACCTATTTCAACAGTTTCTTAAACTCGTCTTAATACTAACAATCTCCCCTTTGATTTGAGTTTTAAGAACTAAGCGCACATTTAATGCTCATATCAAACAGCATACTTAGTGTTCATGCATCTGATTGCATCAACACTGATCTCAAACGATCTAACATCAATCTCCCTCTTTTTAACTGAGTTTGATACTCAAACAACATGTACTTTGAGTGTACTCCCCCTGAAACCAAGCCACTTGCGATGACTCACATATACTTGAGTTTACTCCCCTTGCTTGAGTCACAACTAAGTTAAAAAAACACAAACAAAAAAGCACAATCTTAAAGCATATCACACATCACTTTTGTTTCCATGTTAATGGACCTACACATGCCACATGAATTTTCACATTCTCTTGGTGGACCAAAACCTTTGTAAGAATCCTCTTGCTTTTGGACTTCTGAACTCTTCACGTCTTTGCTCATCCTAAAACCTTCAGTAATTTCTTGAGATTGCAGCATGCTATCTTTGACTCGTTATGTTACCAATAGTCTCATTCTCTACTCCACAACAGAGTTGAAATAAAAATATAATTATTATTTCACTCGGAGTTGGAATAAGAAAATTTATTTAGTGAATGTGTAATAGCTCTAAAAAAATCTTTCGTTAGGCGTCAAAAATATATATTTTATATCAAAATATATAAATTATGACATTAATAATCTTCTCCACACGTGCCTTCAAAAGGAGAGAGAATAGGCACGTGTCAATCTCTCTTCCTACTTCATTTATCGAATCTCTGATCATTCAGAGTTCAGATTTTTTGTTCATCCTCAATCATGAAGACCATTCTACATTTAGTTCATAATTCAAATTCGAAGATTCACACAAATTTTTATTTCTCATTTATTATTTTAATCCGAGAAATCACAGCTAAATCGAATCCTTTATGTTTACTAAATCCCAAACGGATAATGCACATAAGCTGTTCGACAAAATTCCCCAATGTTTTTTTGTTCTTCACAAGCCTTATCACGTGGCTCTCACGTGATAAGCTGTTATTATCGTTGATTTCCCCGCCTTTACTCTGTTTCCTTCTCGCAAACAATTTTTTCTCCAGAGACCAAGAAAGGTGCAAGAATCTGGAACAATGGAGACTACTTTTCTGACAGATCCTGAGAGTGTAGAACTCATAGCAAAGACTAATAAACTCTTCGATGATGGAGATCACAACAAAGCCTTGGAGATTATTGAAGATATGATTTTGGTCAATAAGGAAGACAAGAACATATGGTTTCTTCATACTGAAGAAGGTAAATTGTTGATGAATCTAGCGAAAAGAACAGAGAACCCTGACCTGTATTTCACATTCGTATTAGGTTCTGTAGGATGTTTTTGGAAAGGTGAGAAGTTATCAGGAATTTGTGCTCATGGACTCCACAATTTGGCTCAACAGATTGAGTCAGTATTCTATTACAAGAAATGTGTGCAGAAAGGAAAACAGAGTTTATCTGTTACTCATCCGGATTGTCAAACGAGTTTGTCACAGAAAACGAGTAAAGATGTGGAGGTTTTAATCAAAGATGCAGAGAACAAGATCGCTCTTTCCAAGACTGGAAAACTGAAGAGTTCAGTACAAGACTGTGAGCCAGAAGATTTGAAGTCAGAGAAAAGTCCAGAGCAGCGTAAGAACGAGGTTAAAGGATTGAGGTCGTATTGGTTAGGTTTGGATGTTAAGATCAAAAGGGACTTTATGAAAGTAAGCACTGCAAAGCTTATAAGTTTTGTCCAAGGAGTATATCATAGAAAAGGACGTGATGTTTTGGAGCAAGTTCTTGCTTCTGCCAAGGAAGACAGGAAATGGGCATTCTGGATGTGCCGAGCTAAATGTTCGAAGAAGTTCTCTAGTGCTGAAGATCTTAAGAGTCATCTTGAACAAGAACACGCTGCAAATTTTAAACCATCTTTGGAAGAGGATATGATGGTCAAGAGAATAGGGAAAGACTGGGCTCGTAAGATATCGGTTGGAGGTTGGGAACCAGTGGATACTGTAGCTGCCATTGAAATGTTCAAAAATCGGCTGTCAGATGTGAAAGCGTTTGCATATAAGAATGGATGGTCCAAAGAATGGCCTTTAGCTGAGGATGAAAACCGCAGTAAGTTACTCGAGAAAATTAAATTTTGCCTTGTGATATTTTGTGACCTTAAAATTCTCCCCGGTAGCATTCGAGACTATATGATGCGTTTTACAGTCAGGTGTATGGGAAAACTTGAAGTTTCCGAACAGACTCTTGTTGATTGTCACTTATTGGAAACACCTCAGAGTATATGTTTTCTGGAATTTCGTGAACTCAATCATATCCTAAACTTTCTAAAACGCATCAAGTGTGAAAGGGATGATGGTAAAGATGTAGTTTGCAGAGCAGTGGACAGTATCTTGGGTTCTACTCGAGTTAAAGAAAAGATTGACTTTGACCCTCAGTTTTCATTTCTGCTTCTGGATAGAAGACTACTGAAAAGCAATAATACTCCATCCGATGATGAAGGGACAATCAATATTTTTGATCCCAATGTTCACTATGCCAAGGCACATGCTCAGGGAGATGATATCATATCCTGGTTAAGTGACTACAATTCAGTAGACAAGATCTTTCCCATACCTATCAGGGAACATAATCTTGATATATGGGTGGCTGTTCTGAGAGCTGTTCAGTTCACATGTAAGACTTTGGGAACCAAATACGAAAAGAAAGTGCATTTCTTCGATTATTCTGAAGCTCTTGATGTTGTCGAAGCCTTGTGTAAGAGCGAATATGAAAGAAGAAGGAATTTTCAGGAACATCAGTCGAACGGATTTGCATCTCTTCTATGCGCTAGATGCGAAGAGGGAGTCCCTGAAAATTCCCTCGCTACAAAATTATTCGTGTATGTAGTACGAGATGTTGTCGAAGGCGCCTCGGATCCTATATTTCATTTCTCCGATTATGTAGATTGCCTGAATCTCATACGTGAGCGAAAAAATATCAGCGATGATATAGTTGTGATGTCCATAGCCTCTCTGAAAATAGCAGTCCAAGCCGAGGTTCATTCATGATTTTCATATTCATTAACAACATAATGACAGAAAATTGCCCATCTTGAAGTATCTACATGACTTACAGGCTATGCTAATCGATTCAAAGATTTTGCTGGTTGATAATTCAAGGATTAGTTTGCTGAATGACCTAATCAGGCTTTCTGTTTTTGACAACCGCACTTATATCCTTCAACTGCTGAAACCTTTCTTACTGGTTGGTTTCAAGTTTCGGCTATATACAGAGAGATTTCATTTTTCTTTTGTTTTATTTGGCCTTTGAATTGTTACTTATATATTATCATGCATCTTCTCATCTAGAATGAACTTATGAATATGGAATCCAAAGCCAAGTCAGATGCAGCAGATGCAGCAGAAGCAGATCTTTTACTCGCGGAGGAGAAGAAATCACAGCCAAAGAAGAAGAAAAATAAAAGCAAAAAGGTCTTTGAAGTTCAAAATTCTCTATTAGCTATTCTGAATATTCGATTAATTGGTTGTAAGACTGAATGGTCTTCTTGGCACAACAGAAAACTTCAACGAGCATGTCTAGTTCCCATGATAAGACTGTTGAGCAGTAAGTATTTCAAGAGTCTTTTTGCATGTCGATACATGTTCTCTGGTTTCCTCTGAGCTAAACGTGTTCTTACATGTCTAGTAAACCTTCTGTCAACCTTGAACCGGAAAGTACATCCCCATCACGAATAACGGTGGAAGAAGATTCTAAGGAACCAGATAATACTGTTGTAAGTGAAAGGGGAATTTCTTCCAACACTGTCAATCGAGAGGAAGGTATTATAGTTGACCCTGGTGGTAAAAGAGCTTCTCAATTGATGAATAATATGTATTATATGCACAATTCTTATTTCTTTCATTCTCATCTTCAAGATGTGCAAAACATGCCCGGAGAAGATTCACTGTCTGAACATTTGGAGCCAGCCGTTGGAGCTGCAACTGCAACCAGATACAATTCAGCTCTTGACATGACCCTGAAGGTAAAACAAAAGCAGTTACCTAAACTCTCGTCTAATTCCATATCTCGTCACTCTTTTATTCTCTTTCAGCATCTCACAAAAACATGTGGTACAGGCCCTCTTGAACATTAAGATTCTCAAAAGAAATTTGATGGACAATATGCAACCATTTCAAGACCACCTGGTAGAAGAAGTTCCTTCTGCGTTACAAAATTTCTTTACTGCTTTTGTGTCAGGTGTGATAAAAAATGAGGGAGTCTACAGTTGCCTCTTAAGTGACTTTCTTGCTTCCCTAGAACAAGTTCTGTCCATGGTTCGTGTGGAGAAAATATGTTTCTAAGCATTATTTTTTCAATCGACTTAATTTTTAGTTTAAAGTTTTTCTATTTTCTACCCTTTTCAGTCGAGTTATGCTGCTGAGGTTCTTGTAGCCATCCTTGAGTTTTGGCATTGCTGGAAAAATCCAGAAAGAGAAAGCTTGGTAACTCGCCTCTTTACGTTGGAGGAAAATGAAAGACTGAGTTGTAGAAAATGCAGTAGGAAGTCAAATTATCCAGAGCAAGGTTCTTATGGCATTGTTATTGCTGCAGATTCAATCAGAGACCTGAAGGTATGTTTCAATTGTTTCCCTCTTTATCTCTCCTGCGGAAGCTGTTACTTCTCCTTATAAGTTCTGTGCTTGTATATATGCAGTGTGCCTTTAGGAATATAGAGTTTGTGGATATCCTTAAGGTGATCCGCTTGGAATATAAAATATTATGTGACATTAAAAAGGGAGGTTGTGGAAATACAAACCTTGTTCATCACATTATAACTAGCTGCCTACCTATCTTCACAATCGGTGAGACTTTTGACTACCATGATCGTGATCTATATACTCATTTCATACTGAGAAACCAATGTTTGGTATTTTGTGGGTCAACAATAGTGTTAGAGTGGGAGAAGAATGAAACGGAAAAGCAAATATCTGCAACAGCAAAGGCTTTGGACTGGAAGATAGATATCAGCAGGCTATACAAAGGCATAGAAGCAAACAGTAACTACCGGCTTGTGTCAATGGTAAGACATTTGAATCAGGGTCACACTTCGTGCTATTATTCTTCTGTGTTTCTCTATTACAGTCTCAGAATATGGTGTGTGATGCAGGTTGGTTGTGGTCAAGAGGAAGAACACATTTGCTTAGCTTATGAAAAGAACCGGTGGGTCAATCTCAGACATGGTGCTTTAGTAGGAGAGGTAAGACGAAACAGTTGCCCTTTGTTTCCTTGAGTTGAATAGTGAATTTAGATAGGCCATACATGATTGATGTGTCTGGTGATGCCATAGGATGTTGGTAACTGGAAGAGCGTGGTTAGATTCTGTGGAGAAAGAATGGTTCGGCCAGAGATTATGTTTTATGAAGTTGTCCGATCGATGGCCTAACAAGTGTATCAATATGTAAATTCAACATTGTTGTGTAAAACAGAACGACATGTTCCAATTGAAAAGATGTTTTGTTCTTTGTTCAATTATATGCATTGTGTGGATTGGTTTATATGTGCTCTATAATTACAGAACGACATGTTCCAACACTGTTGTGTAAAACAGAACGACATGTTCCATTCTCGATCCTCCTAAAGCACACATAATTTTACTGTACTAGCTGATCCAATTGAAAATATATTTAATTTGAATATAAAATATAAATCTACTAAATTTAAGGGATTGGTTTATAAATAATAGAGTTCAAGTCCAAAATATGTAGAGTTAAGAAACGGAGATCTCCAAATATTGAGTAAAAAATGGAGATATCCATTTTGGAGGTGGAAATGGAGATTAGTTGGAGATAATTTTACTATACAATGGAGTTTAAAGATGGAAACAGAAGTGAGTTAGAGATGTTCCTAAAGGTGTTATTTAAAACATCATTAAATTGTATAGTAGAGAAAAAAAAGGGAAATCCATTATAATGAGCTAAACATAAATGTTCACAAATTCAGTGAGAGCCGTTCAGTGACATTCAATCCATGAACATTAGTGGCATTCTCATAAAATCACAAAATTTAAACAAATAAAATAGCAACTATTCCAACTTTTCTTATATTACAAATCCAGTGACATTGAATCGTTGAAGACAAGTAGCATTCTGCATTCATATTTGAGCTCCATCAAAATTGAGCATCCTTTTTTTTTATCATCTGAACTGTTCATTAATAACTTTGAAAGATAGTGGTGCTGAATAATGGCTATCGCGAGCAAAAACTTATTCAGGGAACATGGCTGGAGGAGGGAGATCCACAGCTACTGAATGAGGGAGGTAACTCAAAACCAAAACTCCTACACATAGAAAGTCATACAGAATCGTTCTCCCTCTAGACAATATAACCATTGATGTATCATGCAATTCTAGATCCGCCACTGGGCACACCAACCATCAGATCCCACCAGAAAAGCCAAATTATCCTTGGAGAGAGAGGACATATTATATTTTTAAGTCAAAATTGAGCATCCCCTGATAACCAATATAGTGAGAATAATAAAATTTATAATAGTAAAGGAGAGCTCTGCACTTAAATTTCTAAATAAATTAAACTTCTTGAGACCAATCGAAATCTCAATATATGAGAGGAGGAGCATCCTCGAACCTGCACGGAGAATTAAATCCAATCTATCTAAATAAGTTGGATTCTTAATAGACAAGAGGAGCTCCATCAGCTTTTAGCATCTAGTTAAATTCAATTACTCGAGAGCAATAGCATCCCCACTAGATGAGAGGAGCTCCATCAGACTTGAGTATGCAGATACATTCAATTCCTCGACATTAGTTGCATTCCCATAACACGAGGGGGGGCTCCATCAGACTTGAGCATCTAATTAAATTCAACTCCTTCAGTTTATATGCGTTTATAATAGATAAGGGGAGCTCCATCAGACTTGAGCATCCAGTGAGATTCAACTCCCGGAGTTTAGTTGCATTTCCAATAGACAAGGGGAGCTTCATCAGACTTGAGCATCCAGTTAAATACAACTCCCCGAGATTAGTTGCATTTCCAATATATAAGGGGAGCTCCATCAGACTTGAGCATCCAGTTAAATTCAACTTCCAGAGATAAGTTGCATTTCTAATATACAAGGGGAGCTTCATCAGACTTGAGCATCCAGTTAAATTCAACTTCCAGAGATAAGTTGCATTTCTAATATACAAGGGGAGCTTCATCAGACTTGAGCATCCAGTTAAATTCAACTTCCAGAGATAAGTTGCATTTCTAATATACAAGGGGAGCTTCATCAGACTTGAGCAACCAGTTAAATTCAACTCCCAGAGATGAGTTGCATTTCCAATATATAAGGGGAGCTCCATCAGACTTAAGCATCCAGTTAAATTCAATTTCTTAAGATTATTTGCATTTACAATAGACAAGGGGAGCTCCATCAGACTTGAGCATCCAGTGAGATTCAACTCCTGGAGATTAGTGATATTTCCAACAGAGGAGGAGAATCAGTGGCATTTACAATAGGCAGGAGCTTCTTTAGACCTGAGCATCCACTGAGATCCAACTCCTGGAAATTTTTGGCATTCCACGTCAAGGGGTGCTGTACTGAACTAGAGAAATTGCCGAGGTTAAATGTGTTGAGGCTAGTGATATTCCAAATAAAACAAGGAAGTTGCACCAGACTTGAGCACTCAGCAAGAAATATCTTGATATTAGGGATGTTTCCAATGGAGGTGGGGATATTCACCAGGCTTGAGCAATACTCAATATTTAAAATCAAGAGGTTAATTGCATTTCCAATTGAAGAGGGTAGCTTCATCAACCTTGGGCATTGACTGACATCCAAACTCAGGAGATTAATGGCAGTTGACAGATCAGGAAGCTTCTCTAGGTTTTCCGAATAGCTCAAGTCCACCCACTTGAGATGTTGAAGAGACTGCCAACACAAAAAACACAACATAAAAAGAAATAATAATGTGTGTCATCTGAGGCAAACTAGAAGGCAAACATGTCATCTGAAATATCTGTGGTAATAATCTAAGTTTCCGAGATAGATATTTCAGACTTTGTGGAGAGTACATTCTGATGCCATTTGAATCTTCAAGTTTCCCACAGAATCTTAAGAATTGGAGATTACACATTCCTTTGAAGCATCTGTCGCTAATATTAAATTCACAAATGATCTTAGATAAGTCGAGATGTATGCCTACAAGACTTCCACTACCCTGCAAAAGACCCAGTGAAATAAGAGTAGAGATGGTTAGTAGTTATCAAAATGAATTTAGTATGCAGGGAACAACACAATGAAAGACTAACGTGAAAACTTACAGTTTCCTTAGTGAGTACTTCACAGATCTCTCTAGCATCAACCAAAAATTGGCGCTGCCCAGGTTCCTGAACAGAATGGTTACGAACAATTTCTCTACCTAGTTGTACTAACAGACTAGACATCTTTATAAGTCCATACTCTGAAGATATGAGAGATTTTTCAGCTAAGATGTGAAGCCCTAGATTCATATTCAAGAACGTATTCCCAAGAAAATCTTCCAGTGTTTGAATACTTTTATGGTTGAAAAAGCAAGCGATATAAAGAAATAAATCTTTATCTTCATCGCATAAAGCATCATAACTGAATCTTAAAATGATCTTAATATCCTGGTGAAGCCCAGTCCTTAACCTTGGTAGTGCACTTGTCCACTCTTCTTTGGACATTCCCCGGAAATAGGAGCCCATGACACTTAATCCTAGAGGGAGATTACCAGAAAGTTCTGTAACTTCCCTTGCAAGCTCGTCGAAACCATCTTTAAGGGAGTTTTGAAAAAAAGCATACAGGCAGAAGATTTGAAGCGACTCTTCATCAGTTGGAAGATCCATCTTGTACATATGATCGATCCCATGCGCCTTTAAGATCTTTTGGTCTTGCTTCTTTACCTGAGATGGATCCACTTTATAGAAAATCACCATCACTGTTTGACCCAACTCTTTCCTGCAATTCATTATCTCCACTAATTCGTTAAGGCACCATGTCGAAGAAGTGTAGTTCTCCGAGAGCAAGACGATCGTGATTCTCGATCCTCTGATAGCTTCTAACAGTTCTGGGCCGATCGATTTGCTCCTTTCGATATCATTATCAAGGAACACGTCGATTTTATTTTTGTTTAATTCATTCAAAACGTGACTGAGGAAGTCTTTGCGAACATCTGCTCCGTGGAAGCTTGGGAAGACATCGTGTTTCCAACTCCGAGACGAAGAAGGATCCATGAAATCAAATAGGATTCGAGATTTGAAGGTCTTTATCCAGAATTGAAATTTTTGTTTGCAAACAAATCCGCCCGCTAATTTTTTTTTTTTTAAATTAATTTTTGTTTTATATTTTTTTATTATTTTATAATTTTTTTTAAATATAATATATATATTTTTAAATAATTTAAGATTTTAAAAAAAAATTAGCGGGTTTGCAGGTAATGCAGGGCAGGTGCGGGTTACGTTTTAAATATTTGCGTGTCAGATAGATAAAAATATTTTATTAAAATTTTTTGAAAATCCGCAGTAAGGTCTAATAGCAAGTTCTTATGAGTTAAGAAAATAATAAAATTAAGAAAAACATGAAGAGAAATTCAACTGTTGCCGTTAAAAAACTTCCAATTGCCTAATACTTTTTTTAAAATTAAAACATTAAATTTTTAAGTTTTTAAAAATCCACTACCAGTGGAAAAAATCAACTAAACCTATATAAAGAAAAAAATCATATAAGGATTGTTGACAAAGAAAAAAAATCATATAAAATCATATTTTAGGGCGGCAAGAATGGATTAATTTTAGGGCGGCAAGAATGGATCTAAAGCCTAAAACATTAATCAAGGATTAATTTTAATACAATACTGAAACACGGGAAAGCAAATGTATCATATTTAGTTTTAAATACATTATGGATCATTCTTTTAATATATTTTTCTTAAGAACGAGGGAAAACACTAACAAAGTTTATGCTCCATATCTTGAAAAGCAAATGCAATTCCCAAATACAATATGGAAACTTCAATCTTTGGAAAAGTTCAAACCCAAATTTCGAATTTATTGCTTTGGCGTTGCATCACCGTCTCGTTTATATAGCGCATACAATCTGTTCGACATAAGTCCTGAACGAGATCGTGAAAGTTATACAAGCTTGCTCTTTGGGTTTTCTCGTGACGGACGTACTCAGGAAGCAACGAAGCTCTTCTTGGATATTCATCGTTTGGGGATGGAGATGGACTGCTCTATCTTTTCCTCTGTTATAAAGGTTTCAGCTACTTTGTGTGATGAACTTTTTGGTAGGCAGTTGCACTGTCATTGTGTAAAGTTTGGGGTTTTAGATGATGTGAGTGTGGGTACATCTCTGGTTGATACATATATGAAAGGTGGTAACTTTAAAGATGGAAGGAGTGTTTTTGATGAAATGAAGGAAAGGAATGTTGTTACTTGGACTACTCTGATAAGCGGGTATGCACGTAATTCGTTGCATGAGGAAGTTTTGACATTTTTTATGAGAATGCAAGACGAAGGGACTCAGCCGAATTCGTTTACTTTTGCAGCTGCTCTTGGAGTTTTGGCTGAGGAAGGAGTGAGTGGGAGGGGAGTTCAGGTACACACAGTTGTTGTAAAGAACGGTTTAGATAAAACGGTTCCGGTGTCTAATTCTCTGATTAATCTGTATCTTAAGTGTGGGAATGTTAGGAAAGCTAGAATTTTGTTTGATAAAATAGATGTAAAGAGTGTCGTCACTTGGAATAGTATGATTTCGGGATATGCAGTGAACGGGCTTGATTTAGAAGCTTTGAGCATGTTTTACTCTATGAGGCTTAACCATGTGCGGTTATCTGAATCGAGCTTTGCTTCTATTATCAAGCTGTGTGCTAACCTTAAAGAGCTGAGGTTTACAGAGCAGCTCCATTGCAGTGTTGTAAAATACGGGTTCTTGTTTGATCAGAACATAAGGACGGCACTAATGGTTGCTTATAGTAAATGTACGGTGATGTTTAATGCTCTTAGGCTGTTCGAAGAGATGGGATTCCTCGGGAGTGTTGTGTCGTGGACAGCGATGATTAGTGGTTTCCTGCAGAATGAGGGCAAAGAGGAAGCAGTGGATTTGTTTTCAGAAATGAGGAGGAAAGGCGTTAGACCGAACGAATTCACTTATTCTGTTATTCTCACAGCTCTTCCTGTAATTTCTCCATCAAAAGTCCATGCAATGGTTGTTAAGACTAACTACGAGAGATCTTCAACCGTTGGAACCGCTCTTCTAGATGCTTATGTGAAGTTTGGTAAAGTAGATGAGGCTGCAAAAGTTTTTAGCAGTATTGATGATAAAGACATTGTGGCTTGGTCCGCAATGCTTGCAGGATATGCTCAGACGGGAGAGACAGAGGCAGCTATAAAGATGTTTGGCGAACTCATAAAGGGTGGGATAAAACCGAATGAGTTCACATTCTCTAGCATCCTTAACACGTGTGCAGCTACTACTGCGTCTATGGGACAGGGTAAGCAATTCCATGGGTTCGCCATAAAATCAAGACTTGATAACTCTCTATGTGTTAGTAGTGCTCTTCTAACGATGTACGCAAAGAAAGGCAACATCCAGAGCGCGGAAGAAGTATTTAAAAGGCAGAGAGATAGAGATCTAGTGTCATGGAACTCGATGATCTCTGGGTATGCACAACACGGGCAAGCTATGAAGGCTCTTGATGTTTTCAAGGAGATGAAGAAGAAACATGTGAAAATGGATAGCGTAACATTCATCGGAGTACTTGCTGCTTGTACACATGCAGGGTTAGTAGAGGAAGGCGAAAAGTATTTCGATATAATGGTGAGAGAATGCAAGATTGCACCTACAAAGGAGCATAATAGTTGTATGGTTAATCTATACAGCCGAGCCGGGCAACTTGAAAAGGCTATGAAGGTCATAGACAACATGCCTTACCCAGCTAGTTCCTCCATTTGGAGAACAGTTCTAGCTGCGTGTCGTGTACACAAGAAAACAGAGCTTGGGAGATTGGCTGCAGAGAAAATCATTGAAATGAAACCAGAGGATTCAGCTGCATATGTGTTGTTGTCTAATATGTATGCAGAATCAGGAGATTGGCAAGAGAGGGCCAAAGTAAGGAAGCTGATGAACGAGAGAAACGTGAAGAAAGAAGCTGCTTACAGTTTGATTGAGGTCAAGAACAAGACTTACGCGTTCTTGGCTGGTGATCGGTCTCATCCTATTCAAGATCAGATCTATTTAAAGCTAGAAGATTTGAGTATGCGGCTGAAGGATTTAGGATATGAGCCAGATACAACTTATGTTCTTCAAGACATTGATGATGAGCTTAAAGAAGCTGTTCTTGCTCAGCATAGTGAGAGATTAGCTATCGCTTTTGGATTGATCGCTACACCAAAGGGAAGCCCTCTTTTGATAATTAAGAACCTTAGGGTTTGTGGAGATTGTCATGTAGTTATCAAGTTGATTGCAAAGATTGAAGAAAGAGAGATCATAGTAAGAGATACAAATCGGTTTCATCACTTTAGCAGTGAGGGAGTTTGTTCATGTGGGGACTTTTGGTAACATAATAATAAAAAGAAAATTTTGTTCAAGACATTTTTTTACAAATTTCGAGAAATAAAGCAAATTCAAATGTATTGGGATGAAATAAAACATGGGTTTGAGATTTGGTTTGCTTCTCAGTACATACAATAAGGAGAAAAGTCAAAAGACTAATAATGATAGTGAGAGGTATTTGATGGAATGTCAAATCTATCATTAACCTTCTTCTCCAAACTCCTGTGTGAATCTCTCATGGACATCAAGGTCAGATTTGCTCACTGTTGGCCTTTGTCTAGCAAGTACCTTTTCGAAATCTGTTCTCGTGATTGGTGGTGGAATAATCTGTAACATAAAATACACAAAACCAAGAAACTCAGTACATATGACCAAAAGAACTTCGCAGAGCATAGCGGTGCATTTACTCATGCTAAAAGTTTGCGTCTCCCAGCAGATTTATGAGAACCTTGAAACACAAAACCTCATGATACAATTCAAATTGTTGATGCAGAATACCTTTTCAGCAAGCCCTTTTGCTGCTAGATCTTGCATTGTAGTCTGGATGGCACCAGGGTAGTTAGGTCCACATGGCATCAATGTACCATCAGGAGACTTGAAGAAGAACATTGCATCTTGGGTTTTGCGAACAGGTTCAAACAGAACATCTTTTACCTGCAAGAGTCAAAAATATTTCTCAGGACAAAGGCAACATGGAGGCAAATTGAGGACAATAAGAAATAGAACAGGCCAAGTCACGTACACAAACAGACACATCTGAACCAGAAAACCCTTCTGTCCTGAGGCCTAAATATTCAAAATCAAGTTCAGTTAAATTATGAGGCGTATCACCCAAATGGACCTGCATTTACAAAACATGTATCATTAGTAAACTGCTTATATATCTTTTGAATTATGTTTACTTGAGGAACTGGAAGAAATGAACATTTAGTACTTTGAACATGTGCTGCCGAGCCTTGGCTTCTGGGAGAGGAATATAGATACGCTTGTCAAAACGTCGTCGAATAGCCTGAAATCAACATGGTATTAGCACAGCGGTATTTTTCTAAACTGGCAAAGATATTACAGAACCAATCCGCTCGAATGACTTCTCACCTGATCAAGAGCATAGGGTGTATTGGTAGCTGCAAGCACAAGTACTTTCTCATCATTGTGTCCAACACCCTAAAGGAAAAGAAAGCAAGTAAAGAGAAGAAAAGTTTCTGCTACAATTGAATGACAGAAAGTTCAGCTCAGTTCATATTTGCACCTGCATCTGCACTAGAAGCTCTGTTTTGATACGTCTTGAAGCTTCACTCTCGTTTCCTTCTCCACGTGTACCACACAAAGAATCTATCTCATCAACAAAAATAATCGATGGAGCACTTTCTCGGGCCATCTCGAAAAGGTTTGCGACTAGCTTCTCACTTTCACCCATCCACTTCGAGACCAGGTCAGATGAAGACACACTGGTGGTTGGAAGGTAAAAAGAAAATAACTTTTTTAAGGTATACCATGTTTCCAAGTGTAAACATTGTAAACACAAGATAATAACCAATGTAAAGTTCATAGCAAGATATAAATCAAAACCCAAGATCCAGAAAATGATGGGCAACTGTGGCACCTTAAAACCCAAGGATCTGCATGCTTGCCCAGTTAAAACCACAAGCATAAGTTCTCCATATGCCATTTAGATTCTACCAGAGACTATAAGCTAGCCTTTTAAATCTGAGATAGGAATTTTGAAATCCTTAAACCAAAGGATCTGCAAGCTTGCCTAATTAAACCACAACGTTGGTTCTCTAATATGCCATTTATATTCTACCAGAAACTGGTACACCTTTTAAATATGGCTGTAGAGGCGTGTACACCTTAAACCAAATGATCTGCAAGCTTGCCTAATAAAACTACAACGTTGGTTCTCTAATATGCCATTTATATTCTACCAGACACTGGTACACCTTTTAAATATGGCTGTAGGGGCGTGTGTATAACATGTACAGATAACATAGTCTAAGAGTAATAAGCAACATATAACAGATTTTGCCTATAAGTTACTAAATGTTAAAACAAACCTTTTAATAAGCGTCTAAACTGATTTCCTTAATACCACTATCTAAGCTTGAAGAACACAATTAGAAATCAAACGCAAACAGAATCAGAGAGCCTAGATATAACCCTCAGAATTAATTCAATTACCACCTCTTCAAACCAATCCCAAAATGCACCAATACCCCTACCTCCAATAGCAACTATTCAATTTCAAGAATACTTAACCATAACTAAGACACTGCACTATCCTATTCTCATACACTTTCAAAGCTTAAAACACTTATCTACATACATACGTTACCTGAAAAAAGTAGAGTCTGCTTCAGTAGCAACAGCTTTAGCCAAATACGATTTTCCTGTTCCAGGTGGTCCATACAGCAGAAACGCTCTCCACGGCCTCCTCTTTCCTAACAAGTAAAAAAAGAAACTTTCGTCAACAACAACAAAAAAAAAGATTGAAACTTTACCGATACCTCAATTGTCAATTAGAGACCAAATTCATAATAAAAAGATTGAATTTTTAATCTTCAATGATTCCACAAAATTACCAGTAAAGAACTGTGGAAACTTGACAGGCAAAATCACAGCTTCCTGCAAAGCTTGTTTAGCACTTTCAAGCCCAGCAACATCTGACCATTTAATATTAGGTTTCTCCCTAATAATAGCAGAGTTTAACCCAGCTCTAAGCTTAGATTGCTCAGGATCTTCACCATCTTTACCACCACCTTCTCCATCTTTTGGTTTACTCTTAGGCCTTGTAGCAACCGCTGCATCACCATTAGATCCTGGACCAGATCCACCTTCATCGAGAACAGCACGGATCTCTTCAGCACGACGAAGATACTCAGTGAATTTCCCAGTAATAGCTTCTCTGATTTTAGGGTTCTTCTCATACTTGAGATGAGTTTTGAAGTACTCAAGCGCGTTCATGTATAAAGGGAAAGCTTTATTGTAATTCCCAGCATTGTCTTCTTGAACAGCTTGCTTCACGTACTCGATCGCTTGTTCCTTGAAATTGCTGTACATAATTTGAAATTTAGGGTTTTACTTAGAAATTTAGGAACTCCTGATTAGGGAGATTTGAGATTGTGATGAGATGAGATGAAGATTCTCCGATGAATTGAAGGAGAGAAGATCGGAGAAGGAAGGAGAGATGGAGAAGAAGGAATGGTTTATGAAACGCGTTGAAAAACAAAAGGTAGATTTGAACGAAGAAGACGAAAAGGGTTCAAAAACAGCAGAGCATAGATTTGCAGAATAATGAAACGTTGAGACGTTTTTGGAGATTAACATTTTGATTAATGATAAAGAAACTACTTGATGTTTTTAATATATGCTTATTTTTATTAAATAGGAAGAAAATAAACGCACATGAAAAAATCATACAATTCAATACTATATATATATATATATATATTTATAAAATAAATTAAAAATATTATTTCATGATTGAACATTGTTAATGGAGTGGAATCTTAATTTTTATTTCGGGTTATATTCAATTTTCTGGAGTTTCGAACGTATAATATAATGTAACATACTTATATGGATACATTTTAACAAAATAATAATAATAATATAGATTAATTAATTATGGTTTTGGTTGATATTAAATCAATTTTGATAAAAATAATTTATGAAGATTCTAATAATATTCTAATATGTAAACGCCTATAAAGTTAAGAATTGTAAAATTCCTTTATTAATAGAAAAAGTCGTTATGTTATTGTTGGAGTTTGAGTTTATGATCAAATCTACAACTAAGGAAAAAAAAGAGAACAAGAGTTAGTTAAAGTTCTAATTTAAATCTAAGTATATATTTACTAAGTTGTTAGGAGTTGTTGAGAGTAGTCAACACCTAGAGGATGTTGTCTAAATGATTGTTTGTTGTCATAAACCTATAAGCATGGGTTGCTAGTAGAGGTTAATGATGTTTAAAAGTATGGGCTATGGTGCAAGTGTGTAGTAAGTAGAAATAAACCTCTATATGTATGTATGTGTGGTGAAGTATCCGAAACAATCAAAATATTAACAATGTAGAAGATTAAAAGAATTCTCTCTAACTTACTTCTTATTTTACTTAGAACAAAAACCAAAATAAAAGAGAAAAAAACAAGAGAGTTAGAGAGATGTGAGTTAACTTACCTCTAAACCAAAGTAAGAGGTGAGATTGTAACATAATCAGAGCTTTTATATTATCTTAGAACCTGTTCAAAATAGAAGAGATGGAGACAACCTGCACAAAAAAGAAAGGTGAGGCTGAAAAAAAAATTATCTGGCCATAAGAAGAAAAAGGCAACGAAGAAGAGAAGAAAAGAAGAAGGAGAGGAGAAGAAGAACCTCATGGTGCTGGTCTATTGTTGGAGTCTTGCAAGCTGCAAAAGAAGGAGAGGAAAATGGTGAAGCAGTAGAAGAAGAAAGAAGAGCAAAGCTGAGACTAAGTCAGAGAAGAAGGGAAGGAAAGAGAAAGTGGTGACAAGAGAGAGCACCATCAAACCTTCACAAACTTATCCACAAATGTACCTTAAAGAAAGAGGACTTCAGGTGCATTCAAGAAGATAGGGAAATCTTTTGAAAAATAGCAATGAAGACAACATTGTGGAGATAGTGTTGTAAGGAGAATTCTTTTCTTTTTTGAGAAGTCTAAGTGAAGCTTGAAGATGTTTGTTGAAGTTGAGGATCAAAGTGGTTCAACAGCTGAAACAAGAAGAAGAAGCAATGGATTCAAATCCATAAATAACAATTGGGAGAATTTGATCAAAAGACTCAAGAGAGATGTTAGAGTTTGAGTCTATGATCAAATCTACAACAAAGAAAAAAAGAAAAGAGAACAAGAGTTATTAGAATTGTTAAATGAGTTAGTTAAGATTCTAGTTTAAATCTAAGTGTATCCTTACTAAGTTGTTAGGAGTTAATGAGAGTAGTCAACACCTAGAGAATGTTGTCTAAATGTTTGTTTGTTGTCATAAAGGTAGTAGAATCATGGGTTGCTAGTAGAGGTTAATGATGTCTAGAAGTATGGGCTATGGTGCAAGTGTGTTTTAAGTAGAAATAAACCTCTATATGTATGTATGTGTGGTGAAGTATCCGAATCAATCAAAATATTAACAATGTAGAAGATTAAAAGAATTTTCTCTAACTTACTTCTTGTTTTACTTTTAACAAAAACCAAAATAAAAGAGAAAGAAACAAGATAGTTAGAGAGATATGAGTTAACCTCTAAACGAAAGTAAGAGATGAAATTGCAGCAGTTATACTTATACATGTATAAACGGATGTTCATTTTAAAGTATACGTATTTAAAGGGAAGTGCATTTAACTAACAATGATTTTAAAAAATATTTCATCCTATGTCATCGGCATAAGAAAAACAAACACAAGAATTAATAAGGTTGAATATACAATAAAAACTCTATAAATTAATAATATTAAAATATATATATATATATTAATTTGAAAAAATAATATTATATACTATTATATTATTATGATATTTTTGAAAGGATATAATTTGCGGGATCGTCTTCTAGAAATATAGGTTTTAGACATCACGTTAAGTTTGAACAGACTAAAAAGTTTTTCACGAGATCTAAGCAAAAAAACTTTTGTGATCAACTGTTACTGACTTACTGTGTAAGTAGAATTATCAATATCCGCAATCCGCTGATATGTTCCGCCGTGTGTTTTCAAAAAAGTTTAATAAAATTTTTTTACCTGCCTAATCAGCGGATATTAAAAAGTAACCTGCACCCGCTCCGCATCACTTAGCGGGTTATCCGCAGACCTGCTAAAAAAAATAAAAAAAATTTAAATTATTTAAAAATATATATTATATCTAAAAAAATATTAAATAATAACAAAAATACAAAACATAAAAAAGAAAACTCAAAACTTTAAGTAATTTATTTAAAAAACTTAAAACAATCTAATATTACTTTAAAAACTCATAACAAAAAAATTAATTTAAAAAAAAAACAATTAGCGGGTACCTACCAGACTCGCTAACCCCGCATATGCAAAAATATCACAATCCGCACCCGCCTAACCCATTAAAAATTAAATCCAATTTTTGTCGATCCGCATCCGCCCCACGGCGGGTTAAACAGGGCGGGGCCACGGGTAATTACCCAAATTAACAGGCCTATCTGTAAGATAGTTTGAGTAGTTAGGAATTGATGAATGTTGTGTTCTTGTTATTTCAAATATCCTAACAAAACCACTATCTCGAACTCGCCATCTACAAGCTTCTTCCAAGATTGGAGTAACCCAAACTCCTCCATCTTAAAGGAGCGTATACATGTATAATAATATTAATAAGACTTAAGGGTTTTATTTGTAACTATAGTTTACCTAATCTCACTCTCGTGTATATAAATAACATTCACATTCTACAAGAGTAAGAGTATCCGCAGCTATTTTCTGTAGAAAAAATGTTGTAACTTCAATGTAAATCCAACCTTCCAAGTTTGAGCCTTTAATTAGAATTTTACAATTGAGATATCGCATCTCAACCGAATGCCATATCTTGAGCCAACATGCATATTGAAAATGTATTATTTAACTATTATTATTACTTTCCTGCTTATAAATACGTTCGTGAAAATGAATTTTAAGTAAGACCGGTTATATAAAACAATACAAAAACCAATTGTGGTCGGTATCAAACGTTTGCAATCACGATCGCTTGCAAACGTGTTTACACACACTACTAAGGGAAGAACCTGCAGTCTTATATCAGAGCAGCCTCTGAGATATTTAGGGCCCTATACAAAAAAATATTTATTTATTTAAAAGATATTTTTTGTTTTATTTATTTTGTAAAATATATAAAATAATGGAAAAATAAAATTTTAATTTGATTTAATAAAATTTTTTATTAATTTATTGATATACTTGATATCAAATATATAAATTTTATTTTATTATATCATATTTTAACTATATTATATAATATATTTTATATTTTTATATACAAATTTAGTTTAAATTAAACCGGTTTATATTAAGCCTCTTAAAAAGAACGTGCTTCTGACCTAGTCGCCTAAATGACTTGGTAAACACTAATTAACAACATAATTACTATACGTGTCTTTACTCTATAGTAAAATGATTTCCAAAGTTCTAATATTTACTATTAAAGTATCCCAACGTATTTATTTATTTATTTATTTTTGGTAGAAAAAAATATCCCAACGCCCACGTATTCTTTCTATATAAACCCTAGTTCATCACTCATATATAACACCACACAACAAGAAAATGAATATTTTCAATATCTTTTTACTCTTGGTTATTGCTCTTGTACTAACTTTTTCTGTTCCTGTGAAAGCCCAAAACGATCCAGATGACTACGTCGATGCTCACAACCGTGCTCGTATCGATGTAGGCGTGAGCCCCTTGGCATGGAATGAGACACTTGCTGACTATGCTGAAGCCTACGCGCAGCTAAGAAAAGATTGCCGTTTCGTTTTGTCAGATGGGCCTTACGGGGAAACCGTAGTAATTAGCGACGCTGACTTAACCGCTGAGCAGGCTGTGACGGTCATGGTTGACCAGAAGTCTGATTACTTTTATGAAACAAACACATGTCGTACTGGGAAATCATGTGATGCTTATAAGCAGGTTGTGTGGAAAAACACGGTCTCGCTTGGGTGTGACAAAGTCAAATGCGATAATGGTGGTTCCTTTACTATTTGCGACTATTATCCTTCTGGAAATGTTGCTGGTGAAAAACCTTTTTGAGTTATATACATTCAAATGAAATTGTCCATAGAGGACATGCATGTCTCTATATATTTCCTATTGAATAAATATCATCATCTATCAAGATATGGTGATTGCTTTGTGATGTAAAATATTATATGTACGTTTTTGATGGAATATACCCTTGTTTGTTTTTAAAATAAAATATGGTTTCGTAAAAAGTTCATAATTTTTTTATGTACGGTCAAACTCTCTTATTATGATCCTTGAGATTGAGAAGAGTTTATTCAACGGGTTAGATAAAAAGATTAAAGATAGTATTGTCATAAACAAACGTTTGAACAGTTTCATATTTATCTAGAAGTTTAGATGGTGTAGTCCGACGAATGGCGTATAGAGAGAATCATATAATCCTTTTGAACCCTAGAGGTATGCCTCTCATATCTAAGCAAAGAGCCTCGTCTCTTTTAGCCACTGTACGACGTTTCCAAAAATAGGCCTCAAAGTATTATACTTTTAAAAACATATAGGATCATGCATATAGACCTCAACTTATACATATTAAAAAATTAAGGCAATTTAAAAAAAAAAACCAAATAAAAATGAATGGTCCATTTGCAGGTGCTAAAAGACGAACATGTGTATGTGTATAATAAATTGATGAGGACGATAATGATGATATTGATGATTCTCCCAGGCTTGAGAAGGAGAAGAAAGGGGCATCTTCATATAGTTCAAAAGAGAGGAGAAAACAACTTGAGGGTTTGTTGTTAACCGAGACTACCGAAGAGTCTAGGCACCATAAGTGGACACTGCACACTAGATCATAAGATGTCTGTTCCTAGCTTTATGTGTCCCTCAGTTTATATATAAGTTTCAATAATACTTTACCTATCTGGAAGCACAGGTTTTTACTCCAAGTATGTTATTCTACTATTTCTATGCAACATTATTATACCAGAAAATGTTTTTCTATGGATTACAAACCTAACCGTGGTTCAATAATTAGAGCAACCTTATCCCACATACCCATAAAAGTATTTTTAAAATTTATTAAAATTAAAATTAATAAAAAGTGACAGCTAATATGTGTTTATTTGTTAAAATGTATATAGGTAGACATTATAAATAGAGGTTCTTAGTTTTACATCAAGTTTTAATTATATTTTATTTTTAACACACAAATATGTGTGCAATGTGGATTGTCTTACAATCTCTAGCTTAATCTTAGTCAATTTTAATTCGGTTTGTATATTATGTTGAGATGGTGGTCTATACACGTCAAGTTCATATGGTATAGGTGATAACTATTAGTATATTTACTTAAAATAGTCTACATTGAATAAGAGTTTAGTAATTAAATCAAACTGGAATAAAGTATATCCTCATGAAAATATTTTGCGTTTAGCTCCGAGTAGAAACCATAGATAAAGAATTATATCTTTTTTATAAAGTAATTTTTTTCTCTCTCTCTCTCTCTCAAATTAAGCTTATAAACTCAAAGATTTTAGAAACGGTTCAATGATCTTTGGATGTTTAAATTTCATGATCGATCTCAAATCACAAGCAAGACCGTGTTTTCCATGTTAGAGTTGACAACGGATTAAATATGATGTGTCGGCCACTTTGATATCTTTAAATATATATATGCAAATTTGATTATTAAACTCTATCTTTAATTATATTACAAAATAAATATGACCATTATTTGTAATGAGATTAGTCACATATACATATTTATAATTACATTTATATGCAAAATAATTACAAATTCGGATTTAAAAAGTCTTAACTATTAAATATATTAATCTTTCAAAATTTATTACATAGCTAGATCTAAATAAATTTTAATTGTATTATTGTCTAACACGTATCATGGATGTTTGGTGTTGTTTTGTGTAACTATTAAAATATATATTTAATTATTTGTATCCACCAGTTTCCTTAAAAGTTCGAGAAAACAAGTTTTGGATATGTTATAAACCGGTACATAACGTATTTGTGATTGTTGTCAAACGTTTGCAGTCACAATCGCTTGCAAGGGCATAATTTATAACTAGGTCATTTAAAAAATCGTGAATTGATGGCTCTCTGACCCCGTCCTTTATTGACTTGCTAAATGTTACAGATTAACAATACAATTACTAACTTTTTAGTGAAATATTTCCAAAGTTCTAATATCCAATATAAAATTAAAATATCCTAGCAACAATTTTCCTAAAAGTCGCAAAAGAAAGTTCCCAACAATTGAAACCAAAAAAATGATAAAATTAAATGTTCCCAACAACGTATTCTTATTATAAATCCTTGTGTTGTTAACCATGAAATCACTACAAGAAAATGAAGATGTTTAACTACAATAATACTCTTGTACTCTTGGTTGTTGCTCCTGTAAATCTTGAAAAGTTTGATGTGCGGTCAAATTCTATTATTATGAAACAGTGGTAGTTGTTATATCTTGGGAGATAAACGATCTTTGAGATTGAGAAGAGTTATTTCAACGGGTTACATAAAAGGATAAACTAATGTTTCAACAGTTGTTTCTTATTCTTTTACATCAGTTTCTTTGTTGTGTAGGTAAACGTATATATGTTTTTTTGGAAATCTTTAGCATAAACTATTAATAAAAAGATAAAATATTTAAGAAAAAACCAGTAATTTATCATATGCTATACCATTAGAAAATGATAAAAAAAAACTTTGATCTAATCTAAGAGTCCATAGGACTGAAGTTTTATTTTCTGTTTTATCTCTGATTTTGGTAGTTTTGTAGGTGATGTGTTTCGTTGATGGTTTCCGGCTGCATCCCCTATGATTCCTGTGGATTAATTTCTGAGTTTTCTCTTTTGGGAGTTGCATCAGAATTAGGTTTTCTAGCTGGTATAAGTGGATCTAGTGTGGTGATGTAGCAACGGGTTTTGGGTAATAGTCGCCTAATATTCTTTGGTCGAGTCTTTTTTTTTGGTTTTTCTCTTACGTTTTTAGGTTTCTAGATCTGGTATTCCGGTTAAGGTCATGGATCTTATGAGAATATCTCCCTATATTATGAGAATTGATTTCGTGATATTCGAAAAGGTATCAAAAGTCCGCCTACTATTATAGATACGAGAACATGTAATTTGTTTATCTTGGACTCGAAACAAAACCGTTATGGTTTCATTAATGTGTCTATTTTTTTTTTATCTTTCCCTAATGTGCGAAAAATACCATTAGTGTTTTCTCTATATTTTATGGTCAATCATCTTCTATGATCTAATAGTTCCAAACCAACCAGTTTGAATAAAATAATGTGGAAAAGAAAACAATTTTAATTTGAAAAGAACCACTTCTACTCTGCGTCTAAACCACCTAAACCACTTCAGTACCAATCTACACCACTAAACCGATTTACACACATGGTTTAGGGCACTTTCTTCAACACCTCCAATAGAAAAACTCAAAATCGTCAACGCTTCACTCTTCAGCCTCGACTCCTCTCTATAGTCTGTGGAGACTTTGTGTATTTGAATTGGACGAGAAATGGGGAAACGAGATAAAAAACTTAATCACCGTCGTCAAAAAGGAACCTTTTCAATTGATGCTGAAGATTTCTACGATCAACCCCCGCCAGTTGTTGCTTCCGTCGACGACGAAGATGAAGAAAACTCTGAGGAAGAAGAAAAGGAAGGAAACGAATCATCTGATTTGCCTTCAAAGTTTCTTCTTTACCAACAATCAGTACAGGTAATTGCAACTCTGTGCTTAGGCCTTTGAATTATTAGATTCCATTGATTGGTTCTTGGTGGGTTTATGAATTTGGACTTAAATTAGGGATGTGATTGGTTCTTCAGTTTATAGAATTAATAAAGTTTTTGTCTTTCATTTTCTTCTATCTCTTATAGAGACAAAGCACTAAGCTTTTATTAACGCATTTATATTACCTGTTTTGGTTCTGCTCGTTTTATGAACTCAGCAGACTTCTTCTTTGAAATTTGGGTTCTTTATTTTGTTGGGATTATTAAAGTTGTTGTCTTTTGTTTTCTTGTATCTCTTATAGAAAAAAAGCAGTAAGCTTTATTAACACATTGTTATTCCTTGTTTTTGGTTCAGTCACCTAAAGGAGACATAAGCTATTTGCAGAAGTTCTTTTTAATGTATGTTGGTGGAAGACAGCCTCTTCATTTCCAAGAAGATTTTTGTGGCACTGCGCTTTTAAGGTATAGTTAAATATTTTGTTTCACTATATGATACAAAATGTTCTTGTTCATAATTTGATAGTTTTTTTAATAGTGCGGAATGGCTTAAGACTGATACTAGGAGGACTGCAATAGGGTTAGATTTGGATCTTGAGGCGTTGGAATGGTGTGTTGATAATAACATCAGTAAACTTGGATCTGATGTGTATTCAAGAATGTCACTTTTCCATGGGAATGTTTTGAGTCCTCTTGAAGCTAAGCAAGTGAATTCTAAGTCCCATGAGTTGATACAAAATATTAGCTTGGATGATGGTGATAGTGAAGATCTGGTTGATTCTAGTGTTGAATCAGTAGAGAAAGATGGACCTGATTCGTTACCGAAGAGAGATATCGTTTGTGCTTTTAATTTTAGTTGCTGTTGTCTCCACAAACGATCGGAATTGGTTTCTTATTTCAAGAATGCTCGTGACGCTTTATCCAAGAGAGGTGGAATTTTCGTGATGGATTTATATGGAGGTGCTTCTGCTGAGGGACAGTTAAAGCTTCAACGGAAATTCCCTAATTTCACGGTAAAAGTTCATTCCTATACTTCATTTTGGTTGCAAAGGCTCTCAGAGCCATATATGGAATAACCATACTAACAATTGTCCATATAATTTGGCAGTATACATGGGAGCAGGCTGAGTTTGACATTATAGGCCGCAAGACGAGGATCAGTCTCCACTATCACCTTCAGAAGCAGAACAGAAAGATTCGCCATGCTTTTTCATATAGCTGGAGACTGTAAGTGTCCTGTAGTCTGCTTTCACATTCATTCATTCTCCAAAGTAGGACTGTCATTACCCACTATCTCCTTCAAGCCTTAAGAAAATCTAACAGTAACGTAAACAGCATAGTTATATATTTGTAGGGGATTTGCTTAGCTTTTTAGATAACTTGATAGATGCAATATGATGTTTCATCTTTCATGTTAAGTTCCGACAATTGATTGGTCAGGTGAGTTAGATATCATGTAGTGCAGCAGCTAGGTGATATCTAAGTTCTCATGTTATTGAGTTATCCTTATGTTAGTTGATAAGTACGGTATTTAGTGTTATATTTGAGTAAAGACAATATTGCTGGCTGCTTTCCTTATCCTCTAAAAGTGTATTGTACTTAGATGTATGATTCACATTAAGTTCCTGAGAAGAAGGGTCTTCTGTTTATGTGTGTAGGTGGTCATTGCCTGAGATAAAAGACTGTATGGAGGAAGCCGGGTTTAGATCAGTCCACTTTTGGCTAAGAGAAATGCCAGACGCATCTGAAATGCGTAGAACAGATGGTTTTGGAGCAGGACGTGATATCAAGTACGAAGAAGTCAAGAACTTTGAACAGTGTGATGCCTGGAATGCTTACATTGTTGCAGTCAGCCTCTAGTTTTTTTCTGTTAATACCAACCTGTTATGGTTTCGAACCATCCATGCCTAGAGGATTGGTTATGCTTTATTTCTTTCGATAAAAAAATTTATGAAACCTGACACTAGCCATTTTGATTTTACATCTGGTCTTTATTTCTGGCACACACCGGTTTACTAAAAATGATAAAAAGCCTTGGGACCGGTTAGGCTTAGGGAATGATCGAGATGACCGGTGAAGATGAGGATCCGAGAGACCTAAATGCTAGCTCGCCAGAAATCGAATGAATAATGATTGGTATAATGGAGACACTTCACACACATTAAAAAGGAAGTGCTGACATGTCTTCGTTCCTTTTAGTGCTTAAGTGTCTTCATTCCTTTTGGTGAATGTGTCACCTGCAAAATTCAAACCCTTTCATCATAAACTAGAAATTTACATTAAACCAGCTCATCCACTTAAGACATTCACGAGTAATCTCTAAACAATGGACTAACCAAACATTAACATAGATATGGAAGTTTTGAATCCACTAAATATCCTAAACAAATAGCCAAAGATATATCAAGACTAGTTTAATGATCCTAACGTTATGGTGTGAGTAAAACGGGAATAGAGATTGATTAGTGATCTTTGTGATCCATGACTATTGTGCGGGTCGGATGTTGAAAATGGTCTAGCTATATCATAAACCGAAGAGATGTAAACCAAAGGTCAAATAGGTTGCACTAACTATCGATATACTACAACTAGAGACTAAATCCGATCTGACAAGGCCAAATCTATCTCTGAGACTTGGTTGACAAATTCTTCTAACTACATTATAGGGAAAATGGTCGGGTATTTTTAGGCTAACTGGTCGGTCGACCAATGAACAAACTCTGTTTTATCTATTAACATATGTCGTACTAAACAAAATTATGCATGTGAAAATTAAACCGCTTTTTTGTAGCTAGGAAGAGTTCTAGCTTTAGGGCCGATCCAAAGAACCGTTCAACGTATTTAGCTTATTACGATTTGCAACCAGAATAAATGAAAACAAAAATTGGATTCGGTTCGTCCCCTAATAACCAAAAAAAATCAACAGCGTTTGCTATACCACATTCAAATTATGTTACTATTTCCGAAAATTCGTCCCAACAATATGCATCCAGCATTTAAATTTTTATGGAAATTTATTTGAAAAACGTCAAAAAAAAAAGAATTTGTTTAAAAAATATACAAGAATAATGTAGGTGCTTCTGGAATCTTGAACTCCAGCTAAGCATTAAATTTTTGAGAAGCCCAAAAGCCAAAAAAATTGTTAATTTCCATTTTACGGCCACAAAAGAAAAAGAAAAAAAAATTAACAAAACCGATCGCTTCTTCAATAGTTTTTCCATTTCTCACATTTCTATTGCTTTCTTCAGATTGTTTCCTTTCTCGTCGATTGATTCTTTTCTTTCTTTTTCCATTAATTTTTCTTTCTCTGTCTATAAATACAGATTCTCATCTATCAATCTCTCATAATTCTTGAATCCTCACCAAATCGAACAGATCTACAACAATCCTTTAGTTTTTTTCTCAGGTAACGATTTCTTTCCTCCGATCCATATATATTTTTTTTCTTGCTATCGTTTTGATGTAATTAAACAACAGATCTGTGTAAATTTTGTGATATTTGATTTTAAGAGTGGTTTAATTATTGTAGAATATTTTTCGCCGTTGAAAACCAAAATAATGGCGGAAGAACATAGACTTCAAGAACCAAAACTATGTGCTAACGATTGTGGATTCTTCGGAAACACGGCAACACAAAACCTTTGTTCTAAATGTTTTCGAGATCTTCAACACCAACAAGAAAATTCCTCCACCGCGAAACATGCTCTTAATCAAACCCTAGCCGCCGCCGCTTCTTCTTCCTCCGTATCACCACCACCACCTTCGTCTCAACCAGATCCGATTGAAACGAATCTTGAGAAACGACAAGTGGTGGAGACAAAGGAGGAGGAGAAGGAACCGTCGCAAGATCCGAAACGGTGTTTGACTTGTCGACGGCGCGTGGGAATTACTGGGTTTCGTTGTAGGTGTGGATTTGTGTTTTGTGGGAGTCATAGGTATGCTGAGTAACATGAGTGTTCGTTTGATTTCAAGAGGATGGGGAAAGATAAGATTGCTAAAGCTAATCCCATTGTCAAAGCTGAGAAGCTTAAGAAGATTTGAGAAGCTTGAGAAGATTCTCCGGTTTATGCTTATGTAAATTTAATCATTTTAAGCTTAATTTGTTTTCTGTTTGGTTATTGTTTGTCTTTTATGTGTTTTAGAATTCGAAATTATTATTACATCCGTTATTGATCGTTTCGTTTGATGAATTATCGCATTCGCATATAAGTATTTAGGAAATAATATTAAGTCATTATCGTCAAATATAGTTGTGAATCTTATCTGTCAGAACAGGTTTAGGTTTGGTTTAGTACTAAACTTGTCTTCCTACACTATTATAATTGACTTAAGTACAAAATTTAAACTTTGTTTCCAAACATTTTATATCTAAACTATGTATCTAAACAATGAATTAACTAATTAAAATTAATTAATTTTCTTAAACTATTTTTAATTCATCTCCAAAAATCTTCAAAATTACTATGAACCTTGAACTTGTTTACTTAACTAAGATTCAAACTTAATTAATAAATCAACTATTTAATACATAAATCTAAATTATTATTTATTAATCAATACAACATTTATTTTTTATTCATCAATTTTTTAATTATATTTCTAAAACTACTTTTCATCCATATATAATAAAATAAATTTACTTTTTATCCATATATAATAAATAAAAATTTCATGTAGAAAAGATTTAACTGAACCAAAATTTGTTTTAATTAAAATACATAAGTAAGATTTTATATTATATTTTAAAATGTAAAGAATGTAAAATATTATAAAGCAATATATGCAATTCTGCTTTATAAAATTTAAAACCTATATATTAGATAGTTTTAAAAATGATTTTCATATATTTTTAAAATCTTACTAAAATATTTTCGTTTTTGAATTCTACATACTTTAGATACATGTTTTTTAATTATTTAATAACCTTTTCAAAATGTCATTTTTAAAAAAACAAAAATTAAGTTGATATTAATAGCATCTATACTTGGGATTATGCATATGAACATAATTAAATATTAAATATGTAATACTAAAATCATTTATATACAAAATATTTATGTTTTTATTTAAGTAATTTCTATACTATTAAAATAGATGTACTTTAATTATTATAAACCAATTAAATGATAACTATTTTTACAATTATACCCAAACACTATTTATTATTCATATGTGGAATCAATCTCAAATTTAATATTATAGTAACTAACATTATTATGAAAATATTATTGATTCTCCTTTCATCTTATCTCATATTATTTTTAAGTTATTTATTTTTTTTACATAATATTTATACTTTATGATTTTTCCTTCATAAGTATTATTCAATTATTTATAAATAAATATATACTATTAAATTGATAAAAAAAAACTATTTTGTTGAATGTCATACTAGAGATAGAGTTGTCAAGCGGATCAACCCGTGACCCACTGATCCGCTGTATAGCAGGTTAATCCACGACCCGTTGACCCGTCCTGCCATAGATTTTCAAAAAATTTATACAAAAAAAAATATTTTACCCACACTAGAATAATAAAAATGTATAAAGCGGATATGAATAAAACAATATTGTGAATTATAGCAGGTTATGCCTACTGGAATTAATGTAACTGTTTTTAACCCATGTTCTAAAAATCCCCGTCTATCTCCGATTACACCCCGTCTAGTCGCTAGATCCATCCTCGTCGCTTCGATTAATGACTAATTCCTCGAAAAGTCAGTCAACCGATTACTCTCCGCCTAATCCGATTATTCCCCGCCTAATCCGATTATTTACCGACTAATCATCTATAATCTAATTATTTTTAAATTTTCAGGTATAAAAAATTTTGTTTTTATTATACAAACATTTATATCGAGAGATTATGATGTTTATAATAAATTATGCTAAAAATATAAATAAAAATCATAAAATAAATTATTAATATTACATTTTCATGTATTTATTATAATTTTTTAAAAAATATTATTTAAAAGTTTAATATAATAGATAAATATATTTTTAAAATATTAAAATAACATAAAACTAATCCTCAATTAATTTCTGTTTACTCTCCGATTAATTTCTGTTTACTCTCCGAGTAAGCCCCTACCGAGTTTTACAATAATCTTAACATATATTTCTCGTCCACATATCTAACGCACTGACATAGTGTAGTCTATTAAAAAAAAAATTATTGCCTATCACAGATAAGTTTAAATAGTCACGTACGAATCAATGTGACATTTTTATATCCTGTATTTGTTAAATATTTGTGTAATAGTTCATAGTCATATCATAACAATAATTTTAAATAGGAATGAACAAAATCCATAACTTATTGTGTGTCTAAATTTAAACTTTAAAAACTTTCTAACTAAATTAAATATTTAAATTTATAAAAAACAATAAAAATACAAATATATATTAGATAACATATTGAGATTGATTTCAAGGAATATGATAAGAAATATCAAATTTTTGATTTGAGCACTAAGTTGTAATAATCACAAAATTTCAAAAGCTAATGTGACTGGAATAAATTTTAATTTGTGGAATACTTCCATTTACCGCAAAATTTAATATTTGATTATAAAAGGTCCAATGGATTGAGTTTTAGCGGGTAAAAATCGTGCAACTTTGGGGAGAACCCCTATTTAATATTGCACCACTGTCTAATTTTTTTGTTTGACATTTATATTCTTTATTGACCAATATCATTGCTTGTTATTCAAGGATAAAAACCAGAGTATATATAAACTTAAAACCTCAAATTATTTACAAACTTCACTGACTATTATAAATATATAATCAGAGAGATCTCTTCACATTTATCAACTGCTTGTACGTCACTACGGCAGAAACCAAGAAGTCGCTAAACACTTCCACTTTTCATATTAGTCTTGTTCCTTGTCCGTATATATTATGTGCTCTATCTTTCCACTGAAACTCTCCAACTTTTGGTTTCTGTCTCGAGTGAAACTTTTGTGATGCCTTGTTGGAACTTATAAGTAATGGATCTTGCTTCATGTTTCATGATTTTCTCAAATGTTCTAAAAATATAAACGGCATAAAATCTGTAACCAAAACAATGAAATCAAACCAAACCAAGAATAAACGATTTGGGTTGATTTCGGTTTAGCCTTAAAACCTGTTTGGTTAGCCTTTTCAGAAAGTTTTGGTTTTGGTAAAGTTATAAACTATAAAATAAAACATTTTTTTTGGGGGGGTAAATTAAATTTACTTCCTCCTTCAGAAATATAAGGTGTTCTATCTAAAAGCACGAATGTTAGGAAATTGTTTTTACCTTTCAAAGTACTATTAATATATAAAATAAAATTAATTCGGCAAATCACGAAAAAGATTAACAAAATATTGTTGGTCACACAAATTCAGTAAAATTAAAATTTACATAGAAATGTGCGAACATATTATATTTTAAAATAAGAAGACACCTCAAAACATTTTATATTTTGAAACGAGCAGTAATACTTTTGTCTATATTAGATTAATAAGATATATTTATAGTTTCTGTTTTAACTCAAACGTCTCTTTATAAAGTGGCTTTTATTCCTAAGATATATAGTAGTTGATTATACGATGTTTATTTGTTTTTCCCATTCTAGTTGAATAAGTTTTTTATAATCTTCTAAACATCCTCCTTCTACTCCCAGCTTTGCCTAGCACCAAACCTCTTTGTTTTGGCAATTTTACTTACTGAACTAAATTGTCAAATTCATGTTATGTTGAGATACATGTATGGAACTTAGTGTGCCCTGAAACTTAAACGCTCTAACAAGATACTAAGGAATTGTTTTCTTAGGTTCTAAATTGACAAATATATGTAGTATGGTTCATCATCAATCCATTTATAGTATGTGTCAGGTGTTGATTTTGAACAGAAAAATTCAAAACCTGACCCATTGAAAAATCTCTCAATAAACCAAGAGACCAGAAAAAATAATCAAAACATAACCCATTGAAAAATCGCTCAACAAACCAAGAGACCAGAAAAAAAAATCAAAACCTAAGACCACCCACATTCACTAATACGGGTGGATGTCTTTTATCTAAAAAAATACAAAATATCTTTAAACGAAGTTTCGTAGGTGTTTGGAACGTAGATGCTCTAAGACCATTTACATTGTTCAAATGAAATAAATGTCTTTACATTAAAATAAAATAAAAAATAATGAAAATTGCTTTAATAGTTAAGAACCTTTGTCTTCAGGAAAACATTTTCTTAAATTAAAGACACATTTTCTCATCAATACTATTATATTTAACATTGATTAATTTTAAAGATCTCTCCATGTGTGATGTAGTTGCTCTAACGGTCCTAACCCATTGCATTGCGTACCAATGTCAAATTTGACGAGGCTGTACGGAGAATGCTTCTCCACACGCTTCCATAAAGTCTTTCTTACTGGAACAACTAAGTAATTAATCAAGTTCTGCTAGGATCTACCTGCTTACTCAGCCATTAATGACATTGGAATAAAATTTCCTAACATCTCTGAATCCTTGACCACTTAACTTCTTCCTTAGACATATCTTCTTCACCAAAAGCTCGACACTACACTTGTAATTTATTGACATTGATACATGGTGACTTGGAAACATGGCATTGCATATACTGGTTTTGTCAAAACAACTGATTTTAAATAGACTTCCTTAGCTATCTAAAGATAGAGTCTTCTCATACCACCTACTAAATCTAGCTACTAAGAAGCTCCTTTTTCTACCCATTAAAGCACTCTGTTAAGCTTAAATACTTCCATACAGTTATGCAGTCACAATAACATTTTTTCAAAAATAATGATAACCTTACTACAAAAAAATTATAAATCTAAGATTTATATATATATATATATTGATAAATATGTGAATTTATATTACCAAAATGGAACAGTTTGGATTACAAAAATATGGGGAAAGGAGTTTCAAGGCCAAAAAAAATTAAAAAGTTTGGATGAAACTAATAAGACAATTAAGAGTTGAGAGATTTCAGGAATGGGTGAACCATTCAGAAAGAAAAAAAAAATTAAAAAGCTTGGATGAAACTAGTAAGAAAATTAAAAGTTGATAGATTTTAGGAATGAGTGAACCATTGAGAAAGAAGACTGGTACATACTTTAGACTGGCACATACTTTGTGAGATTTGCGAGCTAGCACCGCTAACTTCTTCAAGGTAGAGGAGAAGGAACATGATCTTGAGAGGCCATGAAACTAAAGCTTGCCAATTGTGAAAAGACAAAGAGGGACAACTGAATCGAGCCATTACTGAAGACTGAATTTCAGAGTAAACCTGACAGTTGAGAAACAGATGGTTCCGAGTTTCTGAGTGATTGCCACAAAGACAACACAAAGGAGATAAAATCAGACCCCATGAGTAGAGTCTTGCCCTAGTGGGAAGCATATCCAAGTTCACAGTCCAAAACGTGAAAGCGTGCTTTGAGACTTCATTCTTAAACCACCAAATAGCCTTAAACCACCAGATAGCCTTAAACCACGATTTCTTATCAGCCGAAAGACTTAGGTGATTCCAAGTGACTTTAGTAGTATAGAATTTTTAAAGAGTATTAGGAACTTTGTCTGTTTTTGGATTTTTATATTTGAATTTATATTTTTGCGTGCTTATTTTTGAAGAGTATGGGGCATGTCTTTGAAGGGAAAGACTTACTGGTTTGCTTCAGATGAAAAGAAAGAACAGCTCGGCATATTCTTATTGAGTTTTGAATATACCACAGAAAGATTTGAACATATATATGCTTCTTCCATGTCAATGTCCTAGTTTTGACTATAAAACAGAAAGATTTGAACATATATATGCTTCTTCCATGTCAATGTCCTAGTTCTGAGTATGCGTCTCTATCCGTTGTTAGAGAAGAGAAACTGTGAGATTAGTTTGAATCCTAACGTGATTATTCAAGTGATGGTTTCAGGTTAGAAACAAGTAAGTTTCAGTGTGAGACATGTGTCACTTAAAAGAAAAGAAAAGAAGAAGTCTCTATATGAGACAGAAGGTTTCAAAGCAACTCCAAGTCACGTGATTATTTCTGAAGATAATATTGCAGAACCGTACATGCCTAGATTTGATGCAGAACAGAGGAGACAAAGAAGCAGGCCTGCAATTCGCCGTTTCCAGAGCATTAAAGGGGCAATATACAAATTGGAACATGGGTTAACTCAAGATCAGAGTTAATTTGTTGGGTTGGAGACCAATTTCAGTTTTGATATAAAACATTGCTGTATTGTCTAAGTTGGAAGTAAGTGTGTGAAGTGAAAAACAGAGAGAAAGTGTAAGGATTGAGAGCTCGGTTTGAGCAAAGTTTCTTAGTGGATTTTCCGGAGATCTTCTCCGGCGAGACGTAGGATTCCTATCCCAAGGAATCTGAACTCGTTAAATCTTGCTTGCATTTACATTTCAAGTCTGTTTTTCAAGGTTAACAAGAACACACGAGAGAGAGAAAAAACTGAGAGAGAGAGAGAGTTCAAAAACCATCAAAGCTTCAATCTTTACTTGTTTCAAGTTTCTTAACTCAACAAAAGTGGTATCAGAGCTTCAGATTCAACTCTGAAAGCAACAGGTCCTGATAAAAAATGTCTTCAGGAAAGATTGATGTAGAAAAGTTTGATGGAGAAGGGGATTATATTCTATGGAAAGAAAAGTTACTAGCTCATTTGGAGATGATGGGTCTGCTGGAAGGGCTTCAAGAAGAAGAAGCTGCAGAAAGTGAAGAATCAACAGCTGAAACAGCTGAAGGTGCAACACCTGCAACAGATTCCTCACTCTCAAAACCAGAAGAAAAAAGCCTTAAGGAAAAGAAAGGAAAGGCTAGATCCACCATCATTCTGAGTGTTGGTAACAATGTCCTAAGAAAGATTATCCGGGAAAAAACTGCAGCTGAGATGTTGAAGGTTCTGGATCAGCTGTTCATGGCAAAGTCACTACCAAACCGCATCTATTTGAAGCAAAGGCTTTATGGATATCAGATGAGTGAAAGCATGACAGTAGATGAAAATGTGAATGATTTTTCAAACTCATTTCAGATCTAGAAAATGTCAAAGTTTCTATTCCTGATGAAGATCAAGCCATTGTGTTGCTTATGTCACTACCAAAGCCATTTGATCAACTTAAAGAAACGCTGAAGTACTGCAAAACAACTCTAGCTCTTGAAGAAATTACAGGAGCCATCAGATCCAAGATACTTGAGTTAGGAGCAAGTGGGAAACTACTTAAGAATAACTCTGAAGGTCTATTTGTCCAAGACAGGGGAAGATCTGAGAAAAGAGAAAAGTTTAGTGACAAAGGAAAATCCAAGAACAGGTCAAAGTCCAGAGGAAAAAAAGTCTTGTTGGATTTGTGGGAAAGATGGTCACTATAAGAAGCAGTGTTACATATGGAGAGAAAGGAATAAGCAAGGTAACAGCTCAATGGAGAAAGGAGAATCCGCAAATGTCACAGGAAATATCACTGATGCAGCAGCTCTTATGGTCTCATAAGCTCTTATGTCATTAGGTGGAGACATGACAGAGATGTGGATAATGGATACTGGATGCTCATTCCACATGACTCCAAGAAAAGACTGGAATGAGTGAGCTACAGGAAGAGTGAGGATGGCAAATGACACATACTCAGAGGTTAAAGGAGTTGGGAGCATAAGAATCAAAAATGATGACAACACAACTGTTCTTCTAAACAATGTGAGGTATGTCCCTAATATGTCAAAAAATCTTATCTCACTTGGAACATTAGAAGATCAAGGATGCTGGTTTCAGTCCAAGAATGGGGTTTTAAGAATTAACAAAGGTTGCAGGACATTGATTAAAGGTCAAAAGACAGATACATTATATGTTCTACAAGGTTCTGTTTTAACAAGAGAGGTGAACATCTCAGTTGGTTCTAAAGATGAAACAAAGCTTTGGCATAGAAGACTCGGCCACATGAGTCAAAAAGGAATGCAAGTTCTGATCAAAAAAGGTTTTCTAGACAAGTCAAAAGTGAGTGATATAGAGTTTTGTGAAGACTGTGTCTATGGGAAGTCACATCGAGTTAGTTTTGGAGCTGCCAAACATGTCACAAAAGGAAGACTTGACTGCATACACTCTGACCTTTGGGGATCACCAAACGTTCCAATGTCACTTGGAAAATGCCAGTATTTCATCACATTCATAGATGATTTTTCGAGAAAGACTTGGATATATTTTTTGAGAAAAAAGGATGAAGCTTACTCGATTTTTGTTGAATGGAAGAGGATGATAGAGAATCAACTTGAGAAGAAGGTTAAAACACTGAGAACAGATAACAGTCTTGAATTTTGTAACAAGGAGTTTGATGATTTCTGCAAAAAGGAAGGCATAGTGAGGCACAAGACTTGTGCATACACACCACAACAAAATGGGATTGCAGAAAGGATGAATCGAACAATTCTTAATAAAGTCAGGAGCATCTTAAGTGAATCTGGTCTACCTAAAAGCTTTTGGGCAGAAGCAGCCTCCACATCAGTGTATCAAGTCAACAGATCGCCTGCTTCTGCATTAGATTTTGAGGTGCCAGAAGAGTTGTGGACAGGTACAGAACCAAGTTATCAAGAACTAAGAGTATTTGGTTCTATAGCTTATATTCATAGTGATCAAGGAAAGCTAAATCCAAGGGCAAAGAAGGGTATATTTGTGGGGTATCCTAATGGTGTAAAAGGATACAGATTCTGGTTGATTGATGAAAAGAAAGTTGTTATAACAAGAGATGCAACATTTCAGGAAGACAAGATGTACAAACATCTAAACTCAATCCCGGAAACAAGCACTGTAAGTGAAAAGACACAAATATCTCTTATTTATGAAGTTAACAACAAAGACTTCAGTGATTTAGGTGGAGCTGAGGAAGATCAAGAATCTGGGAAAAGCAAAGAACATCAAATAGAAGAAAATTCACAGTTTGATGAAGTCTCAGAAGATGAGGAAGAAGAAAAAGATGCAGTGTTGCATCACAATGATCTTGAGAATTATCAGCTGGCAAGAGACAGAAAGAGAAGGATCATCACACGTCCTACTAAGTTTAGAGATTCAAACATGGTTGGTCTTGCATTAATGGTATCAGAAGATGGTGATGCCCCAGAACCGTGTTGTTATAATGAAGCAATGAGAGATCCAGATTGTGAGTTGTGGAAGAGAGCAATGGATGAGGAAATGCATTCACAGTACAAAAATCAGACTTGGACACTGATCAAGAATCCAGAAAATGTCAAAGTAATTGGTTGCAAGTGGATTTACAAGAGGAAATCAGGCATAACAGGAGTTGAACAACCAAGATTCAAGGCGAGACTTGTTGCAAAAGGTTATTTACAGAAAGAGGGAGTTGATTATCAAGAAATCTTCTCACCAGTTGTCAAGCACGTCTCCATAAGACTGATATTGTCTTATGTTGTGAATCTAGACATGGAGTTGGAACAAATGGATGTTAAAACGGCTTTTCTACATGGAGATCTCGATGAGTATATACTGATGGATCAACCAGAGGGTTACAGAGTTGAGTCTAAAAGTGATGAAGTCTGCTTGTTAAAGAAAGCTCTTTATGAGTTAAAACAAGCTCCAAGACTGTGGAACCAGAGATTTGATACTTTCATGAAGAGCTCAGGGTATAAGAGAAGCAGCTATGATAGTTGCATATACTACCAAGAACTCAGTGACAAATCATACATATATCTTCTTCTATATGTGGATGATATGCTCATTGCATCAAAGAACAAGGAAAAGGTACAAGAACTTAAGAAGCTTCTCAGTTCAGAATTTGAGATGAAAGATTTGGGAGAAGCTAAGAAGATTCTTGGTATAGAAATCAAGAGAGACAGAGAAAAAGGAACTCTTGAATTATCTCAAAACCATTATCTTGAGAGGATATTATCTACGTTCGATATGGAGAGATCAAAAGGAGTTACCACACCATTGGGAACTCATTTCAGATTGAAGGCTGCTAGTGAAAAAGAGTTATCTGATCAAGCTGAGTATATGAAGAAAATACCATATTCCAATGCAGTGGGAACCATTATGTACTCTATGATCGGAACCAGACCAGATTTGGCATATCCACTTTGTGTAATCAGCAGATTTATGAGCAATCCCATCAAAGAACACTGGTTAGCTGTAAATTGGGTTCTAAGATATATCAAGAACACCAAGGAGTTAAAACTTATTTACAGGACACATGACAGTGTTGAGGTTCAGGGATTTTGTGATTCAGATTATGCGGCTGACTTGGACAGAAGAAGATCAGTGACTGGGTTTGTGTTTACTGCTGGTGGTAATGTTGTAAGTTGGAAGTCAGGTCTGTAGAAAGTCGTGGCTCTCTCCACAACAGAAGCCGAGTATATGGCATTGACAGATGCTATTAAAGAGGCAGTGTGGTTAAGAGGTTTAGCAGCAGAGCTGGGATTTTTTCAAGAACATGTTGAAGTGATGAGTGATTCACAGAGTGCAATAGCCCTTTCTAAAAACTCTGTTCATCATGAGAGAACTAAGCACATTGATGTGCGGCTACATTTTATCAGGGACAAGATTGCTAAAGATGAAATTAAGGTGACAAAGATCTCTACATTATGGAATCCTGCAGATATTTTCACCAAGACAGTCCCAGTGAGCAAACTTCAAAGAGCTTTGGAGTTGCTCAGAGTTTCATGTCACTAAGAAGACAGAAAGCTACCGGAGAAGGGAAATCCAAGGATACTAAGGAAAAGAATCAAGTGGGGAGTTTGGAATTAAAACTAAGGTGGAGTTTTGTGAGATTAGTTTGAATCCTAACGTGATTATTCAAGTGATGGTTTTAGGTTAGAAACAAGTAAGTCTCAGTGTGAGACATGTGTCACTTGAAAGAAAAGAAAAGAAGAAGTCTATGTATGAGACAGAAGGTTTCAAAGCAACTCCAAGTCACGTGATTATCTCTGAAGATAATATTGCAGAACCGTACATGCCCAGATTTGATGCAAAACAGAGGAGACAAAGAAGCAGGCATGCAATTCGCCGTTTCCAGAGCATTAAAGGGGCAAGAGACAAATTGGAACCTGGGTTAACTCAAGATCAGAGTTAATTTGTTGGGTTGGAGACCAATTTCAGTTTTGATATAAAACATTGTTGTATTGTCTAAGTTGGAAGTAAGTGTGTGAAGTGAAAAACAGAGAGAAAGTGTAAGAATTGAGAGCTCGGTTTGAGAAAAGTTTCTTAGTGGATTTTCCGGAGATCTTCTCCGGCGAGACGTAGGATTCCTATCCCAAGGAATCTGAACTCGTTAAATCTTGCTTGTATTTACATTTCAAGTCTGTTTTTTCAAAATTAACAAGAACACACGAGAGAGAGAGAGTTCAAAAACCATCAAAACTTCAATCTTTACTTGTTTCAAGTTTCTTAACTCAACAGAAACTTTCATTGTTAATAAAGTACGAGAATTCAACAATAGCAGAGATATGTGTGGCAAATAAGATTGATGAGACCAAACTTGTGTCGTGGAGCAAGATCTAGTAGGAGGCAAAATAATTCTTCAAATTTCTCGTAGATGATTCTTATGAAAGAGTATGTTTCATGCTTGGATTTGGAGTTGTAAAAACTAGCCATAACATTTGCCTCCGTAAGTGGGATAAATAAGATTCTCCCTTCGAATTTTAAAGGTGTAACCTCTAGTTCTATGCTTGACACGCTTTTTTATATATACTGGGCCAAAAAAAATTGATGGGCTTGTACTGTATATCTTTTGTTTTTCTCCAACATGTAGACTGTAGTAATAAATTACCCATGTTTTTTCAAAATTTTGCCAAATTTACCAGCATTTTTGTGTTCTGAAGATTTCTCACAAATTATCGAATATATATTTGTTCTGTGTCATTTCTTATAAGTTTCTGACGTAAGAGTTAATTGAAATTTTGTTCTGTGACCTTATCGAATTTTACTACAAGCAATAGATCAACACTTATCTTTGGTTAATAATAACAAGAGTTTTAACAATAAATGATAGTAAACCTCTACATTTCCATTATAAGTCTAATAAATATAGAGCGGCCAAAAATATATACTCTTCGTGGCATGTAAATTGATATTTTAGAGCATTTCACACAGGATAAAAACATTTAAAACACCTAAAATATCCATTTTAAATCTTAGAAAAGTTCTACCATTACAACTATATATAAATAATTGTTGTAAGGATATATATATATATATAGAGAATAAGAAATATCAGTTAGATTTACATTGAAAATACTTAAAACATGCATCAATAAGAAAACAAACCATGAGATTATAAGCCAAGTTTATTCAGATCACACAAACACTTCATAACAGTAAACATAATATGATAGAAAATGCTGCTTCCGGTGACTAAAATATAGAATGCATGGAACAACCAGATATTGTGCCGGCATGGTAAGATTTAGGTACAGCAGCGGTGGCAGCAAAAGTCATCAACGGCGTCTAGCGGCGGTCTCACGCTGGCAGTTGAAGAAAACAGCCGCCACTGGGAGGCCGAGATCGTTCTCATGAGCAAACTCTCTAGTGTTGAATTGGTCTCTGTAAGAGGGCAGAGACACCACACTTCCTCTTCGGTTCTGCTTGAACAACAAATACACGAATCGGTGGATGCCTATGTTTGGCCGAGGCATCTCGTACCCTATTATCTCCTTTCCTGTTTTGTATTTTCTCTATTAAATCTTTGGACATTAAATATACATATGAAACGTAAAATGTAGTATGTTTATTATTTGAGTGTTATATTTAAGGATATGTGTAAGACTTACCAAATGACACATCAGTTGTCCCCGGGATATCGGTAACAATCCTGAGATGAATCATTGCAAGAAAATGTTATAATGTACTTACGTATAAAATCATATGTCTCTTAATAAAAACAATTATTGTTTGGATAAATCTGTCACTCAACAAAAACTGGAAGGAACAAACTTTACCAGTGCAAGTGCTCTCTCAGATAAGGATCACTGGGTCCAGGAACATCAGGATCAGTCATGACCTGTTTGAAATATTCGATATTGTAATGAATACATCTACGCGTAATACATTATATACATAGATAAACAAATATATAACACATATGTATCTGACAAAAACTAATTTATTCTCCAAATCTATTATATAACTACAAAAATATTTACAACTGCATTGGAACATATGATAATTAATTAATCTCATGTTTTTATGTACATAAAAAACCAAGTAAGTCTCACATAGGAAAAAATGGTTTCTATTTTTTTTTTATGACAAGGGGAGGAAAATGGTTTATCACCCAAGTTATATACCTCAACATAAACGTAAATGTCAGTTATTTATGCATGTATATAGTAAATAAGATATATATATATACAATAAAGCAATGCGTACCAAAGTGAAGAATGATCTCATGTCTCCCCCATGAACTTCAACCTTAGGTTTGTTTGTAACTGCAGAAGGGTAGAGTTCATGTCCATTGTAGACTTGCTTGTCGGAGTTATAGGTCACTGTCATCTTCACCGCCTGCAAACAATTGTCCACAACGTCTCCGATCACTCTCCCAACGATAAGGGGGTCTGAAGAAATTCTTGCCATCTCGATTGCTTGGTTAAGAGTTTATAAGAAGAAATCAAGAATGAGTGTGAAAGAAAATAAGGAAATAGTGTTTTGAGTTTGATGAGATTTTTTTTGTGTTGTGTGGGGAGAGACAAGCTTGGGCTTGCTTTAGTTCTGCTTTGAGGGGATATGTTAGTGTCGATTTGATGAAGCATAAAGGGAGAAGGATATGTATTTATAGAATTTAAGTTCAGAAATGGTTGTAATGCATGCATTTGATTTGACGTTTAGATCCATGGAATATATTTCTTTTTTCCTCAATATTAGATGTCTCAGAGAATATTTGTTTTTTTCACCTACGTACATAAATCATAACATGGATCAAATCAAACAGAATACCTATATATATATATATGTTGGCTAACAGATTATTTTTGTAATATTATGATTCTATAAAAACAATGTTGAATCATAATAAGAAAATAAAATAGTTTTCTCGATAGGAGGAAAGTATTAACAATTTTTTTTTGTATATTTGCATTTTTGTTTGTCGAAGGTTTAAGATATATAGTTTTGCATGTTACAGAAAAGATATTGAGAATGATATAAACCGTCACTGAAGTGGTAATAATTAAAAACACACAACATGTGAAAGATTGCTTTATAAAGAAAAGGAAAACATTACAGTGGACTCCGTACGTTATGGTAACTCAGTAAAAGTACCGTCACTGATTAGAATATAATTATAAACCTGACGTATTATTTCTAGAAGTTAAGCTCAAAGAAAACTCTTTCTGATTAGAATATAATTTTTATTATTAATCTGCCAATTGGATAGATTAAAACTTTTTTTATAAGAAAATAAGTATTTATTTTACAATAAGTTATATGTGTGCCAATGAGAGAAAATCTAGACCCGGAAAAAAGGAGAAGAGAAATGTAATACAGAGCCATGTTCTTCCTCTCGCCATTATTTAAACAGAACGAATGCATTTTTTTGGTGGAATTGGGAATTTAGCTTTTTCTTTTTCCTTTTTATCCTAATTTTTTTTAATTCTAGTAAGTTAAGAAGACTGATATTATACATTTATTTTAGAAAGCATAGCCATGCGTCGCTAGAGTAACTGGTAGATGAAAAAGATGGTCTTTTGATTTCTAATTTCAATATGTGTCTAAAGGGACGACAAAGTCATATTATTGATAGCTATTACCAGCCAACAGATGATGCACACTTCAATTGTTCTTGTAAAACCCAAAATAACTACCCAAACAAAAAAAAAATCAAGAATTATACATATTGGAATAAGTTACTATAGCCATATTTTTTTTTTGATAATGGAAACAAAACTATGGGTATAGTGACTTATTCCATTGGATAACAATGGATCATGTCATCATTTAACAGTAGATGGTCTTAATTTCTTTTTTTGATGAATTTCTTATCGACGATGATGAGAATATTTTATCTATGAATGCAGATATATAATATATTCTAAGAAAATAACTTTGTAGACATTTAATCTGTTTTCATCATTTTATATATGTTGTTGCATGATATCATCTCTAAATGTACAATTAGTAATGGATTTGCATAAAAATGAACATGCGTTAAAAACTATATACACACATATATATATATATGCTATTTACTTTACCTTGATTTGAAATTAGTTTATTAGTGTACGTATTGTTATTGAGCTACTATATATTCTGATCCAATCTGTTATATATATATATATATGTGTGTGTTGGATCTATTAATCTGTAGTATAATTTATGTATTAATTTTTTTTCTATACGAATAATTTTTTTTTTTCTATACAGAATTATTTTTTGTGTAAAAACATTATTCAGATGGTTATGAGCTGCGTAATTGTGAATGTCAAATTTGACTGTATTTAGCGCATGTGGATGAATTAGAAAACCAATCTCGAAACATTTAGATTTCTGTTGTCAAATTATTTTATAATTTAACAAAAGAGGAACAAGTTTTCTTCACTGATTATTATTATATTATTAGTTATGATAAATGGGAGAGTTTTTGGCCGAAACACATACATCTCACACAACATTGAACCATAGAGATACTATGATCTCTAGTACTTCTCCTCGTTGATACAAAACTAAATAGATCATCCCAACCGAAAATCAAACCAGGAGGAATAGAATAGTACACACTCTATTGGAGAGATCTAATTAACTCTTACCACTATCCCAATTTCATTGGGGTTTTTTTCTACTATTTCACCTACCTATTTAACTATTTATGTAGTTACAAATAAATCTCTTCGTCTTGAATTGATATGAATTCTTATCAGTATCCATCTTTAGCACTAAAAAGAGAATTTATGCGTTAAGTTTTAAAAAAAAATTCGAACCTATGAGTGGATGAAAAGTGGCAGATTTACCAATACAGTCCTTAAATTCCTCAATTCTTTTTTTGGACAGTATAGAACATACATTGCCTGCGATTTATTCAATTAATTGTATACCTTAGCCATCACATAAATGTTAAAGGAATAAAAGGGATAACTTTTTTCCTCTTTTTTTTTTATTCCAAGTGTCAGTGTCGACCTTGAGTCACAGCTTTGATTGCTTAGTGTTTTTCCTCCTTACGTGGTCCATTAATTTTATACATAATAAACAAAGGTGAGAAATTTCAAGTGTCATTACTATATTCATCAGTATAAACTTACTTTTTCAAAAAGGGTAATACGAAAATTAAATATTTCTTGAAAAGTATTAATATTGGAGTATGAGGAAAAGAAATATATTCTCTGTTAGGTGTGTGGATGTATTGCGAAGAATATATCCCAAAACAACTAATACTATTCTTTAGACTTACCATTTTTGGAAATGTTAATGTTAGGCAACCCACAACCACAATGCGTTCCCCACACATAGAAAGGCTGACAAATTGTGAAAGGTCACTTCAACTTGAGAAAGAGATTCATTTCGTCTTTCACTATTCTTTTCTTTATATAGAATTTATTTCATTTTCCATTAAAAAAAACTATGAAGTAGGCAAACGAGATCTGAGTTTCCTCTTATAGAAACCCTGATTCCATCTAACCATCTTCGGCCCTTGATTATACGTTTTAAGTGTACTTTGCATGTGATCGTGATTATATATTTAGTATTGAATTATCGATCGTAACTTGAATTTGTTTTATATACTTGAGCATATGCACCCACTACGATTGTGACATTAACAAAGTATTGAAAATGCAACATGTCATATTCGCAAGGCCTCTGAGAAAACTTTTCTTATCAAGTAGTCAAGTAGATGAAACCCGACCCTTCATTTTTCTGATACTAAAAATATACCTTATTTCCTAGAATCAATTCACACTATCTTTTACCCAAAAAACAAATAAGAAGAGTGAAGCCGTAAAATAAGAAAAAAGTGAAACAGTTTCTGATGACAAAAAAAAAAATTGGGGAATAGTTTTATGCACATCTATAACGTCTACGAATGGATCAACAACCAATACGATAGTAAAAAAAAAAAAAGTAGTGCAAAATATTTTACAATGGAAGATGGAAAAAACCTTGAATAATATATAAGCAATATAAATCAATCCATTGTTTACTAATTAGTTTTGAGTTGAAAACTCACTCTTGATCTTATCATAGTATTAGAGCTAAATCACATGCTAATCTACTAAATCCGACACTAAAAGTGGTCTGATCACCTCACTAATTGATGACCCAAAAGAAAGTTCAATGTCATCAAAATATCTAAGAGACAGAGAGTATTATCTTGAGGGGTGTGATGAATATTTCGAGATTAATGGTTAAGAGAGCTATTATCTCGAAGGAGGGTGTGAAGAATATTTCATACGAAGGTTAGAAAGAACATTGAGTAATAGTATATGAAAGACATATATAGTCTTAACTGAAACATAAAACAATATAAAGCAAATAAACCAAACAACACCAGAAACGAACTTTTTTTTTTTGAAATTTACACCAGAAACGAACTTGATATGTCTCATAAATCAATCAGTTCAGCAATTTATCCAATACGGTCATATCAAAATCAAAAGGAAATCAAAACTATGTTTCATATCAAAATCAAAACTATGTTTCTTTGTATACCATCGTCATAGATCAAAATCAATAAGACATTTTATTTCTTCTTTTTGCACATTATTAAGAAAGATATATGTCAAGATCTTTATTGAATTTTTTTATCTTCTAACAAAAAAAAAGATAGATGTCAAGAGATATATATAGCTAGGACTAATTAAGTTTTCAATTAAAATAAGAAAAATAACAATTATATTTAACTCACTTGACCGGTGAGGGTCAAAAAGTCTTTCCAAAATGGGTCAATCTTAAACATAAGTTCCATGAACATGTTCCCTCCACCCTGGATCTTGCTTTATTATCAGAAAACTCTACTTTCTCTCCTTCCTTACCTCATAGATTAGTCTAACAAATTGTTGTCTTTCTGATTTGGAAAAAGAGAAACTAAAGACTTCACAACTAAAATACAGCAACAGAATGCAATGACTGTTAAGCATTGTTACCCTTAATGTTTTCCTTGTTTCTAAACTTCTATTGGCATGGTAGTAATTATCAAAGGGGGGGAAAGATATTTGAGCCGTTTCTTTTTACTTCGATTAGCTATAGTTTATTGGGAACTTTGTATAAAAAATAATTTTGCTCCTCTCATGATTAATGAACTACAAATAACGCATTTGGGGCACGTTTTCGCACTGACGTCAAGTATATATAAGTATGAATTCGTTAACATCTTCACAATCTGTTAGGCCAAAAGGCCCAAAACGAGTCCGCATTTCTTCTTCGAATATGGCCCACGTAAATCAAAAGATTTTATTTTATTTTTATTGATACTCAGTTCAAAAAATTGGTACCAATATGTAATCTAGACGTTAAATCCTCTTAAACCATTTGGATTAATATGTAAACTATTTATTTTTTTTTAAAATCAGTTATATTATATAAATACTTAAATTTATCGAAATATATGATTATTAAAAGAATTAAACTCACCTAATTACAAAACAGTGTTATTTTCAAGTTTTTATAATTTAAAATTTTAAAATTATTTAATTTTATAATTTTATTATGTTATATTATATTTTGTTAATATATATATATATGTATAAATTTATATTTTATTCTAAAATCACCTAAAATCGCCTAAACCCCGATTATGCGTTATAACCGTTATGCGGAGGGTTATCGCCTACTTAGCGCCTAACGCTTTTTTGAACTTTGCCTCAAAGTATGGTCTGGATAAAAACTGAAATGGAAGAAGTTTGATACCACGATTTTTGTGGTTTCAAAGCTAAAATTTGAACTTCTCATATCAATATTAGGAGGTTCCAATCTGTAGGTAAAAGATACACAAATCTTATCTACTTTGTTTTCTTTTGTCGTCTAATTCTGTTTACTGTTCATTTATAATATAGTTTGAATCATACATATAAGATAACAACATAGTGAAAAACCCCTATTAAATAGAAGGAAATTAGGTCTGCCGGTTACTCGGAAACAATGTACATACACAAGTAAAATTTGATGGGATCTTTTGACGCATGGAAGCTTAGGGTTCAATTGGTTTAAGTACAGGGGTTGAGGTTACGGGTGCGAGAGTTTGCGAAAATGGACAATTGCGGTTTCAGGTTTTACTAAACGATTTGAACGTTGAAAACTTGAGTGTTGGTGGGAAATTTATTACTGGTTAACAAGCATATACATCAGTGTTTAAACAAAAAATTAGCAAAATAAGTATAAGAAATATTAAGAAATATATAAAAACACCAAAACCATATTATTATTATAAAATATAAAAATATCCATCATAATTAATAAAGAAGAAACATAACTAAGAATTAATTAGTTATTTTAAAAAAAAGAATATAATAAAATATTGATTACTTCATATATTGAATTTGTCACCGAAATCATTAGCTGTAACCACCTGCAACTACAGACACTTGCGGAAGAGAGTATTTAGTGGTATAAAGCAATTCTGGTGAATTTTTCATAATGGTGCAAATCCTTGGGGAGTATTACATAAGTTGAGGTAAACTAATTACAATTGTTTTCAAAGTTTTTTTATTTATTAAATGATAATGAGTCCATCTCTTAAGTGGTGTCATGACGAGAGTCTTTCAACATTTATATGTACCTTTCCAAATATATTTTATCATAAATACCACTATTGACATATCATTTTCTAAAAATACTACTTTGCCTTGATCAATTTCAAAAATAGGATTATAAGTCATAACTTTAACAAAAACATACTTAATAAATATAATAATGAAAGATTTTGTTAAAAAAATAATTACATAATTTTTTTTTAGTAGAAAATTATAAAATAAAACTTTTAGGAGAAAATTATGGATTTAATTTTGGTGGAATTATTACAAAATCAAAATTTTGGCAGGAATTGTTTTTATCATTTTGGCAGAAAATTACATATTTATATTTTTAAAATATGAAATTGAGTTTTTGGCAAAAACATTTACTACATAAATCCTTATAAATTTCTTATAAAACCGTTACAACCTTCATAAAACCTTATAAAACCTTTAGATTTCATAAGACCATTTTAAAACGCTATAAAATGTTACAAAATAAAATTATAAGGTCTTTATAAATTTTATAAAGATCTTATAAGAGTTTTATAATAAAATTATAAGGGTTTTATAAGGGTTTTATAAGAGTTTATAAGGGATTTATAAGGTTTTTAAAAATAATTATTCTGCCAAAAACTTGATTCCGTATTCTTTTGTTAAAATAAAGTTCTCTAATTTATCTGCCCAAAAATAGATTGTAATTTTCAGCAAGGATAATTCAGTAAAAATCTATAAACAAAGTGGTATAAATAAAAATGGATTCCTTTCAAGGGTACTTTTGAAAATAGACACTAGATCTGCTGTTTATATATATACGTATTTGTGAACTCTGTTATTTAAAATTGGATAACTTTTCAAATAATTTTATTTCCATTAAGAAATCTGATTGACTAAAATTTTTTAGTTTTCATCGTAGACCTTTTTCCATTTAAACTCAAAAAAAATATGTTAAAACTTATTTCTTATCTTTCTTTATTCAAAGATAATTTTCATTTATTTATGCTGGACAAGTTTATATCTCTTCAAAAGATGTATTATGTAGACCCATCTTAAAGTCTAATAAATTTGTGAATAGCTGATAAAACATTAGATCATATATTGGGTGACTCTTTGATACAATTTTCCAGTAGGATTTACTCTCAAAGTTTTGTTGTCATTATTCTATATTTCTTTGTTTTACTCCACAATTTTCTGTACTTTCTCATTTTTGCTAAGTTTTAGCTATTTTATACAGTAAAACCTCTATAAATTAATAATTCCGGACCAGTGAATTTTATTAATTTAGGCAGGTATTAATTTATCCATAAATTAATAAATTATTAATTTATAGAGAGTTTTCCAAATTTCAAAAACTATTTCATGAAAATTTTTAAAAATGTGAATAATATTTCAATATGTTTTAATGCATGTATATATTAGAAAATAATAATTGCATATATATTTTCTAAAATAAATTTTGATGCAATTTGAAAAAATAATATCATATAGTTTGATGTTTTTAAGAAAAATAAAAATAAACTCCCACAAAATTATAAATTTACTAATAAATAAACAACATTAAAATCATATTTCACTAAACTATATTATATATACAATAAATTTATATGATTATTAATTTATATTATTAGTGGGACCGTATATTTACATAGAAATTTCAAAAAAAAAATATTATCTTATTATCTTATCGAAATGTGTCAAATACTACACCGGTCCAACTCTGAACCGTGATAACTTATTAATTTAGAGAAATTATTAATTTATCGAGTATTAATTTATAGAGGTTATACTGTAGTATTCGAAGACTATTCAAACAATATTTAGCTTATATAGATTTTGTTGTTTGAAAAGTTTAACAATAATTTACGTAGATTTTCTAATAAGATAAATTTAATAATTAAATTTAATTGTATAGATAAGTTTTTCCTATTGAATAATTTTTTTTTTTTTTGAAACTTACTATTGAATATTCTAAGATCATGATCCAACGCATGCAATTTTTATTAATGAAGCTCATGCAAAATCTGTGACTAGATCATTTTCTCCCGCAATATAAAGATGTCTCGATGGAGAAATAAACCGACAAAATTCTCAGAAATTTGATGTTTGCTCGTTAATATGATTCTCTCTGAACTACAAGTATTTGTTTTATTCTTTAATTTAATTGGTCGTAAAGGCCATGAAGTTTTCTTCGATTACTCAAAAGAATAGTATAAGAAGGGCCAAGGACTCAAACACATAATTTAACACTATTAACACTTTTTGAAACGTGTAGAGGCCATAAGCTGACGAAATTCCAACAATTACGAAGTGGTTTAGGTACGTCAAGAAAATATCATTATTCTAACGAACTTCATCATTCGTAGAAAAGGCTAAGATCTCCAAGACTCTTAACAATAATGGGAAATATGTGTGGAAAGCTCAAAGATGGAAGTAGAAAGTGTTCGACACGTGGCGGAAGCATGTTCCGATATGATTCTTTTAGTTACTCTCGGAATTTTGATGATGGAATACGAGAAAAATAATGTGGAAAAAAATAATAATGTGCCTATTATAACTTCTCAATCGAAAAATCTTTATGTAAAGTAAGTTTGTTTAGAATATCATGATTGTAATTTTCATTTATTGGTGTAACATAATCAACTATGCACAGTAAAAGATATTTGCATTACGTAATAAAGGGAAAAACTTATAATAAAATTAAATTGGCAATGAAGAGTTGTGCCATGCTCAAATTTATAAAATTGCCACACGGAAGATTTTCTCAACAAGTAATAATATTTTCTCATTCTATTCACAATAAAATATCATTTATCCGTTTAGGTAGCGATGACATAAGCAAATCTAATTAAATTCAATTCAAATGAAATCTATCTAATAAGTATAATAAAACCTAAATCAAAACTTCATAAACAGAAAAATTACTATTTATTAATAATATAATATTATACTATTAGTGATAGAAACATGAACTAATTAAGTGTACTGAAAATAAGATTACAATCAATAAATCTTAAAATAATACGTCTACCACAGCAACTAAAGGATTAACCTGCTTCTTTTCCCAGAGAAGAAACAATGACTTTTTCCATTGAATTCTAGTGTGTGTATATATATCTTAAGGATTGAACAAACCTTAAAGTTTCAAATTATTTTAAATTGGAATTGGTTATTTCTTGATTTTTGCCAGCTGAGAAAGCCAAATACGCGGCTAGAGACAATATCACAGCACTAAGGAAGAATTTGATAAAGAACAAACTTTTTTTTAAACCTCAATCCTGCAATATATGTATATGTTATCTCTCTTAATATTCAAATGAGTCATCAATTGATTAAATCATCCATATAGTCAAATCAATTGATTAGTAATTTTGTATTTGGGGGAATCATCCCTAACCTACATTAAAAGAATCAGTAGACTAATTGATAAAGAACACGCTTGCCAATGAAAGTGATCTAAAGTTAATAGAGAAAAAGATAGACTAGTTGATGGAGGAAGCTGTTGAGTTTGCAGATCGAAGTCCAAAGCACAGATCGAAAGAAGAAGAACAAAAAAAAAACAATCTTGTAAATAAGAAGAAGTTATTTGATTCTTAATTTTAATCAAAATAAATAAGTAAATCTTTTAAATAATTTTGTTTTTCCATAATTTAATACTTTAGTTTTCTTATTTTCTATATTCAGTTACTAATTTTTTTGGAAATTCAAAAATTTCCACAATATATAATCTAATATTTTCATATTCTAAAACCATAGAACGTATATAATGCATATTTTTTAAATCTTAAAACATGGAAAAGTTATAGAATATGTATTCTAAACTTTCCAAAATTTTGTATTCAAATTTTTTTAGAACAAATTTTAATCCTAAAATTGCTAATAATATGTACAAGTGCTTGTATATCTCTAAAAACACTTAAAACTAACTGAAATTAAAACGTTTATTCTTCAAATCTTCTCCATATTTATGTATTTATATATTATCTAATAAAAATAGTTGTTAGAACTCCTTTATATTTCCAATTTCCCCTTATTGTTATGCATATTCATTCATTGATATTGTTAATTTCTGGTATCCTTACTTTCAGTACTTATATAAAATTCTCAGTTAATAGTTCTCAAAATTACATTTAATATAATTTTTATGGTTAACTAAAATTTTATTTTCTAAACAATTTCCTCTTAAAATTTATATTTTATAATAGACAAGTGTCAAACTCTAGTAAAAGATAGAAACAATATTAAATTATGATTAATACTCATAAAACTATGAGTCATCAATCATAATCCTAATATCCTATGCATTTAAGTTTCAACAATAAGATAATTTAGATTATGAGAAACAGTTGTTAGATAATAAATGATTTTGTGTTGAATGTTGAGATAACTTTTCAACTATAAAAAGAAGAATTGTACATGTAGAGATCAAATAAACCAATCAAAAATACATTCATACTCGTACCATTTGTTCTACATTTGCAAAAGTTATAACTCTTAAGGAGATTCAAGGTACATTTGCATAAAAATATTTTTGAAAAACAAAATACAAATTTTTATTGTATTCTTAGAACCAATTGATCCTAAAGACCAAGAAGCTGCATGCAGTGAATTCGAAAATAGTTTCAAAATTTATATATATTCTTTTATAAAAATACATAATTTAACAATTCTAACAATTTATATTTGTAGGGAAAATAATGGGAAACATATGTGGTTGTGGAAAGCCGAAAGATGACGATAGTGATACTTCTAGCAATACTCGGAGTTTCGATAATAGAAGTCGAGAAGATAGTGAACATAATCTTCTCTTCGATGGATCTTCTTCATCTATTCAATTGAAATCTTCAAAACAAATAAAATTTTGACTAATTACAATAGGGTTAATTGCTGAAAATGTAAAACTGACACATAATCAGCCCTATATTATTAAATGACCTTTTAAGTATGAATTTCAACTAAAATAAACATGGATTATCATCCCTTATATATAAAATAAAATAAAATATATTGAGTGTCTCAATTTTGATCTAAGGCATTTGCGTCTAATCAATTTGTCAAAAATCCTACATTTAGCTTACAGCTAAATAAAACTCACAAATGAATTTACAAAAAATTTGTTACTAAATAATTATTTGTTCCTTGAAAAATTAAAAAAAAAAACTTAATTGATCTGATGAATATATGAAATCAATATATATATATATATATATATTTTAAAACACACACGTCTTCACATTTATCGAATTTTAAATCTCAACTATAAGAGTAGCTTATATATACATATATTCCACTTTCAACATTATTTGATCTTATTTTTATTATTATTTTGAATTATTATACACATATAATTAATAAAAACTTATATTTTTGCATATGTTGTGACTCAAATTTCAAAAATGGACATAGACCATAACATTTGGATTTCGAATCAGATTCGGTTTGAGTTTTTTGGATTTTGATAATTTAGATAAAAATTACTTTAATACCCGCTCGGATTTTATGACTATTAAGTTTGGGTAGGTGTTGGTTCTAATCGATTTCGATTCAGTTTTAAGGTTAAAAAAATAAAAAATATTTAATTTAAATTAAAATTAGTTTACTTTTAATAAAATTGGTTCAATTTTTGTTAAATATGGCAGCAAATTGTATAAATTTTACAAATATAAATAAAAATATATTTTAGGTATTTAGCATACTTCTAATATATATAATTTTTGATAAAAATAAATATATATATATATATATATATATAAATATACATAATATATATAATATTGATTTATTTTGGGTGACTGATTGGAGTTCATTTTGGTTCGGGATATTCAGATAGAAACAAATAAAACACGTTTGGATTTTTTGATTATAGCAATTCTAACAGTTTATACTTGTAGGGAAAATAATAGGAAACATATGTGCTTGTGGAAAGCCGAAAGATGACTATAGTGATACCTCTAGCAATGCTCGGAGTTCCAATTAAAGAACTCGAGAAGATAGTGAACGAAAACAATAAATTAAAAATATACAAAAAATAAATATTTATAAACAGTAAATAAATAAAAACTACAAATTTATATTAAAACAATTGACCTGCATAGATTCAAATCTAATATATATATATATATATATATATATAATTGTGGAAAACTTTACCAAAAAATCAGTTTCATATTGAAAAGGGAAATTTGAAAATAAAGGAGTTTTATTAAAACATTTTTCCATGTAAATCCTTTTTTGAAAATATCATTTTCTTAAACTATACCTACTACTAGATTAATACCATATTTTAAAAAAAATCATCTAAACAGATAGAGAAACAACTTCTAAGAATCTTTGAAGAAGATTTTTTTTTTTGTTTTAACCAGTTTTAAGTAGGTTTTTAACTTGTTCTAAAACTTTTACAGTATGATTTCTAGTTTTAAAATACAGTTAGAACACGTATTCTAATAATTTTTATGTTCTAAAAATAGAATATATATTATACCATTTGGTTGAATATATATTCTAAAATTTTTAGAATTCATATTCTAAACAAATTAGAATATGTATTCTATCAGCTGTTCATCTTCCAAAAAAATAGAATATATTTTGTAAATTATTTTAGAGTTTAGAATACGTATTCTACAAGTTGTTCATGTTTTTGTTCATGTTCTAAAACATTTAGAATATAAATTATAATAAAATAGAATACACATTCTGAATGTTAACTTCGTTTACAAAATCATGATTATAATGATAATCTTTTTAAAATAACACTATTGTTAATAAAATAAAAAATATATCGATCAAGTAAATTAACCCTACAATTGAATTTAAAAAACTCTAGAATTATTTCACAACTAATTTATCCTTAGCTTTTTCCTTTTTTCTCAGTTGCTTCTTCTTCGTTGATTTGTTTATTTTACTACAGTTTATGAGTGGTTATGAGTTTGAGTGATGTTTGTAATCTGTTACGCATTTACTGATATAGCATAATAAAAGGAAACAACAAAAGCAGAGGATTCACATTGAACACTATGATGTTTGTTTTCAAGTGTAAAGAAAACATATGGACTATTAATGGGTAATGGAACCTGTTACATGGTTCTACTTCCAGCTTTGGGATTAACTAGTTTATTTATGTATATATATATATATAGATATATTTATGAATCATTGATGTGATACATTGTTACTAAGCACAAGGGGAAGACCAAATAATATTTTTATAATCCAATCAAAACATTTCATTTATACACCTAAGATAAACATGTATTATTTAGAAATATCATGTTAATAAATAAAAAACTTTTATAATCCAATAAAATTAATTCATTTATAAATATAAGATAAATATGTTTTATTTATATTTTAAAATTTTCCAATCAACTTTAAAAATTGATATATAGGATTAATATTTTTAAATTCGAGTTTATGTATATTATTTTTATAAGTGAATTCATTTTATTGATTATTAATTCATTTTATTTATCCTTAATATTTTTTTAAATTTTATATTAAATAATCCAACTAATTGTTTTAATTTAAATGAAAATAAGACCAAATAATCTAATATTATTATAGAAATTAAATGATAAAAATAATTTATATACATTAATGAATATTATATTTATTAATTTATTTCTAACACTAAAAATTAAGGAAATATCAAAATTCTAATATTATTAATTTATAGAGGTTTTATTATACATATACGATAAATATGTAGTTTTTAGAAATATCATCTTAATAAATAAAAAACCTTTATAAGTCCCATGAAAACATTTCATTTATACACATAAATCCAAGAAAATATTTTATTTATACATATAAGATAAATATGTATTATTTATATTTTTATCATTTTAATCAAATTTAAAAATTGATCTATAATATTATTAATTATAAATTTGAGTTTGTGTATATTATTTGTATAAGTGAATTCATTTTTATTTATCACTAGTTATTATTATTTTTCAAACATTTTAAATTATAATAAATAATCTAATTAAGTTTTTCCCTATAATAATAAATTATAATAAATATTAGATTTATTAATTTATTTATAACAATACAAATTAATAAAATATCAAAATCCTAAATTCTTATTATAGAAGATTTACTATATATCTATGATAAATATGTATTATTTACTATCCATTGGAAACTTTATGTATTCTACTATATCAAATTAATATAATTACACAATATTTATTTACCGATTATGTAATATATGTACGTTTAGTATAAAACATGAAATCCGAAAATCTAACCAAGAAAATTAGTTCTAAAACTAAACAGAGTTGTCATATAAACCAAACATGTTATATATTTTTAATTTTAATCCAAATTATTTAAACCAAACTGAACAATAAAATATTACTATATAAATTATTTATATTTATATATATTTAGTTTGTGTATATTATTTTTATAAGTGAATTCATTTTTATTTATCGTTAGTTACTTTTATATATCAAATATATTAAATTAGATCAGATAATCCAACTAAGTTTTTAAATTTAAAGGTAAATTATATCAAATTATCTAATATTATTCTAGAATTTAAATAATAAAGTAAAATTTATTTATATAAATTATTAAATATTGGATTTTTAATTATCTATAACACTACAAATTAAAATATCAAAATCTTAAATGTGTTAATTTATAGAGGATTTAGTATACAACTATGATAAATATGTTTTCAGTATTTTATATCAATTTAATATAATTACACAAATTTTAGTTACCGATTATGTAATATATGTACGTTTAGTATAAAACATGAAATCTAAAAATCTAACCAAAATATTGTTTCCAAAATCAAATTAAGTTGTTATATAACGCAATATGTTCTATATTTCTAATTCTTTTAATCAAAATTATTCAAACTAAGTTGAAAACCAATCATATACCCAAAATAAATAATAACTATATAAATTATGTATATTTATATTATATTATATACACTTATTAATATAAAAATTCTAAATTATAGAAATATGCTAAATAGCTATAAATATATATTTAGTTATATTTGTCTCCATTTCTATCATGTTTAATAAAATTTAACCAAATTTATTAAAGTTAAACTAATTTTATTTAAATTAAATATTCTTTATTTAGTTTAAATCTTAAAACTAAATCGATGTGAACCCGTAACTAGCACATCGATAGTATAAAATTTGAACGGGTACTAAACTCTTTTACCTGAATTATCTGAATCCAAAAATTATCAAATCAAATCTGATTTGAAACCTAAATGACATATTTTATGTATGTTTTAGAAAATTTAAAGCATAAAATATACATAAAATCTAATTATTTATTACTTATATATATAATGATTCAAAAAAATAAGATCAAGTAAATTTGCAAGAAAATTCATAATTACTTTTAATATAATTTATTGATTTAAATTAAAAAAAAAATTTTAAATAAATTTAAAATTATTGTTAGTTTTAATTGTATTAATATATATATATATATATTTGTGTTTGGTCATATGAATTAAATAAAGTTGTTTAGACACAAAAGTTTTAAATTTGTACTTCAACTATAACATAATATTATGAAAAATTTAAAACAAGTAAAACCATATTTAAGTTTCAAATTAAAAAAAAATCTCGCTGCATAGCGCGGGTATATTTCTAGTTTGATTTAAAACATCATTTCTTTCCAAATTTCCAAAAATTAAATAAAACACACAGTTATGAATTAAAAACAGAAAACATATGACCAAAAAAAGGAATAAAGACAAAACTGCAAATTCTTATTTCCTCTGCAAAAAAAGAGAGTATTGTTTTGTTCTTCCAAAACCTTGTCTGTTGTTTCAATTGTATGTTTTGAGTCCCCAAATAATGCAAAACAGAGAGAACCAACCAGTGTGGTCTCTAAAGCTATATATAATATATATATAGAGTAATGGCCTAAAACACAGACTAACACATAGTTCTGGTTTGATAAAAGTTGTTGTCACTACAAAAAAAAAGACCTGACAACATAAACAAAGAGGGTATTGTTTGGTTTCCTTAACCCCTATTGATACTGACCCACAAAACAACAACAATAACAGTTCAAGTTTTGTGACTAATAGAGTCTCTTCTTCAAGCTGGTCTTGGAGAATATCTTCTTGCAATAAGGATTTGACTGTAGTTTCCCAAACTTACAAACCTTCTCCACCAATCTAGCATGAACAGGTCCCTGATTCAACCACAAAAGACAAGTCAAGTTCTGTTTTTAAAAGCTTATAAAAGTATGTAATGTTTTTGGAAGCTACCTTGGTTACAGAGAGAGCTGTTTGAATCACATAGTTTGCATAAGGATCTTGCAAGAGATGTTCAAAGTTTGGAACAGAGAGCAGCTCACGAACTATCTCAGCTCTACTCTCTGGATATTTCCTTAGACACTTCTCCACTACATGGCTACTAAACTTCTGAATCGCTAGCTCAGCGTAGTGTAGTCTAAACTGAATCAGCAACTTCACTGCAGATACTTTATGCTCTATTAGAAACTGCACCACATAGTTCCTACAAAATTCCACAAACCATAATTTAAAAACAGCTTTTTCATACTTTACCAAATCATCATTAGAAAAATTTCTTTGAGTCTAGAGTTTACCCGAAAGGATCTTGAGAAAGGTGAAGTGAGTGTCTGCATATCTCAGTAACAAGTCTCTCACGTTGCTCTCCCACAGAGTTTGTAAGACAGCACTGAATGACACAGCATCCGTGGCGATGAGTTGCAATCTCAGTGCAGTATTTTGTAGCAGCTTCCAACACAAACTAACAACAACATTTCATTAGCTTAAGTAAGAAACAAAAATAAATAGATTTATATGAGAAAGCAATAATACTTTGTAGCAGCTTATAACACATGAAACTAATTTTCAAAATCAAAGCATTAGTAAGTAACAAAAGATTGAGATTAATAAATAAACCTTGGTGTCATTAGGACCAAGGAAGTCCAAGCAACTCTGTATAACATGGTTGCCATTGAGATCTTTAACAAGAGTAAGAAAACCCGGTTTGAGATCTGACTTCACCAGTGTAATCTGCTGTTTTGTTTTCACGGTTTCAATCATCTTTTGCACAACCCGTGTCCTGTTTCATTAACCAGAGAAATAAGAATCAGCGGATTTTAAGGCTTTTGGCCAAAGATCTCAGCTTTTTTCAGCTTCCTAATGTTTGCAGGTTTGGTTTGTCCAAAAACAGCAAAAAGTACAAATCAAATTTCATCCTTCTCAACCAAATGTTGCCTTCTTACATAGATAGCAAATATTTCCATAAACAGAAAAGATTTCATCTTTCTCCATAACCAAGAAACGATTTCATCTTAATCCACAAAAGATGAAATGTCTCCATCTCTGTTTGACTTAGTATACTATTTTCTATGAATATAAAAATATAAAAACATTTCAAATCTGTTTCAGCAAAGGAAAGAAAAACAATTACCCATAAGTGTTGAGACAGATTCTGATAAGCTCCGTTGGTTTTGAAGTTAACACTTTTACAATCAAATTTCTCAGATCTTCATCACACACATCTAATAGCTTCTGGATAAAATAATTTCCAAAAGGATCCATAGAAAGCTCAACAACATTATCAATGATTTCAAGAAATAAAACCTTAGTATCAAGAACAGTTCCTTGATCAACAAATTTCTGCAAAACTCTGCAACCAATCTGATCTTTAGCCATTAAGTTAACAGATCCATAGATATTAACCATTGAATCTAGACTTAAAGGCAAACCATTACTCATACTCTCATCAAACCCTGGACCCTTGGGATAAAAAGCTTCGAGCTTTCTAGAACCTTTAAATGCAGCATCGTTCCCTAGATAGCCTTCACCGATCAAACTATCTTTTGGATGATAAAAAGCTCCAAGCTTTCTAGAAGCTTCCATTGCGGCTAAAGGTTGAGAAACCCTAACATCGTTCCCAAAGGAGACGTTCTGAAGACAAGGAGATGAAATACGCTTGATGGGTTCATTGAGATGGTCAAAGAGGAGAAGATCTCTGTGATTCTGAAGAGCCAACATCTCTTCAAACCCTTTGTGGTTAAAGGAATCTTGGAAGCCAAGTAATCTTCGTTCTCCTTGAGATGAAACTCCATGGAAGCTTTTGTTTTGCTGAAAAACAGAGGAATCGTTGTGAATCCGAGAAGCCCCACTCAGATTCTCCGGGTCGGGTCTGCTCCAAATACTCATGTCACAAGAGATACCCATTTCACTAAGCTTTTGACACAAGTCCAGAGCTTTACCACTATTACTAAAACGTCTCTGATGATTCATCCTCAGAAATGGGTTTGTGTCGAGACTCTGTAAGAACCCACCAGAAGAACCAAAATCAGGTAGACGACGACGACGATGATCTGAAGAAGCTCGTACTATGTTAAAATCTCCATGAAAAAACCCTCCAAAATCCATGAGTCTCTCTTCAAAAATCAAAGGAAAGAACGAAGAAGAAGAAGAACAGAGAGACAGATAGAGAAGGAGAGAGTAATGCCAAGAGAACAATACGGAGAGAGGATTCGAAATATATATAAAAGGAAATGGTATGAGGCAAAGAGAGAGAGAGAGAGAGAGAGAGAGAATGTTTTTAGTGTGTACGTACGGAGAGACCCTCACGCCCAAGGCCAAGGCTGCTCTGCTTCGTTTTTGTCGTTTATATTAGCCATTAATATGGTAACAGAGAGACTTACTCTGCTTTTTCTTTTGTAGCCTTCCAAGGAAATAAGAATTTTGCAGTTTTTGTCCTTTTTATTCTTATTTTGGTCATGTGTTTTTGGGTTTTAAGTTTTAAGTTTTAATTTATTCAATTTTTTTTATAGTTTCGTTCAATTTATCGTGATATTGTGTGTCAGCTCGAGGGAGTTATTTTTTTTATTTTGTTTTGGTTTTTTCATGTTAAAATTAATAATATTTTCTAAAAATCTCCTCCTAATTCCGATTACACCCCGCGTAGTTCCGATTACATCTCGTCTAGTCGTTAGGTCCAGTCTCACTATCTCGATTAATAATTAATTCCTCGAAGAAATCAGTGAACCGATTACTCTCCACCTAATTCGATTAATTTAAAACTAATCCCCAATTAATTTCTCTTTACTTTCCGATTAATCGTTTAGACGATAGATCCATCCCGATCGCTCGACTAGCGCCTAACGAATTTTAAAATATGGATTAATACCAAAAACTATTACAAGCTACTGCAAGTTTATGTACAGTTCAGCTCCATTAGGACAGAACTAGCTGATGGAACAATCAGATATTGTTTTTGCGAGGCTAACAAAAAATTACATAAAGTGAGAAATACACCGAGGTCACATTGAAGGAGAGAAAATAGAACGCCAAATCCTAGCTGGGATAAGAGAGTAAACGGTCCCGCGATCAACACTAAGTTTGATTAGTGGTATATAGAAAACTCTAGCTTAAAGATTCAAAATAATTTCAATAGTAGTGTTTACTTGTGTGGTAAATAGAAATAGGTAGACAGTATAATAAAAACAAATAGTATGCATTATGTTAAAATAACACAATCTATACATATACTTAGTTGTATACGAAATTTTTAGCATTTCAATACAAAATAATAAGAATTTTGGGATAAAACCAACAACACATTCTCTTAAAAAAAAACAAATTTGGTCGAAATAACTTAACCCTTATTCCTTATCATGTAAAAATAAACATTTTTGCATGCAATTAATCTTGTATCACTTAGAAAGTAACGTGTAAATATAGATAACCAGAAATGCTTATATATTGATATGTATATAGGGGATGATAAAACATATTTCTTTTTTAATTAGTTTAAATTCCTACTCAAAACTCAAAAGCTTATTTAATAGTTTATGGTTGATTATGTTACAATCATACATTTCGAGCAAACATTTTTATCACTTATTGATTCTAGGGGTGGGCATGGTCCGGATATTCGGGATTTTCAGGGATCCGAACCCGAATCCGGATCCGTCAGATCCAAAAAATTATGTATCCAATCCGGATCCGTCAATATCCGCGGATATCCGGATCCGTAAAAAATAAGTAAAATTGAAAAAATAATAATATAAAAAATAAAAAATAAATTGAAAATAACATTAAAATAATTTTTAAAAATATTTTAAAACATTTTTACTTTGTAAAGTTTTAAAAATATCCAAATTTTTTATGTAAAGTTTATTTTTATTATATTTTAAGTAATTTTTATATATTAAATAATATATATTTAAGTATTATACATATATTTTAAATAAAAATTATACATAAACATGGATCTGGAGATCCGATGTCTCAAAATAAAATATCCGGATCCGATCATCTCAGATATCCTCTTTTCGGATTGGAGCGGGGCGGATCTCAGATCGGATTTCGGATCTCGGGTAATTTGCCCAGGCCTAATTGATTCGGACGGTCCAATCAAGTTTATAAAAAAATCTAGTTGTATATATAACTAACAAAAGAACATGATGTAAGGAAAAAAAAACAAATTGTCTTGGAAAGGGTCGATAACTTGAATTCAATTCAATGAGTTGTCATTATTCAAAACTCTACATAACCAAAATTAAGGTTTAAATTTGGTAAGCTGGGTTTAACAATCGATTCTAGTCACCGATTTTATCGGTTTTTGACATATTTTGGTGTTAAACGAATTTGTAAACGATTTTCTGTCGGACCGGTTCAACCGGCCGATCCAGTCCAGTTTTTAAAATACTTGGGTTAGCAGTGTGTTTATGGTTATGACCATCGATCCATATTTTATCAACTTGTTTGCGACTCAATCCTCAAAACGGCAGTGTCTTCAACTAAATTTCTTACAAAAGGAATAATGAATGTTCTTCTCGTTGCCTCAAAAGTAGAGATGTCAAAACGGGTTAATCCGCCCTGTTTACCCCGTCCCATTGCGGGTTGAGTTAATTTGCGGGTTTTACCGGGTTGACCCGCTATAACCCATGGGTTCTAAACTAATAACCCTAACCCGCCCCGCACTATAACCGCGGGTTAAGCGGGTTGATCCACGGAATTTAAAATCAAATTAATAACTAAAAAAAATTAAAGTTTTACAATGTAAATTTATCGATAATAAAATAAATGTATTTTAAATCTATCATAAAAAATAATAATAAAAGTCATAAAATACATAATTAAATCAATAAATTTTCAAATATTCAAATATGAAATTGATTTAAGCATTGTCAACGTCTCCAACTTGTTAAGACAAAAGAAAATAAAATGTATTTTTCAAAATTTCTAAAATAAAACTAATATGAGTCAAAACTAATATGACGGATCAACCCGCAATGCCCGCTTTTTTTTTGCAATCAAAACATGAACCCTAACCCGCCCCATAGCGGTGCGGGTTTAGGGTAACCCGCGGGTTTTCAACCCTAATTGACATCCCTACTCAAAAGTGTTTATCTCATTATCATATCGACAATATTGGAACAAATGATTATTATTAAAATTGATGTTAGTTTGAACAAAAAAATGAAAGTTTTTAATTAGATTTTATATAAATTATAAAGATAAAAAACAAAGAATTTTGACTAAAAATCATACAAACCAAAGTTTGATTAGTTTTCTATATTAATGCTTATAATTTATGTCATTAAGCTACATATTTAACCATAGTTATGAACTTATGATTATAACTAATGGTCAAACCGTAAACGTTGAAACTATAATATCATATCAAATTATAATAATTGAAATTACAACTGCTCATTCTTGGATAGCTATAAATCATCACTATTTTTTTTTAATTTGAGAGAACAATATCAAGTTCTAAAATGGTTATATTTATCACACAAAAACTATGATTTCTTCACTCTTTTTTTTCTTATATTCTCCTATTTTTCTTTGAGAGTATAAGATAGAAAACCGTTAGTTAAATTATGTTATAGAAGTGTGTAAAACAGAATAGTTCAGATGTATCATGGGATTCAGAACGTTATTTTGGCGATTTAAGAATTAAAGAAATAGTGTATCGCCTATGCAAATCTCCTTTCCAATTCCTGTATTGATATCATGTTTTATATAATATAATTTATAATTTATTCACTTTGTCCTATTGTCTAAATAACGTTTCTATATAATTACCATATCACTCTCCGGGAATAACAGCGATACATAAACATTGTGAATCCATAGGTGGTTTGATATTTTCTAATATTTCAAACAGTTTGTGATATGGAATCCTACCATGAGACAACATATAACCATACACAAGCCCAAATCTTCGTGGAATGTAAGCAGCTATTTAGGATATGATCCTACTGGAGATATATATAAGGTACTATGCATGTCATATTCATCCAATTATAGATCTAAAGTTCTTATATTAGGAGGTCAAAGAACATGGAGAGAGATTAAAAGCAATCATATGCATTATATAACATATAGTGAGAAGAAATACATCAACGGGTTTATCTATTATGAAGCGTATTTGAGATATGATTATTATGCAATGATAGCCAATGATGAATATATTCCATTTGGTGGTAAGATGAAGATAAAAAAAATCATAATGAGCTTTGATGTGAGGTTTGATTTGAGAAGTTCAAACCAATTCAAATGCATCCCAATTTTACACACAATACACACCCAACAAGACTCGTGAATTACAAGGGAAAAGTAGCACGTGTTTTGTCGAGAGTTATATTCTATCAAGTTCTGGATTCTAGATGATTTTGATAAAGAAAAATGGTCATGCAAAGGCTTCCCATTGAAACATTTGAGCTAACTGATCTCGCTGATGATACTGGTGAATTTTTTTTTTTATATCATTAACAATATGGTGTGATGATACAGAGACTTATGTCCTTTTTTGAAATAGTTGATGCACAACTACAATTGCATTGCTAAATTCAGCTTAATAATAATAATACTAATTATTTTGGTGTATAGATATCCAAGGGTGGATGTATGTGGTGATTGTGGGGGCAATTGCCCTAGCTAAAATTTTAAAAATTAGTGTGATTTTGTATTAAATTTTAACGATGCCTCTTCTGATTAGTTGTTTTATGTCTTTTGCTCTCGAAAAAATTTGGTTCTGGATTCGCCAGTGTAATATCCGTTGAATGCATTAATCATATTCAAAATTGTTTTAAACACAAAAAAAAAAAATCATGGTTTGTTTCGTTCTTAGTTGTAGTGAAGTGAACCAAAAAAAAAAAAGAAATTTACTTTATGCAGCTAGCTAATCGACCGATCACCTCTATCTATTGATATATATATATATATATATTTAAGTGTTTCTGTTTTGTTCTATTAAGAGTTGGGCTTACGTTATTATAATTTAAAGCGGCCCACCAAAGTAACAGAGGCCCATGTAATAAAACTAATCGAGCTAGGGTTTTAGTCTCTTCCTTCATTTTTCTTCTTTCCTCATATAAAATCTTAAGCCGCCTCTGAAGCCACATTAGGGCTTCCGCTTTCTTCACCTTTCAGGTTCGTCTCTTCCCAACATCGTCACTTCTCCTTTCGCCTTCTTCGTTTTCTGTAATTTTTTTATCTTTCCCATGACATTTTCAACTAAAAAATGAGTTTTGTATCTTTCAATTAAGACAATTTTCACTATAATTCAATCTTATTGTTTACTTCTTTTTTTTTTTTTTCAGGATCAGAGAATTGTGAAGTAAGAAGAAACTCAAGATGAGGTACTTCAAAAGATCATTCCTTCACGCTTCTTTTAATTCTCATATAGAACTCTAGTTTTTTGGTATAGACTTAGTTTTGATTCCTATAGCTTAGTGATGAATTGCTGTTTAATGTATCATATGGGTTCATTAAACGATAAAGTACTTTGTTTTTGTTGTTGCAATCTAATTGGGTGAAATGGGTTTTGTTTATTATATAGTAAACTTCAGAGTGAGGCTCTTAGAGAAGCTATTTCAACAGTTAAGACCAAATGTGAGGAGAAAAAACGTAATTTTGTGGAGACAGTTGAGCTTCAGATTGGTCTTAAGAACTATGACCCACAAAAGGATAAGCGTTTCAGTGGTTCTGTTAAGCTTCCACACATTCCTCGTCCTAAAATGAAGATTTGTATGCTTGGAGATGCTCAGCATGTTGAGGAGGTGTGATTTATAATCTCTAATCTCTATGCTCACGTGTATCAGTTTTGTTGGAGTTGATTCTTGTGTATTGGGTTTGTATGAGAGTTTGATTAGAAGTGTTTGATTTGTGTTTTGATAGGCGGAGAAAATGGGACTTGACTACATGGATGTTGAAGCTTTGAAAAAGCTTAACAAAAACAAGAAGCTTGTTAAGAAGCTAGCTAAGAAGTACCATGCTTTCTTGGCTTCTGAGTCTGTTATTAAGCAGATTCCTCGTCTTCTTGGTCCTGGTTTGAACAAAGCAGGCAAGTTTCTTCCACAACTGTACAATTAGATGTTTTGAGTATATTATTGGTCATTGTATGGTCTCATTCTGAAGCTCCTTTTCTGAACTTTCTTCATGTTGTCTTGTTTGATCTACAGGAAAGTTCCCAACCCTTGTGAGTCACCAAGAGTCATTGGAATCCAAGGTGAATGAGACTAAAGCCACAGTGAAGTTCCAATTGAAGAAGGTTCTGTGTATGGGGGTTGCTGTTGGTAACCTTTCCATGGAAGAGAAGCAGCTCTTCCAGAATGTGCAGATGAGTGTTAACTTCCTCGTCTCGCTCTTGAAAAAGAATTGGCAAAACGTAATGTTCATGTCCCTTTACTTCCTCTGAAACATATGTTTAATCCTTCTCTTAACCAATTTCTTAATCATATGTTAAATATGTTTTTGTTAGGTAAGGTGTTTGTACTTGAAGAGCACCATGGGACCACCACAAAGGATCTTTTGAGCTCTCTCTTACTCACTCCTTTGAACTCAGAATTTTGCTTTGTGTTTTTTGTTTAAGAGATCGTTGCTTCTTGAGATATGGTTTGGATTGATATTATTAGCAGTTGTTTTTCTGTTGACAATATATGCAATGTTCTGTTCTACAATATTTACTCTATCTCAAATTTGTCATTTTTCTAATTGCTGTTAAAATGCTTTTGATTAGTAAGAAAATTCTTACCAGCATTTTTAATAATGATAATGATTCTGCTCCTTTTCTATTCATGATTCGTTCCGTAGTTCCTTTGACGATTGGGTCTTAGCTCTGGAATGTGCCAATCAAGGCTTGATCATCTCTCGAATTTTTCTTTTTTTCGTTTCTTGTTTGTAAAGAGCTTCTTGCTTAGATTACAAAAAGTCAAACCCTCAAAATTAAAAATTTATGAACATTTTTTATGATAAATTATTGTTCAGGTTTGTATTATTTTCCTAATTTATTTCAAACTTAAAGAAATGTTATAATTGATCTTTAAAATAATAAATTACGATTTTGTATAACTTTTTGTCAAGTTTTGGTGTTTGATTCAGTTTCAAGGTAACAGATGTTTCAGATATGATGATTTTATTGGCTTCATCAATAGTCTTTTGCTAATATATGACCATTTTTTTTTATAACATGTTAAGTATTTATTCCAATTTTAAATTTGTGACAGCGATTACAGAGTAAGACAAATAATACAGAGAAAGAAGAGGCAAATAAATGAAAGACAATTTGCTTTATGTCAATTTTCTAATTAAAAGCAAAAGGAGAAGCAACTAATTAAGCACAACTAATATATGCCCATTTTCGTAAGCCAATTTCATATATGCCTATTTCTAATATTTTGGGCCTATTTATGTCAATTTTCTTTAATAATCCCTAACTTAATTTTGTTCAATAAAGTTCTTAGATTTATAATTTATTTATTTGTGCTATAAATTTGGGTGATGCCATTTGCCACAATGGCAACACAAATCATTACTCTACGTGTCTATAATCCCTATAAGTCTTAAAATATGAGAAATCGTTTTAGGATTAAATTTAATCTAATTTAAGTGTTATTTTATATATTCAATGCAGTTTTAAATAAAATTTATTAGTCTGTTCTTATTAATTTAATGTATTGACCAATAAATTTTTTATATGATTTATTTTAAAAATATGAGTATTTGTGGAAATCGTTTAATCGTTTAATAAAAAATATGATTTATTAATTTAATCGTTTTATGTAGTTCAACAAATCATTACTTATAGGGAAACTTTTGTAGTTGTGGAAAATCAAAATATGAAAACAGTGATATTTCTAAAAATTCTCGGAGTTTAAAAGGCCTAAGCCGGAAAAGTACAGAACAAAATTATTTTTCTGATAAATATTCTTCGAGATCTTCATCTCCAAGTGCCAATAATGAAAGCCAAGAAAATAGTAAGCAAGTTTCTGCATCCGATGGATCTTCAAAAGCCTCATCTTTGAGTTCTAATTATGAAAGTGAAGAAAATGGTGAACGAGTTTCTTTCTCTGATGAATGTGATTATCTTCATCTTCTGGATCAAAAAAAGAAAGAAAAAAAATTGAAATAAATAATTAAGTTCAACGTGTCAATTTGTATATTAGTATGAAATTTGTTGGAAATATATGACTATTACATAATATGCTCTATGTTATGGACTCAAACTATATATATGAATTCAAACTGATTTTTAAATACAATAGAAATGTTATTTATCTTCTTTTTTGTTTGTTTGTTTGTTAAGACTTAAGAGTTTATCATCCCTTTAGAAATTGTTATATATGTTAACGCCCTTTTATATAAAAAAAATAATAAGAGAACACCTCCTTAGGGTAGGGCCTAAGCGTTGCATATGTCCAATGGCATGGATCAAGGGACGCTCTTGTAAGCTTGTGAATTGCCATCTTCCCACTTTGACCTTTGGTCTCATTCATCTACCAACAAAAGGCCATTACGCAACTTGAGCATTCATTAATATACTTAAGTCTTCAAAATTAATAATACACATTAAAATATTGATGGGGTTTTAATTTAATAGTTGATGTTAGTATCATTCTAATGTTACAAACTTACCATCTAAAAATAAAAATATGTTAGAATGTATGTTTGAGTTGACAAACGGAACAAGTATACTTTTTAAGATTTTTTTTCCTTCACACGGTAAAGGTTCTATTGATGATGAGTTCCTTAGTTATACCAAGCAAACGTACTAGCAAAATTCCCAATCTTTTAAGTTTAATTTGTTAACAGTTTAGTTATCCAACAATATCATAACTAAAGTTATAAAATTCTGACTCCAATTAAAAAATTTGGCTAAAATATTATGGAACTAATATAATTTGGTTTAAATATATATATATATATATATATAGATATTAACACCATTAGTCAAATCTAGGCCTTGGTATTTGGATGATTTTGAATATGATTCATGTACATATATCAAAAATACTATCCGGAAAATTTTGAAAACAAAAAAGTATATTAAGAAATACAGATCAGATTGGTTCATATATGAATATTTGTTTTTGTAACATTTTAAATAAAATTTTATATCCATAATATCTATTCTACTCCAAAAAAATTACCCTAAATTATCCATATTTAGCCGCAATTATTCAAAATTATCCGATTAACATTCTTATCCGATTATATTGGAAGTAGATTCGAAATGTAGGTAATAGATTATCTAATTATTTGTATTATTCAGGTACTAATTCGAATATCGGTTTGGTTTAAGAGTTTTTTTCTGACTAATTCGAATATCGGTTTGGTTCTTTAAGAGTTTTTTTTATTCCGGAATTGTTTTTAGATTTCATATATTCAAACGAATTATATACATCACATCAATCACCATGAAAAATAACATTTTCTATAAAAAAAAAGTAAAAGAAGATACTGAATTAGTTATTGATATAGATCCTTAAGAAATAAATAAAATTTTTAAAATAATAATAAAACTTTATTAAAAATAAATTGAAAATAACATTAAAATAATTTTTAAAAAAAATTAAAAAACATTTCTACTTTATAAAGTTTTTAAAAATATATCAAAAAATTCATATAAAATTATTTTTATTATATTTTCAGTAATTTATATATATTAAATAATATATATTTAAATATTATACATATATATTAAATAGAAATTATACATAAAAACGGAACCGGATATCCGGATCTCAAAATAAAATATCTAAATTCGGATCTGACCATCTCGAATATTATTTTTTTAAATTGGATCAGATCATATCTTAAATTGGATTTTGGATGTCGGATAATTTGTTTAGACTTATCTCGACCACAATGTGGAAAGTAGTCATCCCTTACTTACAAGTTAGAACAATACCCCGTTGTAACTTGCAAAGAAAAAACCAAACAAAAATTTATAGCAAAAGAATTATTTTTTGTAACTAAGTTAATTATTTTAAATATTAAACTAGAAAAACAGAAAGAAAAAAAATAAAGCCGTCTCTCAGGTGAACAAAGTTGGGCCGTGACGGCCTTCCAAAAGCCACACTACCTTCTCCTTTTATAGTTCCTTTCACCTCTCTCTCTCTCTATCTCTCTATCTCTCTCTCTCTATCTCTCTATCTCTCTCTTCTCCACCAACCCTCTTGTTGTCTCCGCCACCTTCTCCTTCCTTCCTTCCTTCTCTAACACCTCTCTCTCTCTCGCTGTAAGATTCTCAGATTTGTTTTAATCCATGATTGTTATTTCTGTGTTACTTGGTTCTTTGTCTTCTAAATTTTATCTTATGAACGATGTTTACTTCTTTGTTTTGTTGTTTCTTTAATTTAGTTCTTGTGGGGACAAAAAAATATCGATTCGTTCTTTGACAGTGATCGATTTGAAGATTATTTCGATTTGAGATATTAATCAAAATCTTTTTTTATACTCTAATCATCTTTTTGTTATTATATATTTTTAAGTAACGAGCTCAAGCCCTTTCTTTTTTTGCTTAGCTCTTTGATGAGATTAGAGTCTAATTTAAACATGTTTAGTGTTTTTATTTAAGTAGTCATTAGTGTGATTATTGGAGCATCGAGTGAAGGTCTGATATAGCTTTATTAAGCTTGAATCTTCTCATTACGCTCCATATAGTAAATATTTCAACATCATTTTGCTATTTGGAAACTAATTCACATTTTTAGTTTCCATTTGCTACTTATGATTTACATTGTTACATTTCTAGATCAATTTTTTTTATTTCTTAGTAATTTTCTATTCGAAAAACTAAGATTTTCGACTAATACAAACTTAAAGATGTGAAATAGATTTTGACAATTACGTACAACATTTTTATTCGACTGAAGAGATCTCATGACCAGCTTAACGGGTTTTAATATCATTTTGGATTCATATATTAAGTTGTATTATTGAGTTAATGAAAAATCAGATTAGATTATATTAGCTATGGATATTAATGTTGCACCAAACCCTGAATCGTAAACCTTTGGAAACGCAGGTGTTAATAAACAAGAATGGCGACAGTGCGAATCTCGTCTACTAGCATGACCAAGGCGGTTCTTATAAGCCAGCCAACCAACAAGCTTAATGTTAACAAGAGAAATAACTTTGCCATTGGATCAACCAATAAGGTTTCGAGATCATTTGGTTTAAAAGGCTCAGCGAACTCTGGTGCAACGATGTCAGCGGTATACAAGGTCAAGCTTATAGGACCGGATGGTCAAGAAAACGAATTTGAAGTCCCAGATGACCAATACATCTTAGATGCAGCTGAAGAAGCAGGAGTTGAGTTGCCTTATTCTTGCAGAGCTGGTGCTTGTTCGACTTGTGCTGGTCAGATAGTGTCGGGTAAAGTTGACCAGTCGGATGGTTCGTTTCTTGATGATAACCATTTGAAGAATGGTTATGTTTTGACTTGTGTGGCTTATCCTCAGTCTGACTGTGTGATCCATACCCACAAGGAAACTGAACTCTTCTAAGTGATTCAAGTCTCTCTTTATTTGGTAATGATGAAAATTGTCATTTGAGTGATCTTGTTTTAGTTATTATTATTATCAGTTCCGTTTAACGATATTGTGTGGTTTTAAGGTCTGGATTTTGTATGAAATTGACTCAGGATATGTTGATGAATTGCTACTGGTTAATAAAATGGTTAAGTGTCAAACCAATCATTGTGGTTTGTTTTTGGTTTATGTGTTCATCATTACTTCAAGTTGTTGCATAATCTGACCTTTTAAGTATGTAAGGAAAATAATCAAAACATAAGTGAGATTGACCAAATTTGAAGAAGACATCACAGAGAACTCTATTTTGTCTCAACTTAAACTTAATAAACCATAATAATAGAATTATAAACCCAACTTATCTAAATCCTATACGAGCTTTAAAGACAACAATGTGTGAGATATTGACAATTCATGGTCTCAACATCGAGATGTTGAATTCCCCGATCAATCACTTTAGCAATCAACTCGTTTAATCCATCACTATTATATAAATTAATTTTGTAGATAATCGAGTTATGATTGGTTTTTTAAAATTGTATTTGAGAGTAGTTTCAAGTTATCGATGAGCCTTGCCATTTTTCAACATCGTACACAGCTTTACTAAGTACAGTTTGTGGCGATCTTGTTGACTTATAATTATTTCCCGATTTTCATATTTGCCAGCATAACCAGAATGGGAGGTGCTTCTTGTCATTTGTTAAATCCGAATCGTATCATGTGACTAGTAATTCAATGTTCTCTTCCAAGGAATCATCAGCATTTTGACCCTGCAATATTTTATTCGATAATCCCCATATTGTTGAATCACAATCTCACCCCATTCACACTTTAAGGTAAAGTTTAATTTTCTCTCTAACTCTCTTTGATTTTTACTCATAAAACGTTTAGAGAAAAAACATTGAAAACTACATTTTTATTATGGATCCAAAGATGATCTTTTCATTGCAACACTCACACCTACTTATACTAATTGTCTTACACTTACACTTAACTTAATATCATGCTTGTAGACATCATTACACTACACCATACTTTTACTTCTAGGTTCTCTTACACAAGCCACACTAAGATAACTTGTTGTAAAGTTTAACTACTCCCTTAGTAACTCTAACAACTTTTGTTATTTTTTCTTTTTCTTTATTGTAGATTTGATCAAATGCTCAACCTCCAATACTCTCTCTTGAGTCCTTTGATCAAATTCTCCTAATTCCAATTTATTCTTCTTTTGTTGCAGGAAACACTTGACTATTTGCCCTGAGTCTTCCATGTCTCCTCCAAGTATTCTCCTTGAGTTTTCTCACTTTGCATCCGCGAGCTTCTCCTCACGTCTCCAGTTGACTTTCACTTCAACCAGCTTTCAGCTCCCTCATTCAGGTGAGCTTTCTTCTTTGTTGCTTGGTGTTGTCTCTCAATCACCAGCTCTGTTTTTTGTTTTCCAGATTTTCAGAACCATCTCTTTAAGACTTTAACATTGGACTGTTTGACTTTTGAATTATCACCTTGGCTTCTCTTACCATAGTCTGTTTGGTTTCTCCCCAAGTCATCACCTTAGCTTAGCTTTAGATGTTTGGTTTCTTGAATCCTCATCTCTGTTTTCTAACTTTGGTGTGTTAGGTTTATGAATCATCACCTTAACATCTCTGGCCTTGGTCTCTTTGATTCCTTCACCATCACCTTAGTTTTCTAACATTGATATATCTTTCTTCTCCTCTTCGTTTTCAGGTTTTCATCCACTCAGATTTTTCATCTTAGTCACGAAATGGAGCTTCTCTTCTTATGCTTCAACCTTAGACTTCTTCTGATATAAGCATCTTCTCTCTTCAATCAGCAACAACCACTTATGTTGTATTCTTTTTTCTGCAGCTTTCAGGTTTTCTCCTAACCTTTCACTTTTCTGTTTCAGGTCTGTTCATCTCTCCATGATGGACGATTTCATGGAGGATTCAGCTCTACTCATCTCTCAGTGATGAGCTGCTCTGTTTCTTCTCTTATCTTGAGCTCAAATCCACTCAAGACATCTCATATACCACAATGTTTTAGACATAAAGCTTTTCTTCCTCTGTTCTCACTCAAAGGTTTGCTTCTCTCCTTCTTTTCCTATAGCCTTACACTTCTGTTTTTGTGAAGGCTCTTCTCTTCATCTCCCTCAGCAGCTGTTTCCATGGATCCTTCCATTTCAGTGGCTGCAAGGTCTTCGTTTGGAAGTTCTCCTTCTCCTTCTTTTCTCATTTTTCTTTTTTTTTCATTCACGGCCTATTTGCCGCTTCACTTGTTTTCTTCTTCTTCTCTTCAGATTTGGTTGTCTGATTCTTCTCTTTCCTTGAACAGACTCCAAGGACCATAGTGTGCTCTGATACCATGTTAATAATCTCACTCCATTCACACTTTGAAGTAAGTTTAATCTTCTTTCTAACTCTCTTTGATTCTTACTCATAAAAAGTTTAGAGAGAAAACATTGAAGACTACATTTTTATTATGGATCCAAAGATGATCTTTTCATTGCAACACTCACACCTACTTATACTAATTGTTTTACACTTATACTTAACTTAAGACCATGCTTCTAGACATCATTACACTATACCATACTTCTACTTCTAGGTTCTCTTACACAAAACACACTAAGATAATTTGTTGTAGAGTTTAATTACTCCCTTAGCAACTCTAACAATTTTTGTTAATTTTTTCTTTTTCTTTATTGTATATTTGATCAAACGCTCAACTTTCAATACTCCCTCTTGAGTCCTTTGATCAAATTCTCCTAATTCCAATTTATTCTTCTTTTGTTGCAGAAAACACTTGACTATTTGCCCTAAGTCTTCCATGTCTCCTCCAAGTATTCTCCTTGAGTTTTCTTACTTTGCATCCGCGAGCTTTTCCTCACGTCTCAAGTTGACTTTCACTTCAACCAGCTTTCAGCTCCCTCATTCAGGTGAGTTTTCTTCTTTGTTGCTTCGTGTTGTCTCTCAATCACCAGCTCTATTTTTTATTTTCCAAATTTTCAGAACCATCTCTTTAAAACTTTAACCTTGGACTGTTTGACTTTTGAACAATCACCTTGGCTTTTCTTACCATAGTCTGTTTGGTTTCTCCCCAAGGCATCACCTTAGCTTAGCTTTAGATGTTTGGTTCCTTGAATCATCATCTCTGTTTTCTAACTTTGGTGTATTAGGTTTATGAATCATCACCTTAACATCTCTGGCATTGGTCTCTTTGATTCCTTCACCATCACCTTAGCTTTCTAACATTGATATCTCTTTCTTCTCCTCTTCGTTTTCAAGTTTTGATCCATTCAGATTTTTCACCTTAGTCACGAAATGGAGCTTCTCTTCTTCTGCTTCAACCTCAGATTTCTTCTGATATAAGCATTTTCTCTCTTCAATCAGCAACAACCTTTTGTGTTGTATTCTTTTTCTGCAGGTTTCAGGTTTTTTTCTAACCTTTCACCTTTCTGTTTCAGGTCTGTTCATATCTCCATGATGGACGATTTCATGGAGGATTCAGCTCTACTCATCTCTCAGTGATGAGCTGCTCTGTTTCTTCTCTTATCTTGAGCTCAGATCCACTCAAGACATCTCATATGCCACAATGTTTTAGACATGAAGCTTTTCTTCCTCTGTTCTCACTCAAAGGTTTGCTTCTCTCCTTCTTTTCCTATAGCCTTACACTTCTGTTTTTGTGAAGGCTTTTCTCTTCATCTCCCTTAGCAGCTGTTTCCATGGATCCTTCCATTTCAGTGGCTGCAAGGTCTTCGTTTGGAGACTCTCCTTCTCCTTCTTTTCTCATTTTTCCTTTTCTTTATTCACGGCCTCTTTGCCGCTTCACTTGTTTTCTTCTTCTTCTTCTTCTCTTCAGATTCTGTTTGTCTGATTCTTCTATTTCCTTGAACAGACTCCAAGAACCATAGTGTGCTCTGATACCATGTTGACAATCTCACTCCATTCACACTTTGAGGTAAGTTTAATCTTCTCTCTAACCCTCTTTGATTCTCACTCACAAAAAGTTTAGAGAGAAAACATTGAAGACTACATTTTTATTATGGATCCAAAGATGATCTTTTCATTGCAACACTCACACCTACTTATACTAATTGTCTTACATTTACACTTAACTTAAGACCATACTTCTAAACATCATTACACTACACCATACTTTTACTTCTAAGTTCTCTTACATAAGCCACACTAAGATAACTTGTTGTAGAGTTTAACTACTCTCTTAGCAACTCTAACAATTTTTGTTATTTTTTCTTTTTCGTTATTTAGATTTGATTAAACACTCAACCTCCAATAACCATGCATATATAAGGGCATTGAAACAAAATATGGTCGATGGATTCCACATCGCTATAACATCATTGGCAAGATGCATCAATGGGACTACCTTATCAATTTAACTCCGTACGTGTGTGTGATAAGACTCTCTGGAAGAAATGTTTCAGTTTTGGAGGAATCGATGTTTTCTAGATTCTTGCTATGAGTACCAAAAGCAGATAGAAATAGAATGGAGGGTATGCCATCTTCTGGTAAATGGTTACTTAACTAGTTTCTGGTAAATTAACCGAATAATTCTCATCTTTGGTTACTATGTCAAATCAAACGATCGTACATATAGCATTGTTGTTGGGGAAGATAAATCCTTCTTGCGTGGTATGCATCTTCAGGAGAAAGATAGTGTTGTAGTTTGCTCTCATCCCATATGTTACAATATGATTGCCAAATGTATCTTTAATCACAATGTCATATTATCAATTAGGTGATGAGCCCATGTGAAGCTTGTTTTACTAGAGTCGATTGCCGTGTATGTTACTCAACGATCCCTTAATTAATTGTAATCGAGGGGATTAAAAGCTGTTAGGAATCTACTATTCCCTCTCTTTACAAAAATATGTTATTTTAGATGTTTATATCATTGTTTTAAAACTTCCGCTAGTCGGGTGGTAAAAGTGGGTCTAACGCCTACGAATTTAACCGGAGAGTAAATGAGGATTAATCAGGGATTAGTTTTAGGTTATTTTAATATTTTTAAAATATATTTATTTATTATATTAAACTTTTAAATAATATTGTTTTTAAAATTATAGTAAATACATGAAAATATAGTATTAATAATTTATTTTATGATTTTTATTTATAATTTTAACATAATTTATTATAAAACATCACAAAATCTCAATATAAATGTCTGAATAACAAAAACAAATTTTTTTATACTTGAAAATTTAAAAATAATTAGATTATAGATGATTATGCAGAAAATAATCAGATTAGGCGGGGATTAATCGGATTAGTCAGGGAGTAATCGGTTGACTGACTTTTTCAAGGGATTAGTCATTAATCAAATCGGCGAGGGTGAATTTAACGAGTAGGCAATGTGTAATCAGAGCTAGACGAGAATTTTTAGAACATGGATTTATATATATATATACAATTGTAAGAATAATTAAATTTGATTTTTTATCCATTGTTAATATAGTACATAATTATTTTTATTGGCCAATGCGTTACTATATGAAGGATAAAACTATAACTATTATCAAAATATTTGTTTTAAATGTTTCAAATGATACTTAATATAAAACAAACAAAAAACAATCGTAAAATATGATATTTATGTTAAAATGGAGGAAATAGAATGAAGCGTAACACTTTCGAAATTCATAATAGTAAATTAAGTGTCATGCTCATTTACTTTGTGATAGGGCTCAAGATTGAAATTAGAAACAAACCATTACCACAAAAGAATAAAGATTCGTTTACTGAGAAAGAAATTAAAGTAAGCACGTATGAGGAGCAGACGTTGAAGGCGGTGAAGGGAGAGAGAGCAGGTGACAGAAACAGAGAAAGGCGGTGATCGAGACGTGCTGGTCCCTACGCCGACCTTCACTAGTCACTATACATGACGCCACATAGATATTTTATAACTTAATCAATATTTTTTTGGAATATCTAAATTGTTGGTGACCGGTAGAGGTGGGCTATACCGAATTTGGAAACGTAAAAATTTAATTAACATCAAAACATAAATGGATATGTGAAAACAAAATACGTCTAAAAATGTAGAAACATTTTTTTTTTTAAAGTTAGAGAATGGATATGTACTAGAAATATGACAATATATATAATTAAAAATATAGTAAAACAACACGAACGTAATAAACATATTAATAGATTTTAAATAAAAATAAAAACCATAAAAATAAAATATTTCTTTGTTTTATATTTTTGAAATCAAATTAAACTTCTAAATATTTATTTTTAGAGAAAAATAAAATATGATATATTTAATATTTTTGAAATCAAATAAAATTTATAAATATTTAGTTTATGATTATTTTTGGAGAAAAATAAAATATGATATATTTAATATTTTTGAAATTATTTAAAGTTATAAAGTGAAAATAATAAATATCATAATATCTCATGTTTCCAAACTAATACGTCTCTAAATAAATAAATAAAATTCTGTTGTATTTTCAAAATGTAAACAATTAGTTCCATCACGTTTACAAACTGCAGTTTTTAGAAAATGCGTTTTTTCAATATTTACATCGTATTTTAAAAGAAATTAAAACGTTTTTAAAACAGCAAACATATTTCGAAGCATGTTTCCATGTTCCCTAAGTAAAAACTCATACAAAACCATTCTAAAATTTAACACACAAAGGATTTGATTTATAGGAAAAATCCAAAAAACAATTCCATTTATTCTCTATTAATCCCATTTTCAGAAAAAAAATAAAAGATACTCTCTCTATTTTTTTTAAATGTCATTATGAGACTTCAACAGTAGGCATTTCTTTCCATTCGTAAGAATGCTATGCGAGTCATAGAGTTCTTCCAATAATATGTGAGGTAAGTTTTGTTATACAAAACATCATTTATGCTTTTAATGCAGAATTTTAAATTAAATTTCAGTTTTACTCCTAGACTTTTTACTGATTAGTTAGAGAGAAAAACTTCTTTAGTATATTAATAAAGGGTGAAAAAATTCAACCATTTTTCTTAATTTATCTGAAAATATCAGAATAACAGTCTTTAATAAATAGAGCGAGTACAATTTTTAGATTTTCACAATAGACAATTTATTAGTTATTGTTGATGAATTATGAACTTCATCAAAGATATTTGAATAATTGGTTTAAAGTTATAGAAAAATTGTTATTCACAGAAATGATGAATTAATAATAAAGTTTTAATGTGTGTGAAAACTCTAGAAATAAGATTAATTAGGAACAGTGAGTAATACAAAAGGCTCTAAAATTTTGACTAAAGATCTTAAAACACTTGAAGAAACCCTTAATAAGTCTCTTAAAGAAACTTACTACTGTATTTATCTTTTAGTAATCGATCTCCATCAATATATAAATATAAAATGTTGCATGCATATGCACAAAAAATTTCGTAACATATTATAAATTGAAGTATTAGACATACGGAAATTAAAGGAATAAAGAGTAAAACTACAATCGTTGAACTTTACGGAAAATACCAACATGCAAAACACCATACACGTAAAAAAAAATTGGCAGAGAGGGTCCACACGTTTGACACCTCGAGTTCTAAAGAGCCGTACGTGTGTTATTATCTTATACTTCAAATGTAGAGGAAATAAACAATCCTAATAATTGTGTATAGATGATGCTTAAGTATTTTTTTTCATTGCTAGTCACTTTCTTTAATTTATTTTTCGATCTAGTATGCAAATACAACTTGTATAATTATGAAACTATAATATGTTAGTACGTGTGGATCGTGAAAGTTGTTTTTAGTATTCAAGCCGCCAGTGGCTTTTGAGTGTTTGACTTGAAGACAAGTAGGGGAGAGTTTTAAGTTGACCATCCATTTTCCTATCATTGTTCACATTTAAATTGTGTGAACATAGCACAAAGGGTGTTTTGGGAAATGTAAATTTTCATGTCGGTAAATTCGCAGATATTTTGAGATAATATTTTAAATGATTCTTATATATTGAGAAAATAATATTATTAATTTTTTTTGAAAATGATGATTTTGCAATTTAACGGGCAGGTAGAACTGATATAAATAATCTAATTAGATAAATTATTACAATTGGTATAAGATATATATACTGCGGATATTGCAAATATAATTGTATAGTGATTGTTTTTAGTTATACCTAATAAAATTTTACTTAAAAATATAAAAATTATAAGGATATTCTCCAAACGATGAAAATTAAAAAAGCCAAAAATGTGGATTACAAAATTATAACTGGGCAATTAAGATTATTGATCAAATATTTTAGAAAAATATCTAATAACACGTTATTATGTTAATATACAGACGCAGGAAAAAGCTGACAACAAACTAATAATATCCTATACCAGTTTTTTTTTTCCCAAAAAGTGGTCAAAATTTAACGTAAATTGACTCAAGGAAAATAATTAATTATTACATGTAACGTTACATTGTAGGTGATTATAAATCTATAACTAACTATTAGACATTAGAATATTCAAGAAATGGAAGCGAACTCACTTCTAGACAATAGAATATTCAAGAAACAAAGCTAGACCAGCTTGGACTAACATTATTTAGATCGATACATCAAGACTACTTATTCCTCGATATAAATATGTAATGTGGAAACTAGCCGAATTCTTTATATAGTTGAGGTGTAAAAATGTTACTAACAGTAGCCATCTATGGGTTTATTTATGCTTGCCTTTTATGTGACTTTATTTTAATTCTTAATTATCAAATGAGTGGTATTTAAGAAAACGACGATGGGGTCCAGACAACAACATTATTAAGTGAATAAAATAGATAACGAACGCGGAATCGAATAACATTTGGATCATATATATTATTATGACCAAACACTAAAACTCAAAGAAAGAACAAAAAGAAAAAAGGAAGAAGAGGAGTCAAAACTACGTCGTTGAAGGAGATTCTTGCCATGGCCAAACATAGTCTCTCCTTCTTCTTCATAGTTCTTCTCCTCTTCCTTACTACTCTCTCAGGTTTCAACCATCTTCTCTTTCTTCAAATCCTCTGTTCAGAAACCTTTTATAATTCTGATTCTTGATTTGTTTTCTTTTACAGATAAATCAATGGGACAAGGTGTAGGAATCAACTATGGTCAAATAGCTAACAACCTCCCATCTCCGGCAAGAGTCGCCGTTCTTCTCCAATCACTAAACATAACAAGAGTCAAACTCTACGACGCTGATCCAAATGTTCTATTCTCCTTCTCAAACTCAAAAGTCGAGTTCATGATCGGTTTAGGTAACGAGTATCTTCAAAATATGTCAATAGATCCAACCAAAGCTCAAGCTTGGCTTATACAAAGACTTCAACCACATATCTCAAAAACTAGAATAACCACAATAGTTGTTGGAAACGAAATCTTCAAAACCAATGATCGTATCCTTATCTCAAGTCTTTTACCGGCTATGAAATCGGTTTACTCAGCTTTAACCAATCTTGGTTTAGAGAAAGAAGTAACCGTAACTTCAGCTCATGCTTTAGATTTTCTTCAAACTTCTTATCCTCCTTCTTTAGGATCATTTAAAGAAGAGTTTATACCTTATCTTCAACCACTTCTTGATTTTCATTCTCAAATTAAATCACCTTTCTTGATTAATGCTTATCCCTTTTTTGCTTATAAAGATAGTCCTAAAGAAGTTCCATTAGAGTATGTTTTGTTTCAACCTAATCAAGGCATGGTTGACCCAAACACTAATCTTCATTATGATAATATGTTGTTTGCTCAAGTTGATGCACTTTACTCGGCTATTAAGACTTTGGGACATAGTGATATTGAAGTGAGGATTTCTGAAACTGGCTGGCCTTCTAAAGGAGATGAGAATGAGATCGGAGCCTCGCCGGAAAACGCTGCGCTTTATAATGGGAATTTGTTGAGGTTGGTTCAAGAGAAGAAAGGAACTCCGGCTAAACAATCTGTTCCGATTGATGTTTATGTTTTTGCTCTTTTTAATGAGAATCTTAAACCGGGTCCGATCTCTGAGAGGAATTATGGATTATTTTATCCGGATGGTAAACCGGTTTACAATGTTGGTTTACAAGGTTTTCTTCCTGATATTATCTACACTTCAACGGCCACTACACTCCAGGTAAATTCTTCTTTCTTTTCTTGTCGATTTTAAAATCTTGATTTTGTTTTCCAATTTCAAGAAAAAATAGTTTTCCAGCTTTAACTTGTCTTTTACTTTCCCTTGAGTGAATATTTTCTTAGAATAGTACAACTAAATGAGGTTTAACTTCTTATATGTAAATTAGGACTTTTAGTACCACTAAACGAAAACCATGATATTTTTATCAAATCAATTTGTATAGAGGTTTCATTCAAATACATTTAAAAAAATTAACGATTAAGAATGATTATTAAACGTTTACTAAGAAGTTCATAAGTATTTATGGCAGTTTTTAGACGATTGAATAACTTTAAATGTTTATATAGTAGCCTATCGGTTTGAAAGCAAAACATAAAAGTTGTAATGTAGTGAATTTCATTTTATCTTTAGTCAGGATATTTCTTATATGTTATATAATTAAAGTTTAAGAATATAAGATATTGATAAGGTTGATGTTGAATGATTGTTCAGATTTTGAATTTGTGGAGAGCCGTGATGGGTTTGGCTGTGGCGGGTTTGATACTCGACAAAATGAGGATGAGATAAGCTTGGCTTGTGTCCTTGTAGGTTTTTTTTTGTTTTTTTTTTTGTTTTAAAAGAAAATATTGTTATACTCCATTAGAGGTATACATTTTTTTTTGTTTAAAGAAAATATTGTTATAGACTTATAGTGTATTAGAGGTGATGTATACCATTCTTTGTCATGTATTGGATTCACAATAATAAAATTAATTTATTCCTTGATTGGAAAAATGTTTAAAAAACGTTTTGTTAGTTAATAATTACGCTAAAAATCACATGTGAATAAAATACACCTTCTATTATCTTAAATAACAAATTAAATTTAAACTATACTTTCTAATATACTTCCTAAAATTGTTAAATCCTAAACGTATTCATCTAGTGAACAATTCAACCAATCAATTTTAGTATTCATGTTTTCTTTGCAACTCAAAATTTCCTGAAAAATTGTAAGCCAGTTTATGTAATTATGCTAATTAGCGTAGTACAAAATTAGTATGTTGTTAACATTTTCAAATGTGGGCCACACCACTTTAATTACCTGCAACTTGCAATCATGCATATGTTAATCATTTCTCGTAATATAAAGAAGGTTCCAACTTCAGCTATACAAAAGTCCATTGCCATTGCCATCAATCATATTTTAATTTCTCCAAAAGTCGGTTGCATCCATTCCATTCCTTTCACATATTTGTCTATTCATTTATCTCTTCGGCATTTCTAGGCGATAGGGTCTCTAAATGTACGTAATTATTAATTAATGTCATAATGTGTTTTTAAAGTTTTCTAATGAGTATGATGTAATCTATAGTTGTGACATTTGTCATTTGCTTTTCTTCAACGTTCAAGTGGACGTTAGTGGATCTAAGTATATTTCAAAACTTTTTTTTATAAATGAGTACAAAATTTTTCCTTAATTATGTCACAAATCCTACAACTGAAACGAAAGATAATATCGTATAATTTTTTTACTATATTAATACAATTTTTCGTATACAAAAAATTATATATCATAAATAAATTTGACATATAACGTTAAATCACAACCGTAACCACTATCAAATAGTCGCAAAAATTCTGCATACATATCTTTTCTAATTATTAAATCTGTTCTACATAAAGTTTATAACCACAACCATATGTATGAATACACCTGTTTCCCGATGATCCCTTTATAATATGATACTTCTTTAGTCATACAAAATGGAGGGATATTTGTAAGAGATCACAAGATACGAATTAGTAACCAAGCTTTATGAGTGGTTGGGTCGACACATGCACTAAGAGAATAGACGACCGGCTATGTTTATTTTTTGTTGGATAGAACTAAAGATCAAATTGTCGATAGTACACATGCATGGTCTTTAGAGAGTGTCACATATTTCTCGGATGAGAGCATATCTAGTATGGACGAACCGAACCGCCCCTACGTCATCATACTTAATTCTTGCATGGCGTTTGATAATTCTGTGTGGGATGCCTTGTACGCTGAAGCCAAAAGAAATTTAATGAAATGATAGATCATCTCTATAAACCCGAATGAGAAAGAATATATAAGATTTGCTGTTCAGAATGCTTAGAAATGGGATGTGATGCATATTTTCCATATTTTAATATGCACATGCATGGGCATGCCCATACTTTGTGATTTAATCGCAAACCTTAATTAATTAGATAACATTTGTGCTAAAAAAAAGAAGGAAACTAAAACTAATTTTGTATAAAGTCCGTGCATGCATTTACCTTTATAGGACATAGGTTCCTAACAATGCATGTGTAAAATATACCAAAGCATATATATATATATAATATTAGTTATATAATTTATATTGTATGCCTCCATGAGACTTCTTTGGTTTTCTATTGAATAGATTCGAATCCGATCCCTTTGAGGTGTCACACACTACCAATGCGGGTTTTGGTAAACGTGTCAAGCTGTCATATAGTTTTTTTTTAATTGCTACCTTGATCTGTTTTTTTGGTTGGATAAATATATCATAGTATTTTGATTGTATTCATCTTTTTTTTTTTTTACTTCTCACATCAAAATTTTAAATTGAGAAACGTAGGTATAGTCAAAAGTACAATATTGATGAGTGCGTATTCGTTATAACGTAATTTTTGTTCCTTTTTCGCCACGAAGGTCTAAATACCCACACGGCTGTCCTTACCTTTAATGGTTAGCTGTTATGTACTTTTGTCTGTAAACAGATTCCATCATACATCCAAGATTGAACGTAATCCCACATAGAAGATACATTTAGATCAAAAGCGTGTTAAGCTAGTGTTATCTTCTAAAAATGTCACAATCGTAATTACAAGCAATGAGTTACGTGTAATTCGAAGAATGAAGATACATCAAAGGCAGACTGATCAATGGAAAGGTGATTAGTTAAGTAACGTCAACCTTGGACCGGAGACTAGCAAACTCTTTGGTGTTCATTTGCCTATTGTATGATCATACGATTTACCGCTAGGTATGGGAAAATTACTCGAGATCCGATCTGAAAAATAGGATATTTAAGTTGTTCGGATCCAAATATTTTATTTTGAGATACCGCATATCCGGATCCATATAATTTTTATTTTAAAAATATATATAATATTTAAATATATTTTATTTAAAATATAATAAAATAAATTTTACGTAAAAATCTTGGATACTTTTCAAACTTTACAAAGTAAAAATCTTTTTAAATATTTTTTTAAAATTATTTTCAATTTATTTTTATTATTTATTTATTTTTAATAATTTTATATTATTATTTTATGAATTTTACTAGATTTGGATATGCATGGATCTGGATCATATCTATAATTTTTCGGATCCGACATATCCGGGTAGTTTAGATACCCTAAAAATCGTGAATATGTATCTATCCCTACTTATCGCAGCTGCCTATAATTTTAAATTGTACGATTTGTTTATGTGATTTAACGCCTGACCAGAAAAACAATCATTAACGACTGTAAATTAAATAAAATAAATATACTTAAAGTAAAACAAATAAGTTAAAAAAAATGTAATCGAATGATAAATTATAAAAAATAATTATTTTTTAATGATGAAAAATATTCACAACTAAGTTTTTTATTTCATTACTAAAAAATAAAAAATTTAAAATTTATAAGTTTATAAATTTTAACTTGAATTGAAAAATCTGTTAAATGAAGTCGCATCAACTAGGCCGATTGTGAAATAAACAACCAAATGATAAATCGCGGATTACAATCGATAATACTCTTATTGATTAATGGGCTGGAAACCATCAGAAAAGCAGACTCTACAAAGGCCCATTAAAGCCCAAACGCGTTTAATATTCTTAACATGTGTCGCAAAAACAAAACGATGTCGTTTAGGTAATTCTCCTCGCAACAAACCAGACAACCAAATCAATCTTGATCTTCTCTGTTATTTTTTTTTGTTCTCTCTTCATCACTGTATAACAGGTGAAGAATTCTTCGACCAAACTCAAGATCCGAGTTTGTTTAGATCAATCCTATTTGTCGGGGTTTATCAGAAATCTCTTGCTAGATTTATTCCTTCTAGTTCCTTCCCCCAATGATTCAAATCCCGTAGGTGAAATGTTTTTTTATCTATCCAGCTTTCTATTTCGAAAATGATTTAGTTTATCCTCATCGTAGCTCCATTAACGTAAGCTTATTCTCCACTCATAGATATACTTGTATTTGGATTTGGTTCTTGTGCTTGAATGATACTCTGATCCTTAAATGCTTTTATGCTGTTTGATTATTATGTCTTCATTATCTTTCTCTCTTGAGATAAATTTCATATTCACATTTTTTTGTTAAAATTTTGAATCTTTTTATGAAATGTCAAGAAAGTTCAGATTTTTTTTTCTTTCAGTTTTGCTATAATCCCATATTTTTACTTTTGTTAATTGTTTGTTGATTTTAGAATATGAATTTTGTGAATGCTCATTGCATAAAAACATGAATTTGAAACGAGTTTATCAAAATGCTTGTTGATACTTATTGAATGATATAGAAATATACTTGTCATTTGTTTTGTGTTTATTTTGGTATGGTTGTGAATTATGAGATAGTTCACTTCACTTATGGAATTTTACTAAAACAAAGCTGAAGATGTGTGTGGCTATGTGAATTGATTATGCTGCATTTTGATCATTTTGGTCTTTAGGCAAACACAGTGAGAAATAAACTAAGTGTTGCTGAGGAGTATAAGAAGAAAATAAAGACGAATGAGAATCGTTGGGCTAACGGGAGGCATAGCATCTGGGAAGAGTACAGTGTCTAATCTCTTCAAGGCTAGTGGCATTCCTGTTGTTGATGCTGATGTTGTTGCTCGAGTAACTTCTCTCTCTCTCTCTCTCTCTCTCTCTCTCTCTCTCTCTCTTTTCTTGAAATGATTGTGCAGCCATTTTAAAGAAAGAAGTCTTCGTAGATGCTAAGTATGTGTTTTGTTTCTATGTAGAATGTATTGAAGAAAGGAAGTGGTGGATGGAAAAGAGTAGTTGCAGCTTTTGGGGAAGAGATTCTACTTCCTAGTAGAGAAGTAGATCGGCTTAAACTCGGTCAGATAGTGTTCTCATCCGATTCCAAGCGCCAACTTTTAAACAAGTAAGAGATTGAGAGTTCTCTTTTCTTGTTTACTGGTTGAGATCCTGAGATTGTTACTTTACAGGCTGATGGCTCCATATATATCAAGTGGTATTGTTTGGGAAATCTTGAAACAATGGGCGAATGGCGCTGAAGTGATAGTTGTTGATATCCCTTTGTTGTTTGAAGTGAAGATGGATAAATGGACAAAACCCATTATAGTTGTGTGGGTTAGTCAAGAAACTCAACTTAAGAGATTGATGGAGAGAGATGGATTAAGTGAGGAAGATGCAAGAAACAGAGTGATGGCTCAAATGCCGTTGGATTCAAAAAGAAGCAGAGCTGATATTGTGATCGATAATAATGGCAGTCTCGAAGACCTTCACCAACAGTTCGACAAGGTTCTGTCCGAAATTCGAAAACCTTTGACGTGGATTGAATTTTGGCGTTCAAGGCAAGGAGCCTTGTCAATCTTTGGTTCAGTGATTTTAGGAGTGATTGCTACCAAACAGCTTAAAATTGGTTCTTAGCATTTTGAATTCTTGTGAATCTGTGATCACTTTTGTTTCTGTTTTAAACATCTTGTTAGAATCTTACAACTTCCAGTTATTAATATATTGCTCCCTCTTCAACATAACTCTACTCACTAGTTTGATTTCACTCTCCTATTTAGTATTTAGCACAACTATTATCTATGTTAAACTTAAAAGCTGAGATTGAGAAAATGGAAGAAACAATGATCAACCATTAACCATAGGAAACGATGAACGGAATGATCAATGACATGAAGACATCATAAGAGAGAAAGAGTTGCATAGCCTGTGTAACTTTGGATCCTTCTCTTTGAGGAAATGATCATATCATCAAACTCATACTCGTCAAGTTTTATTTTAATCCTCCTACATGTTTAAAGAGAGAATATGTAAATTACGGTTAAAACAAAACAATATGGGCTTATTGTATTGATGGGGTTAGTGACTTATTGGGCTGATTTGTTTTGTTATATTAACATTAAAGGGCGGGAAAGAGGGAGAGAAAGAGAAAGAGAGAGAGAGAGCGAAGATGGAGTCGGAGAAAGTTGCGGTGGACGAGCTGCCGTTGGCAATTGTGCGCCGGGTAGTGAAAGAAAAGTTATTGGAGTGTTCGCCGGATTATGACGTTAGTATTCATAAGGAAGCAATGCTCGCATTCTCTGAGAGTGCTCGGATCTTTATCCACTACCTCTCCGCCACGTATGCCTCAAAAGCCCTAAAAAAATTTCTCAACTTTAATTTAATCTGAAATTAGAGAGAAATTGGAACTTGTAATTTTGCTTGATTTTGGATTGAATCAATCTTAGGGCGAACGATTTTTGTAAAGATGCAAGAAGACAAACGATGAAAGCTGATGACGTGTTTAAGGCATTAGAAGAAATGGAGTTTTCAGAATTTTTGGAGCCACTTAAAGCTTCTCTTGAAGGTTATAACTTTTTTTTTTTGGGTGTTGATAAAGAACATGTTCTTCTTATTTGTTGTTAGTTGTTATGGAAGACATACTTAGGTTGTGTTTTATGTTTTTGGGTAGCTTAATTAAACTCATTGTTGTCCGAAACTAAGATTTTTTTTTGTAAGTGATTTATGTTCAATTTCAGCTTATTTATCTCCTATGTAATTGAGGTTAGTGATTTTCAGAGTTTAAGAAGAAGATCGCTGGGAAAAAGGCGAATGTTGGAGCAGCTTCAAAGCCTGGTGGTGGAGCAGCTTCGAAACCTGGTGGTGGAGTTGTATTGAAGGCTAAGGAAACGAAAAAGAGGAAACAAGAAGAAGCATCAACGCAGAAGGGTGCAAGGAAAATCAAAAGAAATGAAAGAGAAAACAAGAATGATGAGGAGAATGAGAATGAGGAATCGGAAGAGAATGGAAACGATGAGGAGAATGAGAACGAGGATGATAATACCGAAGAGAATGGAAACGATGATGTGAACGAGAATGAGGATGAAAATACCGAAGAGACTGAGAATGATGAGGAGAGCGAGAAGGAAGATGAGGGAAACAGCATGGAAGAGAATGGGAACGAGAACGAAGAGAGCGAGAATGAGGACAATAGCATGGAAGTAACTGGGACTGAGAATGGTGAAGATAATGAAAACGAGGTTGGGACTGGGAGCAGTAGCGGTGAAGAAGGAGAGGATGAAGATGAAGATGAGTGAAATCGAGATTCTTAACATATATTTTCTCAAACAAGTTGTTTTCAGGGTAATGTTGGATCAGCTTGTAAGCTTGAAGAAGTGGTTGTGGCCATGAACATCTCGTAGACTCAGAATGGTTTTGCAGTTTGGCTTTTTTGTTGCCTAATTATTCATTTTGATTTATAGAGCAAAAAAGTTGAGATACTAAGTCTACTGTCCAAAAGTTACAACAAGAAAGAAGAGTAAAACTCTACCTGGGAAACGTTTTGACACATTTGAAATTTTTGAGTTTGGGATGTATAAAACCTGAAGACGCCATTTAGCGTTTTTACTTCATGTATTCAGCGACTCTCTGCGAAATATCATCGAGGAAAGACACAAAACCCATGGAGCTAGCGAAACCGCTACCGTCAACATCTTGTTCTTCTATAAGATAGTTCTCAAAGGCAGTAGCATCGTCTTGTCCTCCGCGGATAAACATCAGTTTTGGTGTGATGCTCCTTTCTTGCTTCACCTTATTTATGGTCTGCCTCAATAAGCCTGTTAAAGATCAAAGTTTCAGATTCACATAACGGAACAAGTCTAAGTGTGGTTGAAACTGATTTACTTTAGTGTGTAAACTTACAATCTTGAGGTGGAGGGAAAGGAATTGACGGTTCTGCTGTCGATGAGTAGAATACTATCAAAGTAGTATATGCATCTAGGAAAAATATCGGACTACCACTTGTTACCAATGCCGCACGGCTCAATGAGTGACGCGGATATGCCAGTGTATCCGGTGTTGAATATGACATTAGCGCTGGGTAAATCCCGCAATGAAGAGAGCTTGGCTCCAACACACTGCAATTTTAAGGAGAAAAACCAAACGGGAAATCTAGAAACTTTAAGCCTCGACTCATTGATATCAGTAATTATTGATTGATTGGGTGTGGTTACCTGAAAAGGCATTGCAAGTAGATTCTATAATCAGGATGAACACCTTCTTCATGAAACCGGAGAAGGGGATTACGGAGTAATGCAAAGACTAAGCGAGGCAAAGGCTCAAGTTGAGGACATTGTGAAAATGTGATGTCGATTTGAGAACTCATTGACTTGTTTCCGTTTTTATATTGGACGAGTTGAAAAGCATCGTTGTATTGTGCTGTGAGGATTACTAGCCAATCATGAAGCAATGCCCTGCCTTCTCGGACTCCTTGTTCTAGAGATGCTAAAATTACCTGAAAAACATAATTACGAAAAAACATACATAACTAGTAGATTAAATAATGGATTCATTTATCTCACTGCAGCCAGGATAATAATATTAAAAAAAAAAACATGAAATGACTTTTACCTTGTGAACGAGCAATGCGAGAACTACTTCATGATCCACACTGTCGTAAATCTCATTGATGTTGTGGGCAGTTCCAAATTGCATGGTTCTGATCCTTAGTCGTCTTTTAAGTGTGTGTTTTCCTCTGTGTAACACAGCATAAATCAAACCGAGAACGATAAACTATAAGATCCAAAGTATTGATTAGCATGAATAGCAATTCTGGGCTCTGGGATTGACTGTGTACAAGGTCATTGACGTTAGGGAAGTTAGAGGTTTGCTATCAACTCTAGGCTTTGACATGGACAGTGTACAACATATGAAATCCATTTCTCGGATACAAAACGAAATGATTGATCCAATAATAAAAATTCCATTACAAAAGCATAGCCTCATATGGCTACAATGATCAATCAACAGCTTTAAGAGGGATTAAATCATACCTACTTGAAGATGACATTTCTGAATTTGACAGTCCCTCGGGAGGTACAACAACTGTGTACTGAAATGCAATTTGCACCACTGGTTGATCTCCAGAATGTCTGGAAAAGAGCAATAAGAAGTTAGCATCTTCGGGTCATGTTTATCAAATTGATGAAGACTTCTAAAATGCTTAGCTTTATTCTTCCTGGATTTGACAATTTAGTACAAAAAGTTCTATAACAATCTTAAAAATAATTTTTGACTGCAGGTCAGGGACAGCATGACAATGACTAATTATAGATAGATCGAGCGTCAACTTAAGAGTGCAAATCAATGACCAGCAGCTTTACTAGTGTGTGGAAACAATGTGCATCCATTTCATTCCTTCGACCAAATCATGAAAATTTTATATGAAACAGTAAAATTATTGTGTAAATTTACCTGGAAAATCCAGTATTATCTGAAAAATCAAAGTCATAAGCATATGTAGCATATGAATCACAGCAGATGATATGTTGAAGGTTCTCGTACTGTGGATCGGGAAAGAAGTGACCATACTGCATGTAAGGCTAAATTGTTAGCGGCAGCTAAAAAAAAAAGAAAAAAAAAGATCATCATCTGAACTTTCGTTTCTCACTAAAACCACATACAGAGTTGCCGGGTTTGAATTCAGTTGACGTCCTCAATCTCAAGACGCAATTGAAAGCATACGGCCGGTTAAGCATCCGAAACCTGCAAAAGAACATCATACAATTTTGTTTCAATTAATTTGGTAACCCGTGAAGAAAACACAGCAAGTAATCTTTCTACTGAGGTAGAAAAAGCAATACTAGCCAAGTATCAGAACTAACATGTCTTGGGGGAGAGTCGAATCATCTGTGTTCGAATACAAAAACAGCGAGCCGCCACTTTCGATGCTAAGGAACTTCAGGGATGCCAAATCTGTGTACTCATTTGTAACTGCAAATATGTCTACGCAGACACCTGATTGGACAGCAATGGTGGCCTATAAAAGGGCTGTCAGTTCTAAGCTCAAAATATATATATTCATCTTGGAGATAGAATCATAGAAATTCTTGAAATAAGACTTACGAGGTCTTTGTAGAATGGTGTTTGCTCAGGAAGTAGAGCACGATCAGCATCTACTCTTTTACTTGCATATTGTTCACCATACCTACTTGTATCCAGTTGTCCACGTCCATAATCAGGAGGACCAGATAGGAAAGCAAACACCCTAGCTACAGTTGTATCAAGTCAATAAAACACTGCGAAACAACTTTGTGAGGAGTAAAACTAGACTATATTGTAACATATGGAGTATAGGCATGACATATATTTTTGCATACCTAATGCAAATGTATTCCCAAATTCAGATCCTAGATAGTTGAAGAGGGCTTCCATTGCTGTACCAAATCCTCTACCACCCATCAACACACTATCTAGCCCTTGAGCTGCTCCAGCTGATCTCTCCCAAGAAGTTATTGGTCTGAGTGTCTCAAGAGCAGCAGTAATACGATCCTTGCAAGTTTCTACCTGCAGGAAGTATAGCAAGGGAACTTAGTCTGTCTACAGGTGCTCCGATTCAACAATCACCATGAATAACCAATTAAGCAGTTTATACAGGAAAGACGATGTAGGAAATGACCATACTGGAGCCAAAAATTGTAACAAAGGCATGACATCCTCAAGTTCTAGTGATAAGCTGCTCTCCACATCAGGGGGAATAAATACATTCTTTACAACTGGTATAGGCCCTTGAACATCATACAGTCCTATTTTGTGGCTAAACGTAACAAGACCAAAAAGAGCCCCAGGACTTAGAGCTGCAAGATAAAAAAACAGGAGAGAAAAAATAACTTTCAGAACAGTCATACAGAACAAAAAAATATATCCTTGCTTTAAATTTGGTATGATATGACCTTCCAGAGCTGCTAGCAATGCACTTTTTGTAAGCTCCAAAAATTCCTCAGACGCTGCAAATTGAAAAAAGTAAGTATGAGCAAGACAAAAGGGCAACATTTGAACAAGAAATGACACTACTACCCAAATCAGTCAGAAACATAGGAAATTTGAAGACAAATAGAGCAGTTTGATGTTAATCTCTGGATCGTTCTTGCGAGCACTTAAACGATATTTACAAGAATGAGAGATTAGACATTCACTAAGTAACAACACATTATATCTGAAGACCAATCAATCAGAAATTTGTTAAAGACAAGCTGAATAATGACTAAACTCACTGTTCATAAAATCCAAAGTAAATCCACTGCTACCATACCCTATCTCCAAAGTCATTACAAAACCACATCAAAAGAGACTTGGACGCTCACAAATTACACCACATTATATTCGAAGAACATTCAAACAGAAACTTAAGCTAAAAGATCGATCATATAAATCCAATATTCAGAACAATTCGAGGTAAATCTACTGCTACCATTATCCATTCTCAAGAGTAATGGCAAAATCAAATCACAATCAAACCAAAACTCAATAATAACAACAGAAAAACATATAAAACCCAAGCTAGAATCAAAATCTAAATCAAACAACACACACATTGCTTTGAAAAATTACAATGCAAAGTTTCACCAATTCAACCACAATGAGAATTGAACATAACAGAGAATAAAGAAGCCTTACACGAGAGATCAATCGCCGCAACATACACAGGCCGAGCTTGAGTCATCTCTTCCTCCGATCCATTCACTAAAAAAACAACAATTAATACAAAAACAAATCAGAAACAATTCCAACAAAAACCAAAAAGGATCAGTATAGAGATCAGTGATATGATTTTACATACAAGGAAACTCAAGATCAATGAAGGAAGAAGTCATTTCAGGTATAGATTGAGGATTAGAGTAACGAGAAATTGCATCAGAAGGTAGTCCATTGAGAGTTCCACAAAGCGAGCAATTCCAAGCCCATTGATCAAGTTCACAGTAAGTATTGAAGTAAGCGTAACAGTTTTCGCAACGAGGAAGAAGATGACCGTTGGATCCGTATGCTGGTCCGATTCCGTTCTCGTCTTTAGCCGCGAATGGTGTTACTGTTAGTCCCCAAGGGAGTCCTGATGCTTCTTGTGCGTCCATATCGATCGGGAAACGTGAAACCGTTGCTCGCACCGCCATTGTTTCAGATCCGGTGAATTTTGAGAAGTGTTGAAGGTTTTTAGAGAATTGGTGTGGGTCGGTGGAAATGGATGAGCACGGCGAGGAGTTCAGCGCACGTTAGCTTTTGTCGTAAATTTTTGATCGGCGCACGGTAGCTTACGTCGTCAAATACTTTTCTCCGAATTTTCACAAACTTTTTGTTTTCCTGACGTGTAAAAATGTATTCAACCATATTGGGTTGGGTTACAAATATAGAATACACAGCCAGGCCCAGGCCCAGGCCCAAACAGAACTCGAGATACCTTGCTTAAGGATGAAGAAAGTTCTATCATTGTTGTTTTTCACTCAAATACACTTGTTAACAACAAAGACATGTAGTGGATATACTTCTGCCTCTAAGATTCCAATTCCGGTGAAGTGAATCATCACCAAGAAATGAAATTCGACTATAAATTTTGATATGAATTTCAATTTACTAGTAGGAATTTTTTCTTCAAAACACTTCGTCAAACATTTTTGATTGTTCAAACATGTTTTACAGGAAACTATTGATCTCATCTATGATTATCCGATACTAATATATTGCTAATTAAGCTCCAATCATAAACATTCAACTAAACACATTTTATTCCAACAATGAAAAACACAAATGAAATATTCCCTGAATACATAAAAACAATTTATTGGTTGAAAAACTAAAACACAAATTAGGAATACCATATATATAGCTAGAAAGATGCTATATAATCAATCAAACTTTCAATAGATTGATAAGCCGAACCATTTTCTTTAACCGATCTTCCAACTTTCTCCTTAAGAAGTTCCATCCTCTCACGAATTGCTTCTCCTTCAGTTTCCAACATCAATCTTCTTATGGCTCTCTCAATCTCATTCCTTTCAATCTGACCCTCTAGATGTATCCCAACCATCCATACCTCACTAACAAATCTTGCATTTAGCAACTGGTCCCAACGAAAAGGCAAACAGATCATAGGCACACCTTCACAAATACTCTCAACCGTTGAGTTCCAACCATTATGTGTCAAGAATCCTCCAACAGCTCGATGCTTTAGAACCTCTTGTTGTGGTGCCCATTTCACAATCTTTCCCTTCTCACTAAGCCTTTTGATGAGCTCTTCCGGTATTGCCTCGTTCCATTCTGTGCCATTAACATCTGAACCAACCCGTAAGACCCACAGGAAGGGTTGGTTGGTGTTGCTTAGACCCCAAGCAATCTCCATTAACTGAGATTTGCTGATGGTTACGATACTCCCGAAACTCACGTAAATCACGGTCTTGTCTCCTTGTTTGTCTAACCATGAAATGCTTGACTCGTCTGGTGACAACAAGCTACTAGATGAGGCTGGAAAGTGAATATGAGAAGGCCCTATCGTAAATATCGGAACTTGAAAATATGTACGTGCCTCACTCAGTGAGTCTTCGTCCAACTCTTCACAGGACATAAATATAAGGCCTGAAGATATCTTTGTCGTTTCCAGCATGATGTCCGAGAATGAGTCTAGTACCTCTGTAAGAATCTGTGACAGTTCTTTCTTTCGAAGTGGTGGAAACTCCTCAACCGGATCATCTTGTTTTGAATCTGTATACAGTTGAGATATAAATAGAAAATAGAAAATATTATTTCTTGATAAACAAATTGTTGGAATTAACACAACGAAAAGTAAATTTATTAGACTAATAAAATCTCGATTATGCTTTACCAAATTTTTTATCTCTACAGATTTCTTAAAGAGTAAATATAAAGACTTGTAGTGCTAACTAATAGGACCAAAAAATGATATAAAATTTCATATATTAAAAATCAAGCTAAGTACTGTAAATAATTCTACTAGTTGAATGTTTTTTTTCTTTCCATTCTATTTATTAGTATTTCACAAAACCACTACAGAACCATCAAAAAAAATACAAGCCATACATGCTACGATAATAAATCCCACTCAAATTTGGATAAAAACAATATTACATAGCTAGTACTATTCCTTAAAACATATTTCTTATTTCAAAAGAAGAATGGAGTATGGACCGAGAAAGTCAAAAAATATAAGACAGTTTGTGGTAAAGTGACAAGTAAATAATACCTTGTAATGTAAGACACATTTCACGACGGAGCTGAGGAAGAAGAAAATGGTTCTTAAAGAAGGAGATTTTGTAGGTATTCAGAACCAATCTCGGGATATTCAAACTCTGGGCTAAAGATTGTGTGAAGACCCATGCAGAATCATCGACCAAACAGCTAATCCTCTGTTTCTTTTTCTCTGCAGATAGCAACAGTTTATTCACACACTCACGGAACGGAGACTCACAGCTTTGGTTAAGAAGCGTCAACAAAAGTGTGACATCTTGAGTTGTTGCCTCTGTTTCAGACAAACCATCTGGGATCTCAATGAAAGTGAAGAGAGGATGGCTTGAAGCTTTTGGAGCATTGAAACGCGTGTGGATCACGGTAATGGAGAAACCTCTTGAATGAAGGATCTTAGCAAGCTGAATCATTGGGTTGATGACACCTTGTAATGGAAGTGGAAACAGAATCACTCCTAGTCCTTGGCCTTTGCTCTTATCCATTGAAGGTTTTTGATCTAAATGCATGCAGATCTCCTGATAGTTCTTTTTTTTGTTTTGTTAGAGTAGATGCTTTATCTTCGATATAAGGTATTTATATAACATAAGAAATCACGTGGAGAGTGGAGACAAAACTATACTCTTCTCGATGTGCTTATAAATATTATCGCAGGTTTGACTATTGGCATGCAAAACAACTGTCACAAAAAATACCAAATCGATATGGTCGAGGATATAATTGTGTACATTAGTAACTGTTTGCCAATTGGCATGCAAACACATATCACAACAGACCAAGTCGATATGCTCGAGGATAAATTTGTGTACACTAGAATGGGATTCCCACTAGAATAAAATAGTGAAGTTTATTGGCGATGTTCGTTTTTATTGATCCAAATTAATTTTATATTGAAGAAAAATTTATGTGAATAAAATAATTAAGTTAAATAATTCAAAATTAAATTAATTGTGGGAAAATTAATTATTTTTACAGTTTTTTCTTTATTTTATTTTATTATTTTTATTTTAATATTATATTTCTTAAAATAAAATAATTTTTTTTTAAAATAAATCTACTAATATATAGAGAACGTGATATAATATAACTTATAGTCATTTATGTTCCGATCAATTGGTTTTCTATATTTTAGGGTTCACTGAGTTTTATTTTTATGGTATATTTTTAAAGTATATTATAAGGGGAGTTATTATGTCCCTTGTTCTAAAAATTGGCTGCCTACCCGATTAATCGCCCGTCTAGGCATTAGGTGAAGGTCGACCGCGGTTCTGCGGTCGGCCGATTGATCGGTCAAAATCTGATTAATCGCCGATTTTTTCCGATTTTTTTTTTGAAAAATTCAAAAAAAAAAATCAATCCAAAATTGATTTTTTGTTGAAATTACTAGTTTAATTACTTTAATACTATGAATAAAATTATTTTCATGTGTATTTGGAACTTTAATTGTATATTTTAAATATATCTATGATGAATGTTATTTTTATGAAGTAAAAATTTAGAAATAATCTAAATATTTGAAAGATTTTTGTAGTGACAAGTTTATGAAACTTTAAATGTTATATTATATTAAAGTTATAAATTTAGTGAGGATTTATAAATTAAAATAAGTTAAAAATACTATAAAAAACCTCTAAAACTAATCCCCGATTAATCCCGTTTACTCCCCGATTAATCTCCTAGACGCTAGGCCCAGCCCCGCCACCCGACTAGCGCCTAGCGAGTTTTAAAACATTGATTATGTCTATTGTTTCTAATTGTACAAATCAAATATATTATATCCCTCGTTAATATACATATCATTCAATGTTAAATGACGAAAACACCCTTCATTTTTATTTAAAATTGTTTTAAATTTATTGGTAGAGTACAATTACTAGTCCAGTTGTACTCATATAACCGCACCAGTTATATTTAGTTATATTAAGTTATACAAAGTTCTAGGTAGTTACACCAGTATAATTAGTATCTATTATATACGTAGTTTTACCAGTTGTACCACAAATTTCAGATTCAAACTTTGGTCGCGCAGACGTACACAGAAGGTGCGAACCACTTATCTACCGTGTATTTTTTGGTATCATTAACAATTAATGATATATATATTTATTTTATCGATTTCGAAATTCATTAAAGATAAATTTGTCATTATCTATGAGGGATATTTAAGAACATGATTTATCATTTAGGGGCTTTTGGGACTATGACTCACTATAAGATACAATTTAGATAATTAAAAAAACAAAAATTGTATCCTAAGAATCATATATTTAGCGAATCCAAGAAAACTAATATAAAATTATAATATAAGAGATATAAGTTAGTGAATAAAAAAAACAGCAAAATGAGTGACCCAAATATAAAACGAATAAGGTTATGCACTATTATCTAAATATTAATAAATATTATTTTTTAAATTTATTTAATTTATCTTAATTGATTTTATCAAGTAAGAAAATATTAATATAAAAATAAAAAAATGAAAACACATAAATGAGATCATTCATGTTTTCCAACTTTCCATCGTTAATTTGATTTTGAGCTTTAATGATTTAATTTAATTTATATATTTAGATAATATTAAATTTTTAATTATATTAGGCAAATTCTCATTGGTTAATTAATTAGGGTTAATTAGGGTTGAATATCACCGACTTAGTAAACCCAAAATTTTTTCTTCTTCTATATAAAGACTGCAAACGTAAAAGGTTACAACCCTAATTTCTGATTTCTTCCACAAAGATAAACGAGAAAAACAATGGCGAGGTTGGATCTTCCATTCGATTTGGTGGAAGAGATACTCTCTAGAGTTCCAGCGACATCTTTGACAGGATTACGATTTACTTGCAAGCAATGGAATGTTTTATTGAATGATCCTGATTTCATCAAAAAGCACTTGAATAAAGCAGCAAAGGAGAACTCGGTTCTCATGATAAGAAATTCTAGGGTTTATTCGTTGAGTGTCAATCTCAACGAAATTCACAACCCTATAGAGTTTACTTCTAAACTTGGGAGAAGCCTAAATGAATTAGAACACGTCGATATATCTCAAGTCTTTCACTGCAACGGCTTATTGTTATGTTCCCTGAGAAAGTCTTACAAGACTAATCTTGTGGTTGTAAATCCATGCACTGGTCAAACCAGATGGATAGAAACAAGACACGATCGGTGTGCTCTAGGTTACGAAAACAACAACAACAACTCATTCGACAGCTACAAAATCTTGAGGTTTCCGTATGGTAGCAACCCGTTGGAAATCTTTGAGATAAAGTCTGGTTCATGGAGGGTTCTTGCTAACATCCCTCCTAACAAGGATCTAAGGACTAATGCAAGTGGCATGTCTTTGAAGGGAAATGCTTATTGGATGACATTACGAGATATATTGAGTTTTAATTTCACCACAGAGAAATTTACACGTTTTAATGTTCCGTATCAGTCTCCAATCAGCGATAATAGAGATATATCAGTCTTTAAAGAAGAGCAACTTTTGTTATTACATAGCAACTATTATACGGGGCAGATTGACATATGGATGAGTAATAAGATTGATACTGAAACTGTGTTTTCGTGGAGAAATTTTTTTACATTGGATTTAGTCCCTCATGTTTATTATCATTTATCTAATAAGGGGAGTTTTGTTTTCGACCAAGAGAAGGAACTGGTTGTGCATTATCGCAGAAGCTGGGATAGAAGAAACAACATGATCTACGTTGTCTCAAAGCATGGTTGGGGAAAATTTGATTGTGATAAAGACCAATTAGAATATTGTTATCCGTTTATCTTTAGTTATTTTCCAAGTTTAGTTAGTTTAAATCCACCATTGTAATTTTTATTTCTTCTATGAATAAAACTTAATTTTCTAAGCAAGAGAAACGATGGTGAGGCATTGTTACTTTTGTCTGCAACTTCTCTTCATGTTCATGTAACTTTATTGATGCGTGGTTATGATTTAAATTATAGTTTTATTAGAAATAATTTTTGTGTACGTTTGTTTTGTGCTAATTGAGGATGATTTATTATGATTGTTTTTATTATGTGCCAATCGATTTTTTCTATGTAATATGAGTGTGGTGTGCAGAGATTTTTCTATGTACACAGTTGTTGCAATTACAGAACTATAACTCTATGCTCTCCGGAATATTGAGTTACTTTATAATTGCAGACGTTATAGATCCAGCCAGCAATTTTTCACGTTTTGTTTTCCTAACGTGTGCTATTAGATCTTCATGTAAGAACAACGAAAACTTTAGAATAGAGACTGAATATTGTAGAATAAAAGGCGAACCTCAAGGTTAGTTTGTGTGCCGAATGAAACCCAATGCTCATGGTTGTTCTGTTTGTGGTTTCATTAGGTTGAGTAATAATCACAGGTATGTGAATAATTTGTTATACTCTTACATCTTTTACAACGGTGATCTAAAGTGGCTTCCGAATAATGATTTGGTCCAATCTAGTGATAAGCAACAGCAGTATTAATTTTACAAAGGTGATCTCTAAATGTGAGCGCATAATATTTTCTAGTATTATTTGATATGTTCATTCTCCATGTAAAAAATGATGATTGTTAGTTTTATTTTATGCCTACTTGTCTTTTGTCTCCCAGACAAAGCTCAAATTTGCTGCGCCTTTAGAGATCATGAAGACTGTTGTACAAACACGGGAAACCATGGAGCCAAAGGAAAAGCTCAAGGCTGGGAATGCAATCTTCTACATTAGTTTTAGAGACTGTGGCCAAACCGAAGATCACCGAGCCGTGGTAAGAAGAACCACAGATGGACATCCTGGACACGTTTGTCTTGAAGTTAAGTCTCTGGTTGGGAATTTGTCGAGCTGAAAACATGTTCGTATAAGATGTTGCCACTGATAGTCGAGTTTCAATGTTTTAGAAAGTAGTTTCTTTTGATAAAATAACAGTAAACATAACTGAGAGGATCTATGATGTTAGCTTGAGCTTGGCATCTTATATCCCCTCTTCTTTCTCTCTTATAGATTCTATTTCCTTATCGTAATCTTGATAATGCTGGACAAAACAAGGTACTGGAGATGAAATAGACGAAATGGTTGGTAGGTTGATATACTTCAAAGCCACGCTACCAGATTTGATAAAAAATCTTTTGCTTATATGTCCCAGTTCGATTCCATAAAATATCGTGTTTTATATATAGTGTTACACTCGCACTTCGTGAATGTTAATTACCAACACTTAGTCATTTTTAATCCTTCTTTTCCATTAATGTTCTATAAGTTTTATCAAACATTTAAGAGCTTTGTAGCAATATATGGTAGAGAAATGTGAAACAATCTAGAAATTCATATTATAGAGATGGACTTGCATATAAATGGGGGGAAGTCCCTCGTTCTTAAAAAAACATTTAAGAAATTCTAAGCAATACTCGAAATTTATCTTTCTAAAATTTTGGATTTATTCTCTTTAAATACCAAAATCTCTCAAAATATGGGTAATTTAGCAACCACAAATGTGGAAAAAATAATATGCTAAAACCACATATATTACGAATTCACGAGGAACAATGACATCCAATAAATAGAACAGTGGATTGATTTTATTTTTTTTGCATAGGCGTTTGCGTTTGTTGAGCTTTTATCTGATTTATGTAGAAGACATTTATCATGTATTTTCATCCAATAAATTAATAAACAGAGGAATAGGAGCTCCCAACTTGGTTAGATCGTTATACCTTAGATCATTGGTGATTTTGGTAAGAGTGTGTTAACAATAAATTAATATTAAATACCTAAAGTTTTATGGATTTTTTAAGTTTTTATGAGTAAACACATACACACATTTTAAGATATTTTTGATATTTTTTCATTATTAATATATTTAAGTACACCATCAAAAAAAGGCAAAAAAGTCATTTTCTGTTCATTAAGGGTATGAATCCGAGTATTTTGAGAAAAATGGACATCTGATGTAATAAAAACTAAAATATAAGGGCATGGGAGATAAATTACCTCTTTTTAAAAATGCTTAGGTGAGTTGAATATAGCGTTTGCGTTTGGACGCCTTTATTCGATTTTGGGGAAAGAGAAATATTCGATTTCTTTTCCTTATTCTCTCTGATAATACACAATCAGGATCAGCTCCGTTTAAAAATATTCTTGATTGAGAAGAGAAGAGACACAGAGAAAGCATGACGACAATGGAAGGAAGAAGAAGAAGACAAGTGGTTGTTTCATCTCTTCAATTCGCTTGCTCCGACGATTTCTCCACCAACATCGCCACCGCTGAGCGGTTTAGTCTTCTCATTTTCCCCTGCTTCTCTATTCATTTAGTCGAATTGAATGAGAAATTTTGTTTTTAATTTTGTGTAGGCTTGTCAGGGAAGCACACGAAAAAGGCGCTAATATCATTCTTATTCAGGTCATTGTTACGATTACGAAGCTCCATTTATATATAGATTTTGTTGTGGAAACAAGTATAGATTATTATTGTTCTCTACTGAGATTTATCTACTCTTCTCTTGTTGTATGATACAATTTGAATTACAAGAATCTTTAGTTTATGAACATCAATATAGGAACTTTTTGAGGGATATTACTTTTGTCAAGCGCAAAGAGAAGACTTCTTTCAACGAGCTAAGCCTTATAAGAACCATCCTACCATTACTAGGTCGAATATTGAATCTTTAGTTTGTTTCTGATCATCTTCATCCTGCTTTGATATGTAATGTAGTAAAGTTGCTTTTTTTTTTTTGGTACACAGGATGCAGAAGCTGGCCAAGGAATTGGGTGTTGTTATACCTGTTAGTTTCTTTGAAGAGGCGAATACTGCCCATTACAATTCAATTGCCATTATTGATGCTGATGGAACTGATTTGGGGATTTATAGGAAGTCACATATTCCTGATGGACCTGGTGAGTTAAGTTTTCGAGTTGGTAATAGCTTGATGTTTTTGTTTTTTGTTTTTTTGCTGATGCTTTTTCTTAAGTTTAGGTTATCAAGAGAAGTTTTATTTCAATCCTGGAGATACTGGCTTTAAGGTAGTTTTGAAAGTGATTTAGATTTCTTTTCTAACTTGTTATTTTCTTCTCATGATTCATCTCTTCTCCCTTTGTGTGTATAGGTTTTTGAGACAAAGTTTGCAAAAATTGGTGTAGGTAAGATGTTTCTATTGATAACTTGATATTTTCTTTGCCTTTTCTTTGTCGTTTATTATTATAAGTTGATCACATTGTAACTAAAGTATTGGTGCAATATGTCTTGTTCAGCTATATGTTGGGATCAGTGGTTTCCTGAGGCAGCTCGAGCTATGGTTCTACAGGGTGCTGAAGTACTTTTTTATCCAACTGCTATTGGTTCTGAACCTCAAGATCAAGGATTGGATTCGCGTGAGCATTGGAGGAGAGTTATGCAAGGACATGCTGGAGCTAATGTGGTAATCTATTAGGTCTTAACACTTCAGTTTTCAAATTCATGTCTTATCCGTATGACTGTATCTGACTGGAGCTATGTGTAGAACTTATGACTGTATCTGATTTTACAGTAACATAAGCAATCATATACATTTATCTGTTTTGTTCTGTCTTCTGATTGCAACTTATCAAAATGTCTTTCAATGGTTAGACTAATCTGTCATCTTTTCCCAATCAGTCGATGTAATGGTTTGCTAATGAGTGATGCAATACATTGGGTTTCAGGTGCCTCTAGTAGCGTCGAATCGTATTGGGAAGGAAATAATTGAAACTGAGCATGGACCCAGTCAGATCACTTTCTATGGAACTTCCTTCATTGCCGGTACCAATTTATAACTTATTCAAGATGAGATCAGTATCTTTGAAGTTTAGATACAATATGTTAATAAAGCATTTGGACATAATATATGTGTTTTATTATATGACAGGACCAACAGGTGAAATTGTGGCTGAGGCTGATGATAAATCGGAAGCCGTTCTCGTGGCAAAGTTTGATCTCGAGATGATTAAGTCAAAAAGGCAAAGTTGGGGAGTGTTCCGTGACCGTCGTCCAGATTTGTATAAGGTGCTTCTTACTATGGATGGTAATCTTTAAATCTTATGTTGTTGGAAGCTTTGATCTTCCTGTTTAAGTTTCTTTAAGATAACAACACTGTGGTAATTCTATTAATCACTGTTATTGGCTTAATCTTGAGATAGGTAAGGCCAAAAATAAAACACCACAATAGGTTTCACTTGTATTTTTATTTTATTTTTAATACATACAAACTCCTTGTGGCCTTTTCATCTTCCTAAGGTTGTTAATTTTAATATTTCTTGCAATTTTCTAGATGTGAGGTTAGTATTAACATTATATATAAATTGTTAGATTGAGATGGTCTCTCAATGAGGTTATTGCTTATTGGAAGTTTAAGCCTGAGGGAGAAGTAGAATATAGAAAACCAAGTTTTAGTAGATATTGCACTTGAGAAGCTTCTTCACCATCACCAACCTTGTTAAATCTCATATAATCCAACCAATCAAAAACTTACTTGTACATTAGCTTACCAAGAAAAGGAAACAAAAAAGAGAACTCCATCGAAAACACACAGAAGTTTCTTCATGTTTCTTTTGATCGTTAGCATCCAATTTACTTGATAGTTTGTGTTCTCTCAGCAAGCAATGATTCTTCTTCCACCTTGATTATCTCATTTTATCTTCTCCACATGTTTAACCTCTTCATCTCCTTCTTCGAAAGTATACATTTCTTCTTGATTATATTCGTCCACATCACCATCTTCATCTTCAGTGCTGTTATCAGATGAATCGACTTAGGAAGAGACAATTTTCCTTTCTCTGATTGATTTGTCTGCAAGGTTCTTCAGCAAATTCATCACTTGCACAACGTACATTAAAGCTGTTAAAGGATCTGCCATCTGCAATGAAACCAAGACAAGACACAGTTTGTGGTATCATTATAAGATCAATGAGAGAATTGTGATGCCAATGTACATGGTGCAAGAACTGACCTGTGCCATGTTTGGTGCGAAAACTAAAGCAAGATTACGAGAGCTCATCTTATTGACATCTTCAAACTCAACAAAATCATCCATAAGATTGATTGCCCAATTCAACAGAGAAGCTTCCGTTTGTGGTAACAGACTCGCAACGTTTACAAAATCCTCCTCTGACGAACATTGCATCTCTTGTTGAGATGGTAGAGGATCAAGTACTCCTCTAGGTAACTCTCTTAACCAAGCCTGGTCAATAAGCCATTTACAAAACAATGTTAACTTAAAAAGCTACAATGAACATCAATATACCTTTATAAGTCCCGCGAGACAGTGAACATCAATGCCATCTGGTGATACTCCATTGTTTAACTCTTCTCTTATAAACTCTTCCTCGCTGTTATCTCCTTCCATCTGAAAACCTCCTTCCATCTGCAAACCTTCTTGATCATATAATTGGCTTTGTAAGAGCAAGAGTATGGTTGGAACACAATTCCCTCTTGAGTCCTATGATAAGTGCGTTGAGTTTGTAGAAACCCCAAACACTGTTGCACTGCCAAACTCACAAACAGATCAACAAAACATGAGACAATAAATAACACTTGGAACAAATTATTTGCATCACATTGTTCTCAAAAAGTTCATGATTTATGTAATCATATATTAAATGGATTTTTGAGACTTCTTTTCGAGATTACTACTACTTTCAAATCTATTTTGAATCAGTTTCCATTTTAAGATCTCGGAATCGACTTTTAAACCAATTAGCAAGTGTTTCAATCTCAATACTAACTGACAATTTTTATGATTGGTTTTTATTCTTTGTATGCTACTATCACTGTTACTTATTCAGAATTATTTTAAATTTTCACATATTAAAAAACATATTAAAAGTTGATTATTTTAATCATTAACAATTTTATATAACTTTGAACCAATATTATTCAGTTATTTTTCTTAAACATTACAATCCACATCAATAACTATTAATAATACATGAAAACCTTAATATTATATATTTCAAAACAACTTTTCCTAACAATAAAATTAATAATAATTACATAGAGAGTATAATTGAGTTATTACTGTTTGAACATCAAAACAAACATTACATTTGATTTTGCTTTTTACAAGTTATTATGTGATTTTAAATGGAATACAAACGCAAAACAATCACGGCATAAGTTTCTATTTAAAAAAAAAATCAAGGTTCATTAGAAAAAGTCTTAGGAAAACGAAGAAGCTGAACCCTGCACTAGGAGCATTCTTGGGTACGTCAGGGTCGAACTCAGAAGGAAGACCAAGAAACCCATCGAAGCGATCATATGTCACGTAAGCCACATGACATATATTGGTTGGCCGACCAATGTCCATGGTTCTTCGTTCGTTTTCCTCCACCATTATTTCTCTTGAGAAGCAACGAGATAGCTCAAAGACCACTCGGCCCACCGACGCGGAGCTACCAAACCGCGAGAGTTCGGGCTTGCCGCGTCTTCTCACTCGCGCTATATCTACTTTGCAGCCAAGTCAGACAAAAAAAATATATACAATCTTTTTCTTCTTCTTGGTCTCCTCCGATTGATGTTTTTACTCGGCAATGTCAATGCGAGACAAGAAAGGGTGATGTGGTACCATCATGGCCTGCGTCAAGAATGGCTTACACGTACACAAAGTGTTGTGGTGAGATTAAGGGCGGTGAAGAAAGAGGGTTATGAGTAAGGTAGAACGTGGAAATCACTACTTAGAAACTTGAAAGACTTGTTAAATATGTGTAATGTGTATTCATGTTTTTAATCTTCTTATAATACGAGACTGAAACTATGTAGCACGGAAACGGAAACGGGTACGTGGAAGCAAAACGTATAGAAACGTGGAAACAATTTTTTTGAAAAATTTAAGAAACGGGTACGTGTTGGAAACGTGCTAATATAATATATATATATTAACTATATATAAGTAAAAGTAAATCCAATAAAATTTGAAATAATATAATTTTAAAAAATAATACTAAAATTAATTACGAATAAAGATCATAACGATAAATATATATATATATATATCTTGGAAACGTAGACAAAAAAATTCATCATTTTTCAAATAACGGTTTTTAATAAACGAGAGAAAACGCGTTTCTATCGCGTGGAAACAGGTGAAAACACGTTTCTATCGTGTTTTCAAATTAGACTTTTTAGGAAACGTGTAGAAACGCGTTTCCATTGAGTTTCCATGGGGAACGCACTTCCGAACGAGTTTCCGTGCTACCTAGAACTGAACATGTTCTCAAATTACCATAGGGTAGATTGAAGGTCCAAAATATATGGGTCGTACGCACACATACATTTAAATTCACTGTCTAAAATTAAGTGTATGATTGGTTGGAGTGTATCTTCATTTTACGAAAAAATAAAAAGTTTAAAACCTTAAAACTATACCAATCAGACTCTAGTTTTTCTGAAAACTCGCAAAGCCCTATTCTATTATTTTTTCAATTTTTGGTTGTAACTCTAAAAATTTTAAAGTATAACTTTTTGTACTTTGGCTGTAGAATTGTTTTCATATTTTTTAACAAAACATTTAATTAACTAATTTGTGTTGTGTTACTTTATATATTATACAAGATCTCTTCCAGCATCTGATGTGAGATATTTATCCCTAATAGAAGGTAATTGAAGATTATTTGTTCTGATGAAAAAAAAAGATTATTTGTTCGGATGGACTATTTATAGCCATTTTGATTAAGTTTTATGAATTCTATTTGTTTTTTCGCCAAACATTAGCTATTTTCAAATTAGTGAGGCTATTAAGTTTCAATACTAGTTTTTAAATAAGAAGGTGCCCATCTTTGGTCGTACCGAGGTTAAGTTGGGTCTGACACACATGAACGAACATGTTGATTACTGAAACAAGAGAGTATTAGTTTTAGTATTTCAATGATCTCTGCTGTAAACCTGAGGGTGAGATTTAGAAGAGACAAAACTGTTATTGTGCATGTGCACTATGCTGCCTCCTCACTTAACCCCTTCTTCTCCTCTATAATATTCCTTAATTACTTAAATATAATCCTCATTTATGGTAAATTATATTTAGATCATAATTCATTGTTACTCCCTCTTTTAGATGACCACGAGGGCCAATGAAAGGTCACTATTATAATTCAGTATATTCTTTCGTTCTTTCATTGAAAGTTAAAAATCTTTACAATATTTTTTAAGTTATTGATCAAATGTATTTTAATGTGACTGACGCGTTCCTAAACCATTTTGATCCCAAAATAACAATGTTTAAAAATTTATCTGTAAGAAAGTTCCTAATTCAGGTTCCACAAACCAAGTATCAAACAATGTTTGAGATTTTTCACCGGGTACAACTTAATTAAAGTCATATAGAATAAAATTTGATTTAAAAGATTCTCGAGTCATTTGTTATGGTTTTATGATCTACAATTTTGATTTCTTTTTTCATATAACAAACCATTATTTTATAATGTGTATATAGTCTAATGAATGCTACATCAGACATGTATATAGAATATTAAAAAACATTATTATAGTTATGCAATTCAAAGCTTACATCATTTTTTCTTTCTAATAATACTTTTCTAAAACTCTGACCGGCATTAGGCATATACCTTATTGGCCCCATAACTACCTAAAGTTTGATGAATTTCAATAATATAAATATAAAGACGGAGCGAAGTCCACTAAAAGAAACCGAACATCGTCACATCATACTCTAATCCATTATGTCTTCCTTTCGGACACAACCCTCTTCTTCATCTTCTTCTTCAGTTTGGCAACTCCAATACATGAAGCTCCACTTTTTCACCAAGATTCGCTCCCTTTTGAAATCTAAAACATCCTTCCGCAAACGCAACCTTCAAGCCCCACCTGAGAAACCAAGAACCCAACTAGATTCCGACATGGTGGCGGCGCCTCCGGAGGTTGTAGTAATGAAGCCACTAGAAGATGAGAATGAGGAGGTTGTGTTTCAGAAAACTGTAAAGAAGCTTCACTTTGGAAGCTGTGAAGAGAAGGAGAAAGCTGCCATCGAGATAGAGATACTTGCTAGAGAAGACAAGAAGACTCGGAAACTTATGGCTGAGCTCGGTGTTCTTCAGGTTCTTGTTTCTATGGTCGGTTCTGATATTGCTGGCCATCAAAGATCTGCCGTTAAGGCCCTTGTTCAGCTTTCTCATGGAACCTACACGTAAGTTCTTCTACTATTAAATTACCACAAAAAAAAGTTATTCTACTATTTTATTTATTTATTATTATTATTTTTGACAATTTTCTTAATTCAATCAAATCATTTGACTAATAAATCAAAACTCATTTGCGTCGGTGCATGCAATCTTAGATCATAAAATCTTTGTGTGTATATCTTTAAGTAATTACTGGTTTAGATTAAAAAAAGAAGGAAAACGTTAGCAAATTTTCGTCTTCGTTATTGTTTTTGTGTGGTTGGTAATTGTCAAATTACTCTCTTGTCGCTATACAATCATTTAGATAAGACTTTTTGTGCGTTGATATCTACCAACTTGCATTTTTAGCTTTATCCTGTGGTGAATTGAAATACTGGATTTACGCTTTTGGCTACATGTGAATTTTCGAAGATATTCAGAGCTAGTTGTAACAACTTTAAATATAGGTGTGTGTATATGCATATCCTCTGTCGTTTTGTTTTGTTGATCTTTGATTTAGAAAATTCCAATTTGAGAAAATAAAGATAAATAATAGTTTGAAATTATTATTGTATTTTCGGGTATATATATAAGTCCGTTCTAACTCATCGGTTGACAATAACAAGCGATAGAGTGATTTTCTACCGAAATTTAATTCTTTTGACTAAGATGTTTTTTCTGCCTAATATTCTTCTTTCATTTTCTTTTTGTCAACCAATATTCATTGTTGGTTATACTTTTAAATTTGAAAGTAATGGGATATATATATATATACATATATTGTTAAAGAGCTTAATGCGATAAATAGTTATAATTACACTTTTCATAAAAATAAAAAGAAGATAATAGTTATAATTTAAAATAGTGGATCCTACCATGGCGTCTTTTGGCTCTTGAAGTATGCGCGAAGTTCACCTCACGTGCCTCCTTTTCTCACTCTGATATAATTTGGTCAACGTTGAGTGTTTACATAAAGGCAACATTATCACTATAATACCTCTAGATATTAATAACTATTTTAACATACCATATCACTATAAGCGTTCAAGAAAGCGCTAGGCGCTAGTCGGGCGGTAATCCTCCGCCTAACGCCTAGAACGCCTAGTTGATGCCTAGCCGATTTTAGGCGGTTTAACCGGTTTAAGAAATTTTATAATAAATATATATATTTAAACACATATATATTAACATAATATAATATAACATAATAAAATTATAAAATTGAATAATTTAAAATTTAAAATTTTTAAATTATAACAAGGTGAAGAATATCAATGTTTTATAATTTTAAGTTTTTTTAAATAACATTTTTTTTTATAAAAACATAGATATTAAATAATTTATTAAATCCGCATATCTCACATAATTCATAACTCATATAATTAGCGTTTAATTTATTTAATTATTGCATATTTTGCTAAATCTAACTATCCGTATAATATAAACCGATATTTTAAAAATTTAAGCGGTCTAGACGTTAATCGGGTGGCTTAAGGGGGCCTAGCGCCTAGACGGCCGCCTAGACTGCTTTTTAGAACACTGACTATAAATCAGGTATAACATTTTTTCTAAAAATCGGCAGTTTAGGTGATAGATGAAGATCGATCACCATGATTTTTCCAAAATCGGGTCAGTTTTACGGTCGGCCGATTAATTGTTCAAAATCCAATTAATCGCTGATTGTTTCCGATTTTTTTTTTAAAAAATTAAAAAAAAATCAACCCAAAATTGATTTTTTTGGTTGAAATTACTAGTTTAATTACTTTAATATTATGAACAAAATTATTTTCATGTGTATTTGGAACTTTAATTGTATATTTTAAATATATTTATGATGAATATTATTTTTGTGAAATAAAATTTAGAACTAATATAAATATTTAAAAGATTTTAGTAGTGACAAGTTTATAAAACTTTAAATGTTATATTATATTAAAGTTATAAATTTAGTGAGTAATTATAAATTAAAATAAGTTAAAATACTATAAAAAAACTTTAAAACTAATCTCTGATTAATCTCTGTTTACTTCCCGATTAATTCCTAAGGCGTTATGCCCACCCCACCGTCCGACTAGCGCCTACCAAATTTTAAAACATGGGGTATAACTCATCTGGACTTTTTTTGCTATAATGATTTGCAAATGATTTTTCGTGTCTAATTTTAATATATTTGATTAGTGATTACATATATAATTAGTGAAAATACAAAGAACAAAGATATAGAAGAGTTTGGAAAGCTTCGGTGGCAATCCACTAATACAATTTATTCTCCATGTATTAAAAAAAACTAAATGTGAAATTATAGTCTAATAAAGACTGTTAATAAAAAAATACTAGTAGTAATTCCGAGTGGGTCGGAATTAGGAAGAGTCGAGAGACAAATCACGTTAGCTGACATCCATTAGGCTATCTCCAAATGGCCATTAATTTTTCTGACCAATCAGATCTTAGACAAGTTGAAGATTATATTCCACTTATCACCTCTTGCTAATCTACACATGTGCATAATTTTAAAAACAATATAGTGCACATTTTGTTTATAAAATGACCATAGCTCTGTATTTGTACATGATCTATGAGAAGACACAAACATTATCAACAAAATTGAAAAGGTAAACCAAAAAATGTCACATATACTTGAACTTGTCTTGATTAAAATGTTGCTGTTAAGCTATAGTAATGCAAGTGCCCAATTTTCCTTGACTTTTTTTTTTTGCCTCTTAAATGATTTTCACACTTCTTTTTAAATTAAATGGGCCAATAGTAATAACATTATGTTTTGGAATATACGAATATTAAATAAATAACAACAATATAAATCTATTTAAAGTTTGATTCTTATTTTTTTGTTTTTTACTATGTTCCAAAGGAGAGGATATAACGGGAGAAATTAGAAGATTTATTTGTGTGATATTTATTCGTTGAACAAAATAACCAATACAAATCACAAAACAAAATCTAAGCATCTTATTTTCCTCTTACTTCAGGAACAAGGCATTGATGGTGAACGCCGGAATATGCTCAAAGCTCCCCAAGAATGTCGAAGTTCTCGACCAGCCAACAAGACATGCCTTCGCGGAGCTGCTTCTTTCACTGTCGTCTCTAACAAACACACAATTACCAGTAGCTTCATCACAGATTCTACCATTCTTGATGGACACAATGAACTCAGATTCGACTGACATTAAAAGCAAAGAGACATGCTTAGGTACAATAAACAATCTCTGCTTAGTGTTAGAAAACGCAGGACCTTTGGTCTTGAATGGGGCAGTCAAGACACTCGTAAACCTAATGTTGGCAAAAGACTTGTCCGAGAAGGTACTCGCGAGTCTAGGACAATTGGTGGTGACTCAAATGGGTAAAAAAGCAATGGAGGATTGTTTGGTTGTGCCCAAAAGTTTGATAGAGATTCTAACATGGGAAGATAAACCGAAATGCCAAGAATACTCGGCTTATATCTTGATGGTATTAGCTCACCAAAGTTGGAGCCAGCGTGAGAAAATGGCAAAGGCAGGGATCGTACCGGTCCTTCTTGAAGTGGCCTTACTTGGAAGCCCTTTGGTTCAGAAGAGAGCAGTGAAACTTTTGCAATGGTTTAAGGATGAGAGAAATGTACGGATGGGTCCTCATTCGGGTCCACAAACGGGTCGGGTGAGTTTTGGGATGGGATCTCCATTGAGCCCGAGGTCGGGAGAAGAAGGTAAGAGGATGATGAAGAATCTGGTTAAACAAAGTTTGTACAAGAACATGGAAGTGATAACTAGACGAGGGAATATGGATATGGAGAGTGAAGCTTGTAGGCTTAAGTCTTTGATCATTAGCACAAGCTCTAAAAGCTTGACTTACTGATTCTTACTTCATTTCGCTCTTCCTTTGCCATATAAAGTGATTAGTGACTGTCTTGCTCTGAACAAAACAAATAATTTTATACATGGGAATAAAAAATAAAAAGAGAGTAGTGCAATTGCAAAATTACGAATCGCTAAAAAATATTTACTATTTCTGATGGAATGTTAAATTTATTGACAAAATAGAATATTTAAAAGCATAAGGAAGATAAACACAAGCTTGAAAATTAGTAACAATTTTTATTGAAAAGAACGTGTGTCATAAAGAGAAAAATGTCTTCTACCGTCAAATCTGGCACATCGGTCAAGTAGCTTCTTGAACTTGGCCCTTTCGTTGTAATGAAGAGATGAGATGCGTAAGCTAATAGCATCATCAGTGGCATGAGAGATATGTGCACCCGAGTGATAATCTTGGTGGTGCTTTCGGCCATTGCTTTCTCTCCGTATGTGGTGTATTGTGGCCTGACACAATAGACGGAACAGAGCACGATTATTATGTTCTGCCGGCAAAAGATCAAGGTGCGTAGTGTTTGATTCCAGTCAGGTATTATCCGAGTGCCAAGGAGCTTTGCAGCCTGAGTAGTCCAGATCGTGACGGAGAAAGGACATATGAAGAAGAGGTGCTTCCTCGTTTTATTAGGTTCGCCACAGAGTAAGCAGTGTTTCACGAAACCTCAAGATCCGAGTTCATGAACCTGTTGCAAGTCGGTATTCAAAAGCTAGCCATGTGATGAAGGAGAACCGATGTATAGCTTGGGGAAACCAAACCAGTCGAGACCAGTTCACCTGTGGCTTCTTTTGACGTGTCTCTTCTCAAGTTTTTTTAGTGGAAGACTTAGGTCTGAATTCATTTTCTCTGGACGGCCATACAAACACTTCATGTTCAGCTGATGGAGAAGGAGGTGGCATAGCTTGGAGTCCGTCAACTAGCACTCAGTTGAAGATTAGATTGTCTTTTCAACGCAGCAAATCAGCCTCTAGAAGACACGACACCAGAGATTATAACATGTCTGTGGATGCCAAAAATACAAGGTCCTGGTTCACCTGAATTATCAATAAGGCTCTCCATTGGATGCCAATTATCAAACCTGTAAAGTACTTTTTTTTGTGTTCACGAGCAAATTAAGATATGGGGAACTTCAAGCAACCTTGACAAATGCCTCAGAGCTCTTCAAATAAAAATACCTGTTCTCAGTTAATAGAAACAAAAAAATGCTGCTGTAGAAATGGAAACAAAGATCCAATGAATAAATACCTCGGACAGATGTATTGCTTGTAGAACTTTGACAATAAACTCTCAATGTATTTTGTCGAAAGCCTTTGAGATATCTAGTTTTAAGGCACACCATGGAGAGATTGTGAAAGAGGCAAAGGTTTATAGGAAGAGCTGGCATCCATTGAAGAACGAGTGTGAAGCTCCTGTGTTTTCTTGTTTGGAAAATATAAAAGCACATTAAGGTGGAGATTTGTGATGTTTGTCGAGACTTTGACCAAGTTTTTGATCCACAAAACAAAACTAACACTCACACAAGCTGAGCCAATGTTGTGCCTTAAGTCCACTGAGAAAAACAACATGTTTTGGGAATCAGAACCCATTAAATATGTTTGCTCTTTCATAGTTACCTGATAAGGAAAAAAGACAATTATATAAATATATAGGAGAAGGAACAACAAATCCAAACCCATAAGGAGTTAAATTTGTCTCATCAAAATATTATAAATGAGATCAAGAGATCATCATCGACGATTATCAAGCAAACAGAAGCCAACAAGTGCTAAAGCAAAGATAGAGAAGGTTCTAGTTCTTAGGGATTTTTTCAGGAGGTTCTTCTTACGTTTCTTATTTTTGTTCTTTTCCTTAGTCTCGGATTCGGATCCATATGGTTCAAAGCACGATTGAACCAATCTTAGCTTAACTTATTTATTATCGAGGGGACCTACTAAGTAAAAGTAAAACACATAAGATTGAAAAGTGTGAGACGAAGAGAGATTGTAAACAAAAATATATAAGTGAACGTTTGCAAGGGTGAAGAAGAATTTTATTTTTAGAGAGGAATTCTTTGAACTTACATATGTTCATTAGCTATTTATCCGATTAACCAAAGATGGACGCAGTATGGTAATTAGGGGGTTAGTTGACCCCTATAATATTGAAAATCTACTACGCAGTATGATTAGTTCCATCTCGTTCTCCTAGTTAGCTTGAAAATTTGAGGAGCCAAGATTATTTCACTAATGGTCAATTATTATTAACTTATAATTTCCCACACACACAAAATCTATTTGATAATTTTTGTGAACCGTAACAAAAAAATCTCTTAGGAATCTTGTCCATATTTACATGACATACTCCAACTTGTAATTGAAAGCATGCAAGGCCACTTGACAAAAGTAGTTACTGCACTATGGAGTTCATTGATGGGGCTGGAACGAAAGAGCAAATGAGAAAGAAAATTAAATTATTTTGCAGGGAAATTTGGTTATAAAAATCATTCAACTTCACATTGTGACGCCATTGCGAAATATTGTTTTTTCGAAATATTGTTGTTTTCTTGTTTTTAGTGTCCAGCACATGATATATATATAAAAAAAAACAACTTGACCATAACAGAAAGCCTTGTTGACCAAAACAACATGAAGAGTAAACAGAACGAAGGCTCACTTCTCTTCAACGTATGATGACAACTAAAAAAGTTTTGATTCCAACCTCTCTATTATTTCCCGCTGTTTTGGTTATATTAGAACATTCAATCATATGAATTATTCTTGGACACTCGAATATTTTTCTAGACATTTTAGGTAGATAAGATTTGTGAGACCAGCGTATTTGGATATACAAACTATATACAATTTAAATTATAGGAACTATATTTTTTTTTTTTAGAATATTACTCTTCTTCTAGTCTTCTTCTGCCGTAAAAAAGAAAAAAAAAATGAAAAAGACTCTTCATCTTCTATCATTCCTTTATTTTAATAAAATAAGCTCTGTTGTTTTAAATCGGACCTTTCATTTTCGAATCAATATTCATTTTTGGAACTAACTGAATATATGATGTAAATATTTCTATACACATAATCTTTAACCGAAAATTATTAAAAACATCCTACTTTTTCACAAATATTATTAAAAATAGATGTATATATAATCAGATTTAATAGGAACTGAATGCAATATTAATTTTAAAAACCATGTTTCCTTTTTGTTTCTAAGTTTGAAATTAGTTTACTTGTCTTATTATTAATTTTATAAATTTATAAAAAAAAATCAAAATTGGTAGGATATATAATAACATATACTGTTTTATGTGTTTATTTATCTTTATATAAATATACTTACATGCATATATTTACATGTATGAAATGAAACGGATTTTCAAATTTTAATACTTTTTCCCATTCTATTATTTATTAAAATTTAGTGTATTACCAAAACACGGTGGTGCTCTTAAGTCTTAATTGCCTGGAAAGTTCTGGCTTAGTTTATAATGCGTACCTCCCATAATTTAACCTGTTACAAAAAATATTTCTGGTGAGGTTACCATTTACATTTTATATTAAACTAGAAAATAAAATCCAACAACCTATCAATAATTTGGAGAAATCGCAATTTGTCTTTCCATGCCATTGGCTCGCAAATTTTCTTTCCATGCCACGGGGTCCCACTTCGTTAAAAAATTCAATACCACAAATTTAACATACCACAGTACTCTTCCAAATCTCTTATATAAGAAGACCTTCTCATACCCGTTTCTTGGCAAACCAAACAACATAAAACCAATAAGTGTTGTGTTTTAAAAAAAGAGTATTTACTGATATTATTTTGGAGTATTGCCCATACATTGCATTCATATTCATTTCCTTTAGATATGGCTTACATTATCTTCTTGATTCTAACTATTTTTTTGAGTTCGAGAACCTCACTAGCCACATCTCGTGGTGGGTTCTTTGAAGCTTCTGCCATGGAGAAACATGAGCAATGGATGACTCGATTCAATCGTGTTTACGCCAACGAATCTGAAAAAAGAAACAGGTTTGGTATCTTCAACAAGAACTTGGAGTTTGTCCAGAGCTTCAACATGAATAGGAACACAACATATGAGTTAGATGTCAACGAGTTCTCTGATCTCACCGATGAAGAATTTCGTGCGTCACACACCGGACTAGTTGTGCCTGAGGGTATTAGCGGAATTTCAACTTTGAATTCCGACAAAACGGTGCGGTTTAAATATAGTAATGTTAGTGATACTGGCGAGAGCATGGATTGGAGACAAGAGGGGGCCGTTACACCCGTTAAGTATCAAGGCCGATGTGGTAATTAATTAACCTTTTAAATTACATTATTAACTCATTTATTTTTGGAATTTTAAATTTCTTCCTTAACAGAAAAGAAATTTTTTAATTATGTGAAACAAAGTATAAATAAGACAAGCAGATTGCCAACCAGATTTTAATAAGATAAAAAAAAAACGGGCAAAAAAATATTATTATTTCCATATATAATTGAAAAAATTTAAAAATAATGATTTCTTTTGGTTTTTATATAAACGGAGCAGGAGGATGCTGGGCATTTTCAGCAGTAGCGGCGGTGGAAGGTATCACAAAGATTGCTAAAGGCAAGCTTGTATCTCTATCGGAGCAACAACTCTTAGACTGTTCTACAGATTTCAATCAAGGATGTCGTGGAGGTATAATGTCAAAAGCTTTTGAGTACATAATAAAAAACCAAGGCATCACAACTGAAGATAACTATCCATATCAAGAATCACAACAAACTTGTAGTTCAACCACACAATCATTGGCTTCCCCTGTTGCTACAATCAGTGGATATGAAACTGTTCCTATGAATAATGAGGAAGCCTTGCTACAAGCAGTGTCTCAACAGCCTGTTTCTGTGGGTATAGAAGGGACTGGGACCGCGTTTAGGCACTACTCGGGTGGGGTTTTCGATGGAGAATGTGGGACGGATTTGCATCATGCAGTCACAATTGTTGGATATGGAGTTAGTGAAGAAGGGACTAAGTATTGGGTGGTGAAGAATTCATGGGGAGAAACTTGGGGAGAAGGTGGTTTTATGAGGATCAAGAGAGGCGTGGACGCACCCCAAGGAATGTGTGGTTTGGCCATACTTGCTTTCTATCCACTAGCTTGATAATATATGTTACATTGACTGGTGTGTGTGTTTTAAGTAACTGAAAACACATTGATTAATATATATGATGTTATGAAACATTATGGTCCCCATGCTTTGGTGGAAATATATAGAATATACGTAAGCGCCGAAATAAAAAGGTGGCTTTATTCATGTTTTTTTCTTTCTTATATATATATATATATATATACTAGTTTATCATAAATTGAATTACTTCGGCTAATTTCGTTGGCCAGCAGATTTTGTATGAACATGTTACTAGCTTATATATACCCTTCAGTAAAATTCACACAAGACATTTTAAAATATATATCCATTTAATTGCTATTTATTGATTGATATGCCTACATAAGCTTTGTTTGTTGTCTCCGCTTCCAACATGGTTGTGTTGAACCTCTGAAGTTCAATCTGGGTTTAGATGGATTATGTTTATTGAATTTCGTTGATTGAAAAATTATAAGACAAGAGCCTTTCATGGTACAAAGAGGATGAATAGCAGAGCAGTGAAAATCCTTTATTTTGTTTGTTGTTATTTATAATACTTGTGAAAACCCCTATGAATCAGTGGATGTACTAATCATCAACAAGACTCCTTTATTTATAATAATTTAAGTCAGTTTTGGGGAACGGTGACTTTGAGAGCATATCCATCTACTAAATACTTTTTACACTATATAACTAATATAATAATATTATTATTAATAAAATTTAAAGTATATTTTATATTTAACCAATACAAAAAGACAGACGTAAAATTATAGGTAAAAATAGTAAGTAAATCTCTTAAATAAAATACTATATCTAATTTCTTTCATCAATAATCTCTAGTTTAAAAACTCCCAATAAAAGAGTTTTTCTCCTAAACTATTATTTTACCCTTAAATCTTTCGAGACCGGTTGAATCCGTTTAGATCGAGTAAACGGTCTTAATACCAGTTTGACTAGTTCAGACGTCAATGAGCCAGAGTGACTGAATTTAGAGAGAATTTGATATTAATTTACATCGGCTCTAAATAAAAGTGTTAAACTCGATACGAACAGATTGCTTTGTGCGGATATTTAAGCATTCTTAAACCCAAAAATGTCGTTTTGTGGAATCCACCTAGCTCCCCTTTGACATGTGAGTCAGTAATATTAATTCTACTATTTTTTGTTTGAGTTTATGTGGATGAGGGGTTTGTTGCAATATGGTATGAGTTAGGCCAGAACATATATTCTCTAGTTTAAAAACTCCCAATAAAAGGGTTTTTCTCCTAAACTATTATTTTGCCCTTAAATCTTTCGAGACCGGTTGAGGCCGTTTAGATCGAGTAAACGGTCTCAATACCAGTTTGACTAGTTCAGACGTCAATGGGCCAGAGTGACTGAATTTAGAGAGAATTTGATATTAATTTACGTCAGCTCTAAATTAAAGTTTTAAACTCGATACGAACATATTGCTTTGTGCGGATATTTAAGCATTCTTAAACCCAAAAACGTCGTCTTGTGAAATCCACCTAGCTCCCCTTTGACATGTGAGTCAGTAATATTAGTTCTACTATTTTTTGTTTGAGTTTATGTGAATGAAGGGTTTGTTGCAATATGGTATGAGTTAGGCCAGAACATATTTTCTCTAGTTTAAAAACTCCCAATAAAAGGGTTTTTCTCCTAAACTATTATTTTGCCCTTAAATCTCTCGAGACCGGTTGATGCCGTTTAGATCGAGTAAACAGTCTCAATACCAGTTTGACAAGTTCAGACGTCAATGGGCCAGACTGACTGAATTTAGAGAGAATTTGATATTAATTTACGTCAGCTCTAAATTAAAGTGTTAAACTCGATACGAACAGATTATTTTGTGCGGATGTTTAAGCATTCTTAAACCCAAAAACATCGTCTTGTGGAATCCAACTAGCTCTCCTTTGACATGTGAGTCAGTAATATTATTTCTACTATTTTTTGTTTGAGTTTATGTGGATGAAGGGTTTGTTGCAATATGGTATGAGTTAGGCCAGAACATATTTTCTCTAGTTTAAAAACTCCCAATTAAAGGGTTTTTTTTCTAAACTATTATTTTGCCCTTAAATCTCTCGAGACCTGTTGAGGCCGTTTAGATCGAGTAAACGGTCTCAATACCAGTTTGACTAGTTCAGACGTCAATGGGCCAGAGTGACTGAATTTAGAAAGAATTTGATATTAATTTACGTTAGCTCTAAATTAAAGTGTTAAACTCGATACGAACAGATTGCTTTGTGCGGATATTTAAGGATTCTTAAACCCAAAAACGTCGTCTTGTGAAATCCACCTAGCTCCCCTTTGACATGTGAGTCAGTAATATTAGTTCTACTATTTTTTGTTTGAGTTTATGTGGATGAAGGGTTTGTTGCAATATGGTATGAGTTAGGCCAGAACATATTTTCTCTAGTTTAAAAACTCTCAATAAAAGGGTTTTTTCTAAACTATTATTTTGCCCTTAAATCTATCGAGACCGGTTGAGGCCTTTAGATCGAGTAAACGGTCTCAATACCAGTTTGACTAGTTCAGACGTCAATGGGCCAGACTGACTGAATTTAGAAAGAATTTGATATTAATTTACGTCAGCTCTAAATTAAAGTGTTAAACTCGATCCGAACAGATTGCTTTGTGCGGATATTTAAGCATTCTTAAACCCAAAAACGTCGTCTTGTGGAATCCACCTAGCTCCCCTTTGACATGTGAGTCAGTAATATTATTTCTACTATTTTTGTATGAATTTATGTGGATGAAGGGTTTGTTGCAATATGGTATGAGTTAGGCAAGAACATATTTTCTCTAGTTTAAAAACTCCCAATAAAAAGGTTTTTTTCTAAACTATTATTTTGTCCTTAAATCTCTCGAGACCGGTTGAGGCCGTTTAGATCGAGTAAACGGTCCCAATACCAGTTTGACTAATTCATACGTCAATGGGCCAGAGTGACTGAATTTAGAAAGAATTTTATATTAATTTACGTTAGCTCTAAATTAAAGTGTTAAACTCGATACGAACAGATTGCTTTGTGCGGATATTTAAGGATTCTTAAACCCAAAAACGTCGTCTTGTGAAATCCACCTAGCTCCCCTTTGACATGTGAGTCAGTAATATTAGTTCTACTATTTTTTGTTTGAGTTTATGTGGATGAAGGGTTTGTTGCAATATGGTATGAGTTAGGCCAGAACATATTTTCTCTAGTTTAAAAACTCCCAATAAAAGGGTTTTTTCTAAACTATTATTTTGCCCTTAAATCTCTCGAGACCGGTTGAGGCCGTTTAGATCGAGTAAACGGTCACAATACCAGTTTGACTAGTTCATATGTCAATGGGCCAGAGTGACTGAATTTAGAAAGAATTTGATATTAATTTACTTTAGCTCTAAATTAAAGTGTTAAACTCGATACGAACAGATTGCTTTGTGCGGATATTTAAGGATTCTTAAACCCAAAAACGTCGTCTTGTGAAATCCACCTAGCTCCCCTTTCACATGTGAGTCAGTAATATTAGTTCTACTATTTTTTGTTTGAGTTTATGTGGATGAAGGGTTTGTTGCAATATGGTATGAGTTAGGCCAGAACATATTTTCTCTAGTTTAAAAACTCCCAATAAGAGGGTTTTTTCTAAACTATTATTTTGCCCTTAAATCTCTCGAGACCGGTTGAGGCCGTTTAGATCGAGTAAACGGTCCCAATACCAGTTTGACTAGTTCATACGTCAATGGGCCAGAGTGACTGAATTTAGAAAGAATTTGATATTATTTTACGTCAGCTCTAAATTAAAGTGTTAAACTCGATACGAACAGATTGCTTTGTGCGGATATTTAAGCATTCTTAAACCCAAAAACGTCGTCTTGTGGAATCCACCTAGCTCCCCTTTGACATGTGAGTCAGTAATATTATTTCTACTATTTTTTGTATGAGTTTATGTGGATGAAGGGTTTGTTGCAATATGGTATGAGTTAGGCAAGAACATATTTTCTCTAGTTTAAAAACTCCCAATAAAAGGGTTTTTTTCTAAACTATTATTTTGTCCTTAAATCTCTCGAGACCGGTTGAGGCCGTTTAGATCGAGTAAACGGTCCCAATATCAGTTTGACTAATTCATACGTCAATGGGCCATAGTGACTGAATTTAGAAAGAATTTTATATTAATTTACGTCAGCTCTAAATTAAAGTGTTAAACTCGATACGAACAGATTGCTTTGTGCGGATATTTAAGCATTCTTAAACCCAAAAACGTCGTCTTGTGAAATCCACCTAGCTCCCCTTTGACATGTGAGTCAGTAATATTATTTCTACTATTTTTTGTTTGAGTTTAGGTGGATGAAGGGTTTGTTGCAATATGGTATGAGTTAGGCCAGAACATATTTTCTCTAGTTTAAAAACTCCCAATAAAAGGGTTTTTTCTAAACTATTATTTTGCCCTTAAATCTCTCGAGACCGGTTGAGACCGTTTAGATCGAGTAAACGGTCACAATACCAGTTTGACTAATTCATATGTCAATGGGCCAGAGTGACTGAATTTAGAAAGAATTTGATATTAATTTACGTCAGCTCTAAATTAAAGTGTTAAACTCGATACGAACAGATTGCTTTGTGCGGATATTTAAGAATTCTTAAACCCAAAAACGTCGTCTTGTGAAAGCCACCTAGCTCCTCTTTGACATGTGAGTCAGTAATATTAGTTCTACTATTTTTTGTTTGAGTTTATGTGGATGAAGGGTTTGTTGCAATATGGTATGAGTTAGGCCAGAACATATTTTCTCTAGTTTAAAAACGCCCAATAAAAGGGTTTTTCTTCTAAACTATAATTTTGCCCTTAAATCTTTCGAGACCGGTTAAGGCCGTTTAGATCGAGTAAACGGTCCCAATACCAGTTTGACTAGTTCATACGTCAATCGGCCAGAGTGACTGAATTTAGAAAGAATTTGATATTATTTTACGTCAGCTCTAAATTAAAGTGTTAAACTCGATACAAACAGATTGCTTTGTGCGGATATTTAAGCATTCTTAAACCCAAAAACGTCGTCTTGTGGAATCCACCTAGCTCCCCTTTGACATGTGAGTCAGTAATATTAGTTCTACTATTTTTTGTTTGAGTTTATGTGGATGAAGGGTTTGTTTCAATATGGTATGAGTTAAGCCAGAACATATTTTCTCTAGTTTAAAAACGCCCAATAAAAGGGTTTTTCTTCTAAACTATTATTTTGCCCTTAAATCTTTCGAGACCGGTTAAGGCTGTTTAGATCGAGTAAACGGCCCCAATACCAGTTTGATTAGTTCATACGTCAATGGGCCAGAGTGACTGAATTTAGAAAGAATTTGTTATTATTTTACGTCAGCTCTAAATTAAAGTGTTAAACTCGATACGAACAGATTGCTTTGTGCGGATATTTAAGCATTCTTAAACCCAAAAACGTCGTCTTGTGGAATCCACCTAGCTCCCCTTTGACATGTGAGTCAGTAATATTAGTTCTACTATTTTTTGTTTGAGTTTATGTGGATGAAGGGTTTGTTGCAATATGGTATGAGTTAGGCCAGAACATATTTTTTCTAGTTTAAAAACTCCCAATAAAAGCATTTTTTTCTAAACTATTATTTTGCCCTTAAATCTCTCGAGACTGGTTGAGGCCGTTTAGATCGAGTAAACGGTCCCAATACCAGTTTGACTAGTTCATACGTCAATGGGCCAAAGTGACTGAATTTAGAAAGAATTTGATATTAATTTACGTCATCTCTAAATTAAAATGTTAAATTCGATACGACAGATTGCTTTGTGCGGATATTTAAGCATTCTTGAACCCAAAAACGTCGTCTTGTGGAATCCACCTAGCTCCCCTTTGACATGTCAGTCAGTAATATTAGTTCTACTATTTTTTGTTTGAGTTTATGTGGATGAAGGGTTTGTTGCAATATGGTATGAGTTAGGCCAGAACATATTTTCTCTAGTTTAAAAACTCCCAATAAAAGGGTTTTTCTCCTAAACTATTATTTTGTCCTTAAATCTCTCGAGACCGGTTGAGGACGTTTAAATCAAGTAAACAGTCTCAATACCAGTTTGACTAGTTCAGACGTCAATGGGCTAGAGTGACTGAATTTAGAGAGAATTTGATATTAATTTACGTCGGCTCTAAATTAAAGTGTTAAACTCGATACGAACATATTGCTTTGTGCGGATATTTAAGACTTCTTAAACCCAAAAACATCGTCTTGTGGAATCCACCTAGCTCTCCTTTGACATGTGAGTCAGTAATATTAGTTCTACTATTTTTTGTTTGAGTTTATGTGGATGAAGGGTTTGTTAAAATATGGTATGAGTTAGGCCAGAACATATTTTCTCTAGTTTAAAAACTCCCAATAAAAGGTTTTTTTTTCTAAACTATTATTTTGCCCTTAAATCTCTCGAGACCGGTTGAGGCCGTTTAGATCGAGTAAACGGTCCCAATACCAGTTTGACTAGTTCAGACGTCAATGGGCCAGAGTGACTGAATTTAGAGAGAATTTGATATTAATTTACGTTGGCTCTAAATTAAAGTGTTAAACTCGATATGAACAGATTGCTTTGTGCGGATATTTAAGCATTCTTAAACCCAAAAACGTCGTCTTGTGGAATCCACCTAGCTCCCCTTTGACATGTGAGTCAGTAATATTAGTTCTACTATTTTTTGTTTGAGTTTATGTGGATGAAGGGTTTGTTGCAATATGGTATGAGTTAGGACAGAACATATTTTCTCTAGTTTAAAAACTCCCAATAAAAGGGTTTTTCTTCTAAACTATTATTTTGCCCTTAAATCTTTCGAGACCGGTTGAGGCCGTTTAGATCGAGTAAACGGTCTCAATACAAGTTTTACTAGTTCAGACGTCAATGGGCCAAAGTGACTGAATTTAGAGAGAATTTGATAATAATTTACGTCGGCTCTAAATTAAAGTGTTAAACTCGATACAAACAGATTGCTTTGTGAGGATATTTAAGCATTCTTAAACCCAAAAACGTCGTCTTGTGGAATCCACCTAGCTCCCCTTTGACATGTGAGTCAGTAATATTATTTCTACTATTTTTTGTTTGAGTTTATGTGGATGAAGGATTTGTTGCAATATGGTATGAGTTAGGCCAGAACATATTTTCTCTAGTTTAAAAACTCCCAATAAAAGGGTTTTTTTCTAAACTATTATTTTGCCCTTAAATCTCTCGAGACCGGTTGAGGCCGATTAGATCGAGTAAACGGTCCCAATACCAGTTTGACTAGTTCATACGTCAATGGGCCAGAGTGACTGAATTAAGAAAGAATTTGATATTAATTTACGTCGGCTCTAAATTAAAGTGTTAAACTCGATACGAAAAGATTGCTTTGTGCGGATATTTAAGACTTCTTAAACCCAAAAACGTTGTCTTGTGGAATCCACCTAGCTCCCCTTTGACATGTGAGTCAGTAATATTAGTTCTACTATTTTTTGTTTGAGTTTATGTGGATGAAGGGTTTGTTGCAATATGGTATGAGTTAGGCCAGAACATATTTTCTCTAGTTTTAAAACTCCCAATAAAAGGGTTTTTTTTTTCTAATCTATTATTTTGCCCTTAAATCTCTCGAGACCGGTTGAGGCCATTTAGATCGAGTAAACGGTCCCAATACCAGTTTGACTAGTTCAGACGTCAATGGGCCAGAGTGACTGAATTTAGAGAGAATTTGATATTAATTTAAATTGGGTCTAAATTAAAGTGTTAAACTCAATACGAACAGATTGCTTTGTGCAGATATTTAAGCATTCTTAAACCCAAAAACGTCGTCTTGTGGAATCCACCTAGCTCCCCTTTGACATGTGAGTCAGTAATATTAGTTCTACTATTTTTTGTTTGAGTTTATGTGGATGAAGGGTTTGTTGCAATATGGTATGAGTTTGGACAGAACATATTTTCTCTAGTTTAAAAACTCCCAATAAAATGGTTTTTCTTCTAAACTATTATTTTTCCCTTAAATCTTTCGAGACCAGTTGAGGCCGTTTAGATCGAGTAAATGGTCTCAATACCAGTTTGACTAGTTCAGACGTCAATGGGCAAGAGTGACTGAATTTAGAGAGAATTTGATATTAATTTACGTTGGCCCTAAATTAAAGTGTTAAACTCGATACGAACAGATTGCTTTGTGCGGATATTTAAGACTTCTTAAACCCAAAAACATCGTCTTGTGGAATCCACCTAGCTCCCCTTTGACATGTGAGTCAGTAATATTAGTTCTACTATTTTTTGTTTGAGTTTATGTGGATGAAGGGTTTGTTGCAATATGGTATGAGTTAGGCCAGAACATATTTTCTCTAGTTTAAAAACTCCCAATAAAAGGGTTTTTCTCCTAAACTATTATTTTGCCCTTAAATCTGTCGAGACCTTTTGAGGCCGTTTAGATCAAGTAAACGGTCTCAATACCAGTTTGACTAGTTCAGACGTCAATGGGCCAGAGTGACTGAATTTAGAGAGAATTTGATATTAATTTACGTCGGCTCTAAATTAAAGTGTTAAACTCGATACGAACAGATTGCTTTGTGCGGATATTTAAGCATTCTTAAACTCAAAAACATCGTCTTGTGGAATCCACCTAGCTCCCCTTTGACATGTGAGTCAGTAATATTAGTTCTACTATTTTTTGTTTGAGTTTATGTGGATGAAGGGTTTGTTGCAATATGGTATGAGTTAGGACAGAACATATTTTCTCTAGTTTAAAAACTACCATTAAAAGGGATTTTTTCTAAACTATTATTTTGCCTTTAAATCTCTCAAGACCGGTTGAGACCGTTTAGATCGAGTAAATGGTCCCAATACCAGTTTGACTAGTTCATACGTCAATGGGCCAGAGTGACTGAATTTAGAAAGAATTTGATATTAATTTACGTCAGCTCTAAATTAAAGTGTTAAACTCGATACGAACAGATTGTTTTGTGCGGATATTTATGCATTCTTAAACCCAAAAACGTCGTCTTGTGGAATCCACCTAGCTCCCCTTTGACATAAGAGTCAGTAATATTAGTTCTACTATTTTTTGTTTGAGTTTATGTGGATGAAGGGTTTGTTGCAATATGGTATGAGTTAGGCCAGAACATATTTTCTCTAGTTTAAAAACTCCCAATAAAAGGGTTTTTCTCCTAAACTATTATTTTGCCCTTAAATCTCTCGAGACCGGTTGAGGCCGTTTAGATCGAGTAAACGGTCTCATTACCAGTTTGACTAGTTCAGACGTCAATGTGTCAGAGTGACTGAATTTAGAGAGAATTTGATATTATTTTACGTCGGCTCTAAATTAAAGTGTTAAACTCGATACGAACAGATTGCTTTAAGCGGATATTTAAGCATTCTTAAACCCAAAAACGTCGTCTTGTGGAATCCACCTAGCTCCCCTTTGACATGTGAGTCAGTAATATTAGTTCTACTATTTTTTGTTTGAGTTTATGTGGATGAAGGGTTTGTTGCAATATGGTATGAGTTAGGCCAGAACATATTTTCTCTAGTTTAAAAACTCCCAATAAAAGGATTTTTCTCCTAAACTATTATTTTGCCCTTAAATCTGTCGAGACCTGTTGAGGCCGTTTAGATCGAGTAAACGGTCTCAATACCAGTTTGACTATTTCAGACGTCAATGGGCCAGAGTGACTGAATTTAGAGAGAATTTGATATTAATTTACGTCGGCTCTAAATTAAAGTGTTAAACTCGATACGAACAGATTGCTTTGTGCGGATATTTAAGCATTCTTAAACCCAAAAACATCGTCTTGTGGAATCCACCTAGCTCCCCTTTGACATGTGAGTCAGTAATATTAGTTCTACTATTTTTTGTTTGAGTTTATGTGGATGAAGGGTTTGTTGCAATATGGTATGAGTTAGGACAGAACATATTTTCTCTAGTTTAAAAACTACCATTAAAAGGGATTTTTTCTAAACTATTATTTTGCCTTTAAATCTCTCAAGACCGGTTGAGACCGTTTAGATCGAGTAAATGGTCCCAATACCAGTTTGACTAGTTCATACGTCAATGGGCCAGAGTGACTGAATTTAGAAAGAATTTGATATTAATTTACGTCAGCTCTAAATTAAAGTGTTAAACTCGATACGAACAGATTGTTTTGTGCGGATATTTATGCATTCTTAAACCCAAAAACGTCGTCTTGTGGAATCCACCTAGCTCCCCTTTGACATAAGAGTCAGTAATATTAGTTCTACTATTTTTTGTTTGAGTTTATGTGGATGAAGGGTTTGTTGCAATATGGTATGAGTTAGGCCAGAACATATTTTCTCTAGTTTAAAAACTCCCAATAAAAGGGTTTTTCTCCTAAACTATTATTTTGCCCTTAAATCTCTCGAGACCGGTTGAGGCCGTTTAGATCGAGTAAACGGTCTCATTACCAGTTTGACTAGTTCAGACGTCAATGTGTCAGAGTGACTGAATTTAGAGAGAATTTGATATTAATTTACATCGGCTCTAAATTAAAGTGTTAAACTCGATACGAACAGATTGCTTTGTGCGGATATTTAAGCATTCTTAAACCCAAAAATGTCGTTTTGTGGAATCCACCTAGCTCCCCTTTGACATGTGAGTCAGTAATATTAATTCTACTATTTTTTGTTTGAGTTTATGTGGATGAGGGGTTTGTTGCAATATGGTATGAGTTACGCCAGAACATATTTTCTCTAGTTTAAAAACTCCCAATAAAAGGGTTTTTCTCCTAAACTATTATTTTGCCCTTAAATCTCTCGAGACCGGTTGAGGCCGTTTAGATCGAGTAAACGGTCTCAATACCAGTTTGACTAGTTCAGACGTCAATGGGCCAGAGTGACTGAATTTAGAGAGAATTTGATATTAATTTACGTCAGCTCTAAATTAAAGTTTTAAACTCGATACGAACATATTGCTTTGTGCGGATATTTAAGCATTCTTAAACCCAAAAACGTCGTCTTGTGAAATCCACCTAGCTCCCCTTTGACATGTGAGTCAGTAATATTAGTTCTACTATTTTTTGTTTGAGTTTATGTGAATGAAGGGTTTGTTGCAATATGGTATGAGTTAGGCCAGAACATATTTTCTCTAGTTTAAAAACTCCCAATAAAAGGGTTTTTCTCCTAAACTATTATTTTGCCCTTAAATCTCTCGAGACCGGTTGATGCCGTTTAGATCGAGTAAACAGTCTCAATACCAGTTTGACAAGTTCAGACGTCAATGGGCCAGACTGACTGAATTTAGAGAGAATTTGATATTAATTTACGTCAGCTCTAAATTAAAGTGTTAAACTCGATACGAACAGATTATTTTGTGCGGATGTTTAAGCATTCTTAAACCCAAAAACATCGTCTTGTGGAATCCAACTAGCTCTCCTTTGACATGTGAGTCAGTAATATTATTTCTACTATTTTTTGTTTGAGTTTATGTGGATGAAGGGTTTGTTGCAATATGGTATGAGTTAGGCCAGAACATATTTTCTCTAGTTTAAAAACTCCCAATTAAAGGGTTTTTTTTCTAAACTATTATTTTGCCCTTAAATCTCTCGAGACCTGTTGAGGCCGTTTAGATCGAGTAAACGGTCTCAATACCAGTTTGACTAGTTCAGACGTCAATGGGCCAGAGTGACTGAATTTAGAAAGAATTTGATATTAATTTACGTTAGCTCTAAATTAAAGTGTTAAACTCGATACGAACAGATTGCTTTGTGCGGATATTTAAGGATTCTTAAACCCAAAAACGTCGTCTTGTGAAATCCACCTAGCTCCCCTTTGACATGTGAGTCAGTAATATTAGTTCTACTATTTTTTGTTTGAGTTTATGTGGATGAAGGGTTTGTTGCAATATGGTATGAGTTAGGCCAGAACATATTTTCTCTAGTTTAAAAACTCTCAATAAAAGGGTTTTTTCTAAACTATTATTTTGCCCTTAAATCTATCGAGACCGGTTGAGGCCTTTAGATCGAGTAAACGGTCTCAATACCAGTTTGACTAGTTCAGACGTCAATGGGCCAGACTGACTGAATTTAGAAAGAATTTGATATTAATTTACGTCAGCTCTAAATTAAAGTGTTAAACTCGATCCGAACAGATTGCTTTGTGCGGATATTTAAGCATTCTTAAACCCAAAAACGTCGTCTTGTGGAATCCACCTAGCTCCCCTTTGACATGTGAGTCAGTAATATTATTTCTACTATTTTTGTATGATTTTATGTGGATGAAGGGTTTGTTGCAATATGGTATGAGTTAGGCAAGAACATATTTTCTCTAGTTTAAAAACTCCCAATAAAAAGGTTTTTTTCTAAACTATTATTTTGTCCTTAAATCTCTCGAGACCGGTTGAGGCCGTTTAGATCGAGTAAACGGTCCCAATACCAGTTTGACTAATTCATACGTCAATGGGCCAGAGTGACTGAATTTAGAAAGAATTTTATATTAATTTACGTTAGCTCTAAATTAAAGTGTTAAACTCGATACGAACAGATTGCTTTGTGCGGATATTTAAGGATTCTTAAACCCAAAAACGTCGTCTTGTGAAATCCACCTAGCTCCCCTTTGACATGTGAGTCAGTAATATTAGTTCTACTATTTTTTGTTTGAGTTTATGTGGATGAAGGGTTTGTTGCAATATGGTATGAGTTAGGCCAGAACATATTTTCTCTAGTTTAAAAACTCCCAATAAAAGGGTTTTTTCTAAACTATTATTTTGCCCTTAAATCTCTCGAGACCGGTTGAGGCCGTTTAGATCGAGTAAACGGTCACAATACCAGTTTGACTAGTTCATATGTCAATGGGCCAGAGTGACTGAATTTAGAAAGAATTTGATATTAATTTACTTTAGCTCTAAATTAAAGTGTTAAACTCGATACGAACAGATTGCTTTGTGCGGATATTTAAGGATTCTTAAACCCAAAAACGTCGTCTTGTGAAATCCACCTAGCTCCCCTTTCACATGTGAGTCAGTAATATTAGTTCTACTATTTTTTGTTTGAGTTTATGTGGATGAAGGGTTTGTTGCAATATGGTATGAGTTAGGCCAGAACATATTTTCTCTAGTTTAAAAACTCCCAATAAGAGGGTTTTTTCTAAACTATTATTTTGCCCTTAAATCTCTCGAGACCGGTTGAGGCCGTTTAGATCGAGTAAACGGTCCCAATACCAGTTTGACTAGTTCATACGTCAATGGGCCAGAGTGACTGAATTTAGAAAGAATTTGATATTATTTTACGTCAGCTCTAAATTAAAGTGTTAAACTCGATACGAACAGATTGCTTTGTGCGGATATTTAAGCATTCTTAAACCCAAAAACGTCGTCTTGTGGAATCCACCTAGCTCCCCTTTGACATGTGAGTCAGTAATATTATTTCTACTATTTTTTGTATGAGTTTATGTGGATGAAGGGTTTGTTGCAATATGGTATGAGTTAGGCAAGAACATATTTTCTCTAGTTTAAAAACTCCCAATAAAAGGGTTTTTTTCTAAACTATTATTTTGTCCTTAAATCTCTCGAGACCGGTTGAGGCCGTTTAGATCGAGTAAACGGTCCCAATATCAGTTTGACTAATTCATACGTCAATGGGCCATAGTGACTGAATTTAGAAAGAATTTTATATTAATTTACGTCAGCTCTAAATTAAAGTGTTAAACTCGATACGAACAGATTGCTTTGTGCGGATATTTAAGCATTCTTAAACCCAAAAACGTCGTCTTGTGAAATCCACCTAGCTCCCCTTTGACATGTGAGTCAGTAATATTATTTCTACTATTTTTTGTTTGAGTTTAGGTGGATGAAGGGTTTGTTGCAATATGGTATGAGTTAGGCCAGAACATATTTTCTCTAGTTTAAAAACTCCCAATAAAAGGGTTTTTTCTAAACTATTATTTTGCCCTTAAATCTCTCGAGACCGGTTGAGACCGTTTAGATCGAGTAAACGGTCACAATACCAGTTTGACTAATTCATATGTCAATGGGCCAGAGTGACTGAATTTAGAAAGAATTTGATATTAATTTACGTCAGCTCTAAATTAAAGTGTTAAACTCGATACGAACAGATTGCTTTGTGCGGATATTTAAGAATTCTTAAACCCAAAAACGTCGTCTTGTGAAATCCACCTAGCTCCTCTTTGACATGTGAGTCAGTAATATTAGTTCTACTATTTTTTGTTTGAGTTTATGTGGATGAAGGGTTTGTTGCAATATGGTATGAGTTAGGCCAGAACATATTTTCTCTAGTTTAAAAACGCCCAATAAAAGGGTTTTTCTTCTAAACTATAATTTTGCCCTTAAATCTTTCGAGACCGGTTAAGGCCGTTTAGATCGAGTAAACGGTCCCAATACCAGTTTGACTAGTTCATACGTCAATCGGCCAGAGTGACTGAATTTAGAAAGAATTTGATATTATTTTACGTCAGCTCTAAATTAAAGTGTTAAACTCGATACAAACAGATTGCTTTGTGCGGATATTTAAGCATTCTTAAACCCAAAAACGTCGTCTTGTGGAATCCACCTAGCTCCCCTTTGACATGTGAGTCAGTAATATTAGTTCTACTATTTTTTGTTTGAGTTTATGTGGATGAAGGGTTTGTTTCAATATGGTATGAGTTAAGCCAGAACATATTTTCTCTAGTTTAAAAACGCCCAATAAAAGGGTTTTTCTTCTAAACTATTATTTTGCCCTTAAATCTTTCGAGACCGGTTAAGGCTGTTTAGATCGAGTAAACGGCCCCAATACCAGTTTGATTAGTTCATACGTCAATGGGCCAGAGTGACTGAATTTAGAAAGAATTTGTTATTATTTTACGTCAGCTCTAAATTAAAGTGTTAAACTCGATACGAACAGATTGCTTTGTGCGGATATTTAAGCATTCTTAAACCCAAAAACGTCGTCTTGTGGAATCCACCTAGCTCCCCTTTGACATGTGAGTCAGTAATATTAGTTCTACTATTTTTTGTTTGAGTTTATGTGGATGAAGGGTTTGTTGCAATATGGTATGAGTTAGGCCAGAACATATTTTTTCTAGTTTAAAAACTCCCAATAAAAGCATTTTTTTCTAAACTATTATTTTGCCCTTAAATCTCTCGAGACTGGTTGAGGCCGTTTAGATCGAGTAAACGGTCCCAATACCAGTTTGACTAGTTCATACGTCAATGGGCCAAAGTGACTGAATTTAGAAAGAATTTGATATTAATTTACGTCATCTCTAAATTAAAATGTTAAATTCGATACGACAGATTGCTTTGTGCGGATATTTAAGCATTCTTGAACCCAAAAACGTCGTCTTGTGGAATCCACCTAGCTCCCCTTTGACATGTCAGTCAGTAATATTAGTTCTACTATTTTTTGTTTGAGTTTATGTGGATGAAGGGTTTGTTGCAATATGGTATGAGTTAGGCCAGAACATATTTTCTCTAGTTTAAAAACTCCCAATAAAAGGGTTTTTCTCCTAAACTATTATTTTGTCCTTAAATCTCTCGAGACCGGTTGAGGACGTTTAAATCAAGTAAACAGTCTCAATACCAGTTTGACTAGTTCAGACGTCAATGGGCTAGAGTGACTGAATTTAGAGAGAATTTGATATTAATTTACGTCGGCTCTAAATTAAAGTGTTAAACTCGATACGAACATATTGCTTTGTGCGGATATTTAAGACTTCTTAAACCCAAAAACATCGTCTTGTGGAATCCACCTAGCTCTCCTTTGACATGTGAGTCAGTAATATTAGTTCTACTATTTTTTGTTTGAGTTTATGTGGATGAAGGGTTTGTTAAAATATGGTATGAGTTAGGCCAGAACATATTTTCTCTAGTTTAAAAACTCCCAATAAAAGGTTTTTTTTTCTAAACTATTATTTTGCCCTTAAATCTCTCGAGACCGGTTGAGGCCGTTTAGATCGAGTAAACGGTCCCAATACCAGTTTGACTAGTTCAGACGTCAATGGGCCAGAGTGACTGAATTTAGAGAGAATTTGATATTAATTTACGTTGGCTCTAAATTAAAGTGTTAAACTCGATATGAACAGATTGCTTTGTGCGGATATTTAAGCATTCTTAAACCCAAAAACGTCATCTTGTGGAATCCACCTAGCTCCCCTTTGACATGTGAGTCAGTAATATTAGTTCTACTATTTTTTGTTTGAGTTTATGTGGATGAAGGGTTTGTTGCAATATGGTATGAGTTAGGACAGAACATATTTTCTCTAGTTTAAAAACTCCCAATAAAAGGGTTTTTCTTCTAAACTATTATTTTGCCCTTAAATCTTTCGAGACCGGTTGAGGCCGTTTAGATCGAGTAAACGGTCTCAATACAAGTTTTACTAGTTCAGACGTCAATGGGCCAAAGTGACTGAATTTAGAGAGAATTTGATAATAATTTACGTCGGCTCTAAATTAAAGTGTTAAACTCGATACAAACAGATTGCTTTGTGAGGATATTTAAGCATTCTTAAACCCAAAAACGTCGTCTTGTGGAATCCACCTAGCTCCCCTTTGACATGTGAGTCAGTAATATTATTTCTACTATTTTTTGTTTGAGTTTATGTGGATGAAGGATTTGTTGCAATATGGTATGAGTTAGGCCAGAACATATTTTCTCTAGTTTAAAAACTCCCAATAAAAGGGTTTTTTTCTAAACTATTATTTTGCCCTTAAATCTCTCGAGACCGGTTGAGGCCGATTAGATCGAGTAAACGGTCCCAATACCAGTTTGACTAGTTCATACGTCAATGGGCCAGAGTGACTGAATTTAGAAAGAATTTGATATTAATTTACGTCGGCTCTAAATTAAAGTGTTAAACTCGATACGAAAAGATTGCTTTGTGCGGATATTTAAGACTTCTTAAACCCAAAAACGTTGTCTTGTGGAATCCACCTAGCTCCCCTTTGACATGTGAGTCAGTAATATTAGTTCTACTATTTTTTGTTTGAGTTTATGTGGATGAAGGGTTTGTTGCAATATGGTATGAGTTAGGCCAGAACATATTTTCTCTAGTTTTAAAACTCCCAATAAAAGGGTTTTTTTTTTCTAATCTATTATTTTGCCCTTAAATCTCTCGAGACCGGTTGAGGCCATTTAGATCGAGTAAACGGTCCCAATACCAGTTTGACTAGTTCAGACGTCAATGGGCCAGAGTGACTGAATTTAGAGAGAATTTGATATTAATTTAAATTGGGTCTAAATTAAAGTGTTAAACTCAATACGAACAGATTGCTTTGTGCAGATATTTAAGCATTCTTAAACCCAAAAACGTCGTCTTGTGGAATCCACCTAGCTCCCCTTTGACATGTGAGTCAGTAATATTAGTTCTACTATTTTTTGTTTGAGTTTATGTGGATGAAGGGTTTGTTGCAATATGGTATGAGTTTGGACAGAACATATTTTCTCTAGTTTAAAAACTCCCAATAAAATGGTTTTTCTTCTAAACTATTATTTTTCCCTTAAATCTTTCGAGACCAGTTGAGGCCGTTTAGATCGAGTAAATGGTCTCAATACCAGTTTGACTAGTTCAGACGTCAATGGGCAAGAGTGACTGAATTTAGAGAGAATTTGATATTAATTTACGTTGGCCCTAAATTAAAGTGTTAAACTCGATACGAACAGATTGCTTTGTGCGGATATTTAAGACTTCTTAAACCCAAAAACATCGTCTTGTGGAATCCACCTAGCTCCCCTTTGACATGTGAGTCAGTAATATTAGTTCTACTATTTTTTGTTTGAGTTTATGTGGATGAAGGGTTTGTTGCAATATGGTATGAGTTAGGCCAGAACATATTTTCTCTAGTTTAAAAACTCCCAATAAAAGGGTTTTTCTCCTAAACTATTATTTTGCCCTTAAATCTGTCGAGACCTTTTGAGGCCGTTTAGATCAAGTAAACGGTCTCAATACCAGTTTGACTAGTTCAGACGTCAATGGGCCAGAGTGACTGAATTTAGAGAGAATTTGATATTAATTTACGTCGGCTCTAAATTAAAGTGTTAAACTCGATACGAACAGATTGCTTTGTGCGGATATTTAAGCATTCTTAAACTCAAAAACATCGTCTTGTGGAATCCACCTAGCTCCCCTTTGACATGTGAGTCAGTAATATTAGTTCTACTATTTTTTGTTTGAGTTTATGTGGATGAAGGGTTTGTTGCAATATGGTATGAGTTAGGACAGAACATATTTTCTCTAGTTTAAAAACTACCATTAAAAGGGATTTTTTCTAAACTATTATTTTGCCTTTAAATCTCTCAAGACCGGTTGAGACCGTTTAGATCGAGTAAATGGTCCCAATACCAGTTTGACTAGTTCATACGTCAATGGGCCAGAGTGACTGAATTTAGAAAGAATTTGATATTAATTTACGTCAGCTCTAAATTAAAGTGTTAAACTCGATACGAACAGATTGTTTTGTGCGGATATTTATGCATTCTTAAACCCAAAAACGTCGTCTTGTGGAATCCACCTAGCTCCCCTTTGACATAAGAGTCAGTAATATTAGTTCTACTATTTTTTGTTTGAGTTTATGTGGATGAAGGGTTTGTTGCAATATGGTATGAGTTAGGCCAGAACATATTTTCTCTAGTTTAAAAACTCCCAATAAAAGGGTTTTTCTCCTAAACTATTATTTTGCCCTTAAATATCTCGAGACCGGTTGAGGCCGTTTAGATCGAGTAAACGGTCTCATTACCAGTTTGACTAGTTCAGACGTCAATGTGTCAGAGTGACTGAATTTAGAGAGAATTTGATATTATTTTACGTCGGCTCTAAATTAAAGTGTTAAACTCGATACGAACAGATTGCTTTAAGCGGATATTTAAGCATTCTTAAACCCAAAAACGTCGTCTTGTGGAATCCACCTAGCTCCCCTTTGACATGTGAGTCAGTAATATTAGTTCTACTATTTTTTGTTTGAGTTTATGTGGATGAAGGGTTTGTTGCAATATGGTATGAGTTAGGCCAGAACATATTTTCTCTAGTTTAAAAACTCCCAATAAAAGGATTTTTCTCCTAAACTATTATTTTGCCCTTAAATCTGTCGAGACCTGTTGAGGCCGTTTAGATCGAGTAAACGGTCTCAATACCAGTTTGACTATTTCAGACGTCAATGGGCCAGAGTGACTGAATTTAGAGAGAATTTGATATTAATTTACGTCGGCTCTAAATTAAAGTGTTAAACTCGATACGAACAGATTGCTTTGTGCGGATATTTAAGCATTCTTAAACCCAAAAACATCGTCTTGTGGAATCCACCTAGCTCCCCTTTGACATGTGAGTCAGTAATATTAGTTCTACTATTTTTTGTTTGAGTTTATGTGGATGAAGGGTTTGTTGCAATATGGTATGAGTTAGGACAGAACATATTTTCTCTAGTTTAAAAACTACCATTAAAAGGGATTTTTTCTAAACTATTATTTTGCCTTTAAATCTCTCAAGACCGGTTGAGACCGTTTAGATCGAGTAAATGGTCCCAATACCAGTTTGACTAGTTCATACGTCAATGGGCCAGAGTGACTGAATTTAGAAAGAATTTGATATTAATTTACGTCAGCTCTAAATTAAAGTGTTAAACTCGATACGAACAGATTGTTTTGTGCGGATATTTATGCATTCTTAAACCCAAAAACGTCGTCTTGTGGAATCCACCTAGCTCCCCTTTGACATAAGAGTCAGTAATATTAGTTCTACTATTTTTTGTTTGAGTTTATGTGGATGAAGGGTTTGTTGCAATATGGTATGAGTTAGGCCAGAACATATTTTCTCTAGTTTAAAAACTCCCAATAAAAGGGTTTTTCTCCTAAACTATTATTTTGCCCTTAAATCTCTCGAGACCGGTTGAGGCCGTTTAGATCGAGTAAACGGTCTCATTACCAGTTTGACTAGTTCAGACGTCAATGTGTCAGAGTGACTGAATTTAGAGAGAATTTGATATTATTTTACGTCGGCTCTAAATTAAAGTGTTAAACTCGATACGAACAGATTGCTTTAAGCGGATATTTAAGCATTCTTAAACCCAAAAACGTCGTCTTGTGGAATCCACCTAGCTCCCCTTTGACATGTGAGTCAGTAATATTACTTCTACTATTTTTTGTTTGAGTTTATGTGGATGAAGGGTTTGTTGCAATATGGTATGAGTTAGGCCAGAACATATTTTCTCTAGTTTAAAAACTCCCAATAAAAGGATTTTTCTCTTAAACTATTATTTTGTCCTTAAATCTCTCGAGACCGGTTGAGGCCGTTTAGATCGAGTAAACGGTCTCAATACCAGTTTGACTAGTTCAGACGTCAATGGGTCAGAGTGACTGAATTTAGAGAGAATTTGATATTATTTTACGTCGGCTCTAAATTAAAGTGTTAAACTCGATACGAACAGATTGCTTTGTGCGGATATTTAAGCATTCTTAAATCCAAAAACGTAGTCTTGTGGAATCCACCTAGCTCCCCTTTGACATGTGAGTCAGTAATATTATTTCTACTATTTTTTGTTTGAGTTTATGTGGATGAAGGGTATGTTGCAATATGGTATGAGTTAGGCCAGAACATATTTTCTCTAGTTTAAAAACTCGCAATAAAAGGGTTTTTTCTAAACTATTATTTTGCCCTTAAATCTCCCGAGACCGGTTGAGGCCGTGTAGATCGAGTAAACGGTCCCAATACCAGTTTGACTAGTTCATACGTCAATGGGCCAGAGTGACTGAATTTAGAAAGAATTTGATATTAATTTACGTCAGCTCTAAATTAAAGTGTTAAACTCGATACGAACAGATTGTTTTGTGCGGATAGTTAAGCATTCTTAAACCCAAAAACATCGTCTTGTGGAATCCACCTAACTCCCCTTTGACATGTGAGTCAGTAATATTAGTTCTACTATTTTTTGTTTGAGTTTATGTGGATGAAGAGTTTGTTGCAATATAATATGAGTTAGGCCAGAACATATTTTCTCTAGTTTAAAAACTCCCAATAAAAGCATTTTTTCTAAACTATTATTTTGCTCTTAAATCTCCCGAGACTGGTTGAGGCCGTTTAGATCGAGTAAACGGTCACAATACCAGTTTGACTAGTTCATACGTCAATGGGCCAGAGTGACTGAATTTAGAAAGAATTTGATATTAATTTACGTCAGCTATAAATTAAAGTGTTAAACTCGATACGACAAATTGCTTTGTGCGGATATTTAAGCATTCTTAAACCCAAAAACGTCGTCTTGTGGAATCCACCTAGCTCCCCTTTGACATGTGAGTCAGTAATATTAGTTCTACTATTTTTTTTTGAGTTTATGTGGATGAAGGGTTTGTTTCAATATGGTATGAGTTAGGCCAGAACATATTTTCTCTAGTTTAAAAACTCCCAATAAATGGGGTTTTCTCCTAAACTATTATTTTTCCCTTAAATCTCTCGAGACCGGTTGAGGCCGTTTAGATCAAGTAAACGGTTTCAATACCACTTTGACTAGTTCAGACGTCAATGGGCCAGAGTGACTGAATTTAGAGAGAATTTGATATTAATTTACGTCGGCTCTAAATTAAAGTGTTAAACTCGATACGAACAGATTGCTTTGTGCGGATATTGAAGCATTCTTAAACCCAAAAATGTCGTCTTGTGGAATCCACCTAGCTCCCCTTTGACATTTGAGTCAGTAATATTAGTTCTACTTTTTTTTGTTTGAGTTTATGTGGATGAAGGGTTTGTTGCAATATGGTATTAGTTAGGCCAGAACATATTTTCTCTAGTTTAAAAACTCCCAATAAAAGGGTTTTTCTCCTAAACTATTATTTTGTCCTTAAATCTCCCGAGACTGGTTGAGGCCGTTTAGATCGAGTAAAGGGTCCCAATACCAGTTTGACTAGTTCATACGTCAATGGGCCAGAGTGACTGAATTTAGAGAGAATTTAATATTAATTTACGTCGGCTCTAAATTAAAGTGTTAAACTCGATCCGAACAGATTGCTTTGTGCGGATATTTAAGCATTCTTAAACCCAAAAACGTCGTCTTGTGGAATCCACCTAGCTCCCCTTTGACATGTGAGTCAGTAATATTAGTTCTACTTTTTTTTGTTTGAGTTTTTGTGGATGAAGGGTTTGTTGCAATATGGTATGAGTTAGGCCAGAACATATTTTCTCTAGATTAAAAACTTCCAATAAAAGGGTTTTTCTTCTAAACTATTATTTTGCCCTTAAATCTTTCGAGACCGATTGAGGCCGTTTAGATCGAGTAAACGGTCTCAATACCAGTTTGATTAGTTCAGACGTCAATGGGCCAGAGTGACTGAATTTAGAAAGAATTTGATATTAATTTACGTCAGCTCTAAATTAAAGTGTTAAACTCGATACTAACAAATTGCTTTGTGCGGATATTTAAGACTTCTTAAACCCAAAAACGTCGTCTTGTGGAATCCACCTAGCTCCCTTTTGAGATGTGAGTCAGTAATATTATTTCTACTATTTTTTGTTTGAGTTTATGTGAATGAAGGGTTTGTTGCAATATGGTATGAGTTAGGCAAGAACATATTTTCTCTAGTTTAAAAACTCCCAATAAAAGGGTTTTTTTCTAAACTATTATTTTGCCCTTAAATCTCTCGAGACCGATTGAGGCCGTTTAGATCGAGTAAACGGTCCCAATACCAGTTTGACTAGTTTATACGTCAATGGGCCAGAGTGACTGAATGTAGAGAGAATTTGATATTAATTTACGTCAGCTCTAAATTAAAGTGTTAAACTCGATCCGAACAGATTGCTTTGTACGGATATTTAAGCATTCTTAAACCCAAAAATGTCATCTTGTGGAATCCAACTAGCTCCCCTTTGACATGTGAGTCAGTAATATTAGTTCTACTATTTTTTGTTTGAGTTTTTGTGGATGAAGGGTTTGTTGCAATATGGTATGAGTTAGGCCAGAACATATTTTCTCTAGTTTAAAAACTCCCAATAAATGGGGTTTTCTCCTAAACTATTATTTTTCCCTTAAATCTCTCGAGACCGGTTGAGGCCGTTTAGATCAAGTAAACGGTTTCAATACCACTTTGACTAGTTCAGACGTCAATGGGCCAGAGTGACTGAATTTAGAGAGAATTTGATATTAATTTACGTCGGCTCTAAATTAAAGTGTTAAACTCGATACGAACAGATTGCTTTGTGCGGATATTTAAGCATTCTTATACCCTAAAACGTCGTCTTGTGGAATCCACCTAGCTCCCCTTTGACATGTGAGTCAGTAATATTAGTTCTACTATTTTTTTGTTTGAGTTTATGTGGATGAAGGGTTTGTTGCAATATGGTATGAGTTAGGCCAGAACATATTTTCTCTAGTTTAAAAACTCCCAATAAAAGGGTTTTTCTCCTAAACTATTATTTTGCCCTTAAATCTCTCGAGACCGGTTGAGGCCGTTTAGATCGAGTAAAGGGTCCCAATACCAGTTTGACTAGTTCATACGTCAATGGGCCAGAGTGACTGAATTTAGAGAGAATTTAATATTAATTTACGTCGGCTCTAAATTAAAGTGTTAAACTCGATCCGAACAGATTGCTTTGTGCGGATATTTAAGCATTCTTAAACCCAAAAACGTCGTCTTGTGGAATCCACCTAGCTCCCCTTTGACATGTGAGTCAGTAATATTAGTTCTACTTTTTTTTGTTTGAGTTTTTGTGGATGAAGGGTTTGTTGCAATATGGTATGAGTTAGGCCAGAACATATTTTCTCTAGATTAAAAACTTCCAATAAAAGGGTTTTTCTTCTAAACTATTATTTTGCCCTTAAATCTTTCGAGACCGATTGAGGCCGTTTAGATCGAGTAAACGGTCTCAATACCAGTTTGATTAGTTCAGACGTCAATGGGCCAGAGTGACTGAATTTAGAAAGAATTTGATATTAATTTACGTCAGCTCTAAATTAAAGTGTTAAACTCGATACTAACAAATTGCTTTGTGCGGATATTTAAGACTTCTTAAACCCAAAAACGTCGTCTTGTGGAATCCACCTAGCTCCCTTTTGAGATGTGAGTCAGTAATATTATTTCTACTATTTTTTGTTTGAGTTTATGTGAATGAAGGGTTTGTTGCAATATGGTATGAGTTAGGCAAGAACATATTTTCTCTAGTTTAAAAACTCCCAATAAAAGGGTTTTTTTCTAAACTATTATTTTGCCCTTAAATCTCTCGAGACCGATTGAGGCCGTTTAGATCGAGTAAACGGTCCCAATACCAGTTTGACTAGTTTATACGTCAATGGGCCAGAGTGACTGAATGTAGAGAGAATTTGATATTAATTTACGTCAGCTCTAAATTAAAGTGTTAAACTCGATCCGAACAGATTGCTTTGTACGGATATTTAAGCATTCTTAAACCCAAAAATGTCATCTTGTGGAATCCAACTAGCTCCCCTTTGACATGTGAGTCAGTAATATTAGTTCTACTATTTTTTGTTTGAGTTTTTGTGGATGAAGGGTTTGTTGCAATATGGTATGAGTTAGGCCAGAACATATTTTCTCTAGTTTAAAAACGCCCAATAAAAGGATTTTTCTTCTAAACTATTATTTTGCCCTTAAATCTTTCGAGACCGGTTGAGGCCGTTTAGATCGAGTAAACGGTCTCAATACCAGTTTGACTAGTTCAGACGTCAATGGGCCAGAGTGACTGAATTTAGAGAGAATTTGATATTAATTTACGTCGGCTCTAAATTAAAGTGTTAAACTCGATACGAACAGATTGCTTTGTGCGGATATTTAAGCATTCTTATACCCTAAAACGTCGTCTTGTGGAATCCACCTAGCTCCCCTTTGACATGTGAGTCAGTAATATTAGTTCTACTATTTTTTTGTTTGAGTTTATGTGGATGAAGGGTTTGTTGCAATATGGTATGAGTTAGGCCAGAACATATTTTCTCTAGTTTAAAAACTCCCAATAAAAGGGTTTTTCTCCTAAACTATTATTTTGCCCTTAAATCTCTCGAGACCGGTTGAGGCCGTTTAGATCGAGTAAACGGTCCCAATACCAGTTGGACTAGTTCAGACGTCAATGGGCCAGGTGACTGAATTTAGAGAGAATTTGATATTAATTTACATCGGCTCTAAATTAATGTGTTAAACTCGATACGAACATATTGCTTTGTGCGGATATTTAAGCATTCTTAAACCCAAAAACGTCGTCTTGTGGAATCCACCTAGCTCCCCTTTGACATGTGAGTCAGTAATATTAGTTCTACTATTTTTTGTTTGAGTTTTTGTGGAGGAAGGGTTTGTTGCAATATGGTATGAGTTAGGCCAGAACATATTTTCTCTAGTTTAAAAACTCCCAATAAAAGGGTTTTTCTTCTAAACTATTATTTTGCCCTTAAATCTTTCGAGACCGGTTGAGGCCGTTTAGATCGAGTAAACGGTCTCAATACCAGTTTGACTAGTTCATACGTCAATGGGCCAGAGTGACTGAATTTAGAGAGAATTTGATATTAATTTACGTCGGCTCTAAATTAAAGTGTTAAACTTGATACGAACAGATTGCTTTGTGCGGATATTTAAGCATTCTTAAACCCAAAAACGTCGTATTGTGGAATCCACCTAGCTCCCCTTTGACATGTGAGTCAGTAATATTAGTTCTACTATTTTTTGTTTGAGTTTATGTGGAAGAAGGGTTTGTTGCAATATGGTATGAGTTAGGCCAGAATATATTTTCTCTAGTTTAAAAACTCCCAATAAAAGGGTTTTTCTCCTAAACTATTGTTTTGTCCTTAAATCTCTCGAGACCGGTTGAGGACGTTTAAATCGAGTAAACGGTCTCAATACCAGTTTGACTAGTTCAGACGTCAATGGGCCAGAGTGACTGAATGTAGAGAGAATTTGATATTAATTTACGTCGGCTCTAAATTAAAGTATTAAACTCGATCCGAACAGATTGTTTTGTGCGGATATTTAAGCAATCTTAAACCCAAAAACGTCATCTTGTGGAATCCACCTAGCTCCCCTTTGACATGTGAGTCACTAATATTAGTTCTACTATTTTTTGTTTAAGTTTTTGTGGTTGAAGGGTTTGTTGCAATATGGTATGAGTTAGGCCAGAACATATTTTCTCTAGTTTAAAAACGCCCAATAAAAGGGTTTTTGTTCTAAACCATTATTTTGCCCTTAAATCTTACGAGACCGGTTGAGGCCGTTTAGATCGAGTAAACGGTCTCAATACCAGTTTGACTAGTTCAGACGTCAATGGGCCAGAGTGACTGAATTTAGAGAGAATTTGATATTAATTTACGTCGGCTCTAAATTAAAGTGTTAAACTCGATACGAACAGATTGCTTTGTGCGGATATTAAGGATTCTTAAACCCAAAAACGTCGTCTTGTGGAATCCACCTAGCTCCCCTTTGACATGTGAGTCAGTAATATTAGATTTACTATTTTTTGTTTGAGTTTATGTGGATGAAGGGTTTGTTGCAATATAGTATGAGTTAGGCCAGAACATATTTTCTCTAGTTTAAAAACTCCCAATAAAAGGGTTTTTCTCCTAAACTATTATTTTGCGCTTAAATCTCTCGAGACCGGTTGAGGCCGTTTAGATCGAGTAAACGGTCTCAATACCAGTTGGACTAGTTCAGACGTCATTGGGCCAGAGTGACTGAATTTAGAGAGAATTTGATATTAATTTACATCGGCTCTAAATTAATGTGTTAAACTCGATACGAACAGATTGTTTTGTGCGGATATTTAAGCATTCTTAAACCCAAAAACGTCGTCTTGTGGAATCCACCTAGCTCCCCTTTGACATGTGAGGCAGTAATATTAGTTCTACTATTTTTTGTTTTAGTTTATGTGGATGAAGGGTTTGTAGCAATATGGTATGAGTTAGGACAGAACATATTTTCTCTAGTTTAAAAACTCCCCATAAAAGGTTTTTTTTTCTAAACTATTATTTTGCCCTTAAATCTCTCGAGACCGGTTGAGGCCGTTTAGATCGAGTAAACGGTCCCAATACCAGTTTGACTAGTTCAGACGTCAATGGGCCAGAGTGACTGAATTTAGAGAGAATTTGATATTAATTTACGTTGGCTCTAAATTAAAGTGTTAAACTCGATATGAACAGATTGCTTTGTATGGATATTTAAGCATTCTTAAACCCAAAAACGTCGTCTTGTGGAATCCACCTAGCTCCCCTTTGACATGTGAGTCAGTAATATTAGTTCTACTATTTTTTGTTTGAGTTTATGTGGATGAAGGGTTTGTTGCAATATGGTATGAGTTAGGACAGAACATATTTTCTCTAGTTTAAAAACTCCCAATAAAAGGGTTTTTCTTCTAAACTATTATTTTGCCCTTAAATCTTTCGAGACCGGTTGAGGCCGTTTAGATCGAGTAAACGGTCTCAATACAAGTTTTACTAGTTCAGACGTCAATGGGCCAAAGTGACTGAATTTAGAGAGAATTTGATAATAATTTATGTCGGCTCTAAATTAAAGTGTTAAACTCGATACAAACAGATTGCTTTGTGAGGATATTTAAGCATTCTTAAACCCAAAAACGTCGTCTTGTGGAATCCACCTAGCTCCCCTTTGACATGTGAGTCAGTAATATTATTTCTACTATTTTTTGTTTGAGTTTATGTGGATGAAGGATTTGTTGCAATATGGTATGAGTTAGGCCAGAACATATTTTCTCTAGTTTAAAAACTCCCAATAAAAGGGTTTTTTTCTAAACTATTATTTTGCCCTTAAATCTCTCGAGACCGGTTGAGGCCGATTAGATCGAGTAAACGGTCCCAATACCAGTTTGACTAGTTCATACGTCAATGGGCCAGAGTGACTGAATTTAGAAAGAATTTGATATTAATTTACGTCGGCTCTAAATTAAAGTGTTAAACTCGATACGAAAAGATTGCTTTGTGCGGATATTTAAGACTTCTTAAACCCAAAAACGTTGTCTTGTGGAATCCACCTAGCTCCCCTTTGACATGTGAGTCAGTAATATTAGTTCTACTATTTTTTGTTTGAGTTTATGTGGATGAAGGGTTAGTTGCAATATGGTATGAGTTACGCCAGAACATATTTTCTCTAGTTTAAAAACTCCCAATAAAAGCATTTTTTTCTAAACTATTATTTTGCCCTTAAATCTCTCGAGACTGGTTGAGACCGTTTAGATCTAGTAAACGGTCCCAATACCAGTTTGACTAGTTCATACGTCAATGGGCCAGAGTGACTGAATTTAGAAAGAATTTGATATTAATTTACGTCAGCTCTAAATTAAAGTGTTAAACTCGATACGACAGATTGCTTTGTGCGGATATTTAAGCATTCTTAAACCCAAAAACGTCATCTTGTGGAATCCACCTAGCTCCCCTTTGACATGTGAGTCAGTAATATTAGTTCTACTATTTTTTGTTTGAGTTTATGTGGATGAAGGGTTTGTTGCAATATGGTATGAGTTACGCCAGAACATATTTTCTCTAGTTTAAAAACTCCCAATAAAAGGGTTTTTCTCCTAAACTATTATTTTGCCCTTAAATCTCTCGAGACCGGTTGAGGCAGTTTAGATCAAGTAAACGGTCTCAATACCAGTTTGACTAGTTCAGACGTCAATGGGCCAGAGGGACTGAATTTAGAGAGAATTTGATATTAATTTACGTCGGCTCTAAATTAAAGTGTTAAACTCGATACGGACAGATTGCTTTGTGCGGATATTTAAGCATTCTTAAACCCAAAAACGTCGTCTTGTGGAATCCACCTAGCTCCCCTTTGACATGTGAGTCAGTATTATTAGTTCTACTATTTTTTGTTTGAGTTTATGTGGATGAAGGGTTTGTTGCAATATGGTATGAGTTAGGCCAGAACATATTTTCTCTAGTTTAAAAACTCCCAATAAAAGGGTTTTTCTCCTAAACTATTTTTTTGCCCTTAAATCTCTCGAGACCGGTTGAGGCCGTTTAAATCGAGTAAACAGTCTCAATACCAGTTTGACTAGTTCAGACAATGGGCCAGAGTGACTGAATTTATAGAGAATTTGATATTAATTTACGTCGGCTCTAAATTAAAGTGTTAAACTCGATCCGAACAGATTGCTTTGTGCGGATATTTAAGCATTCTTAAACCCAAAAACATCGTCTTGTGAAATCCACCTAGCTCCGCTTTGACATGTGAGTCAGTAATATTAGTTCTACTATTTTTTGTTTGAGTTTTTGTGGATGAAGGGTTTGTTGCAATATGGTATGAGTTAGGCCAGAACATATTTTCTATAGTTTAAAAACTCCCAATAAAAGGGTTTTTCTTGTAAACTATTATTTTGCCCTTAAATCTTTCGAGACCGGTTGAGGCTGTTTAGATCGAGTAAACGGTCTCAATACCAGTTTGACTAGTTCAGACGTCAATGTGTCAGAGTGACTGAATTTAGAGAGAATTTGATATTAATTTACGTCGGCTCTAAATTAAAGTGTTAAACTCGATACGAACAGATTGCTTTGTGCGGATATTTAAGCATTCTTAAACCCAAAAACGTCATCTTGTGGAATCCACCTAGCTCCCCTTTGACATGTGAGTCAGTAATATTAGTTCTACTATTTTTTGTTTGAGTTTATTTGGATAAAAGGTTTGTTGCAATATGGTATGAGTTAGGCCAGAATATATTTTCTCTAGTTTAAAATTTTCCAATAAAAGGGTTTTTCTCCTAAACTATTATTTTGCCCTTAAATCTCTCGAGACCGGTTGAGGCCGTTTAGATCGAGGAAACGATCTCAATACCATTTTGACTAGTTCAGACGTCAATGAGGCAGAGTGACTGAATTTAGACGTTAGAAAAAAGGATTGAAATCTCAAATATGACTCTGAGTAAATGATTAAAGTAAGTAAAACTCGTACAATTTACAGTGTGTGAGAACTGAAAACTATGAAAGATTTTGATTTTTTTTTTATAATTATCGAACAAGATTTTTGTAAAGGGACGGATTTGTGCTTTGTAGGTTCATCCTCCACGATTCGGTACCCGCCTTTAATAATATTTGATAAAATCGCATATCAATTCCACCGGGAATCGAACTAAGGGCATATATATAAAACTTAAAAACTCAGTTCTGCATTTAACCATTAGACCAAAGCAACGCTAAACAAGTTATTTCACTATTGTTAAATAAAAAGATTGGATTCGAGCCACCGAGATTACCACATGGTAAGTGATAATGCGTAGTAAATATATCCAAGTCTAAGCTAATGAGATTCATTCTCTCTTAAACTAATGGTTTAAGACAAAAGTATAAAGTAAAACTTAAATTATTTTTCTAAGTTCAGAATCCAATCTAACCAAAACAAAGAAACGACCACGAGACTTACAGGGTCTTGGATGGGAAATAAAATAAGAAAGATAGGAAAATAACATATACTCTTGATGACTAAAAAATGAAAGGAAGACTAAATTTGATGATAAAGTGATTCAAAAATTCAAATCTCGTAGAATATTCCACTAAACGCCTCATGATTTAAGTGCATTATTTATTGCAAAAACTCTAAACATGGATGTGATGGAGATGTCATAATTTTCTTAAGAAACTTAATGAAAAAAAAATCTCATATCGAATTTAAAATGACAATCCGAGCAACAAATGTCGAAAGATTACAATCTGCAACACAAAGTTGTGTGTTTCAGGCCAAAATTTGGGGTTGGCTTCGTGCAAGGACTGAGGGATTTCTTAAATTTTTTTGTGAATACATTAAATTTTAAAGAAAATGGTTCTTTCAAGTGATTGAACTCAATAAATATTATATTGATGATTTATCTCTTTTTAGTATGGGCGATCAAGATTTAAGGTGTAAACAAATGATGCGGTCATTAATTTTTTTTTTGCCTCTACGACCAGTGACGACAATAGATCAAAGTTCAAAAGCTCAAGCAACGTATGAATTTATTCATGTGTTGACATTTTAGAGAGACACATGGACACATGAACGTAACCACAATAACTTATACTAAACCAAAAAAAAAATTCAAAAGAGGGAGAACAATGAACACACTAAAAATTAAAAAATTGGAGTCTAATACATGATAACTAAACAAGTGGTGAAGATGAACAACACTAAAGAATATTGAAGGCGGATGCCATCACTTGGAAACCTGCCACCTGGAATTATAGGAACTTGTCGACTTCCACCTTGATTAGTAGTAGATGGTCTAGTATTTTGGCTGCTGCCTCCACCACCACCGTCACCATCGTCACCACCACCGCCACCTCCACCACCTCTTCCGCCCTTGTTTCCTCCAGATCCTCCACGGCTTCCACCTCCACCGCTTCCACCACGGCTTGAGCTTCCTCCTCCACTTGTGCCACCGCCTCCACCTCCACGACTTCCACCACCACTGCTCCCACCGGAAGAACTACCTCCTCGAGAGCCTCCACCTCCTCCACCACCACCACCACCACCACCGCCTCCACCGGCAAGCTGTCTTGTTACAAAGTCAGCACGAAACGACATCGTTTCTACGGTCAAATGATCATGACGTTTTAGATCAACGGATGAGATAGAGACTTGGTTATGTGAACCAACGACTTTGATCTTCGTATGAATTAGAAGGGATAGAAATATATGAAGCATTATGCTACGCCTTTGGAATTCCATTTTTTTGTATGTACGAAGAATTCTACACCTCTAATATCAAGCCACAACTCTATTTATACGAATCTAAGTACGTAACCGCGTAATTTTATAACATTATTATTTGGTTGACTATTTCCAACGCGACTTTCAAAAGTTGAAGCCTCCATGAAGTTTCCCTTCTTTGATGAACTTTACAAATTAGGATAAAAACTTTTTTCCCCTTACGTATATTATTTGATTTGTCATTTTAACTTAAGATTTTTCATTTCCATTTTGTCAATTTAAGTTTAAATTGTTGCTTAGTATAAAACGTTGTCATAGAGCTCATCATTATTTAAATTTATCCTTCACCCAAAACTAGTAAAATTAACCTTTTTATGTTTGGTCAAAACTAAGTTAAATTTAAGTTTAAGGTACGTACGCAAATTCATATTAAACAGGGACATATACATATATTTTAATAATGGCGTCATTTGTCAACTCAATTTAAATAGGATGACACTTAACAACATGGCAGTCAAGTTTCTTTTATTAAAAGATAGCACGTCGATTTTTTTAATAGCAGAATTACTACTATTGATTTACGTGTGGGATTCTATTAGTCAAACGGCATCTTAGACCAAAAATATAATTTGATTTGAATAGTATGATTGAACAATATATTCGATGAAATGCATTTACTTCATCAAAGCTGTTTGATTATTAAAATTAGAAAAACAAAATCCTTCATCTACAACAAAAATGGACTGCTTCTGTACGTGCTAGTGTAACTTGATGGTATCATCATGACGGGCAACATTCCTACTGTACAAACTAGTTTATTGAATCTCTTCTTAATGTTTTTCACTAAAACTATTGTATTGGCATTAAAGATAGTAGAAAACATGATATACTTCTAACACAACGTTGTTACATTGCATATTTACTACACCGAACAAATTAAAATGATGGATTCAAAATATGTTTCCACACCTATATATATATCTCCAAATACATCTCTTACTTTCCATCTTTAGGTCAATGACTTGATGTTAGTCTAGCGAAGTGGAGATACCAACGAAAAATATCATGACATCATCCGCAAAAGCTAGACGGGACATAGTGAGGTTAAGCCCAAGCTGGTGGAATCCAATGGAGCCATTCTCAAATCTGCTTTTCACCAACTCTCCAAACAACTCCGTTGCCATACCATATATATAGGAATGGAGATAGATCCCCCTGCCTAAATCCTCTTTTACCCTTAAAGAAACAGCAGAAATCCTCAGTCATTATGATAATATGCAGAATGATCAAGATGAATTTAGTTTTTGAAGAAATTTTGAAATGCATTTCTCCAAATAACAACGCTTGCAGCTGGATAAAAATAAATTTATTGACCAAATATTTTGCATCATCTAGGACCTTTTCTTAGGAACAGTATATATATTTAGGAGCAATATTTTTTGGTTCCAGCAGGGGAATTATTGGTCACATGTTTACGTAGATAGTGCTCTTGAACATCTTCTATTAAGGTGGTAACCAGGACCTTCCCATAGTGTTTATGAGCCTAAAGCAAAAAGACAAAAAAAAATTATGATCCATTGATAAACAGATTAAAAAAAACTTAACTATTAATGAACAATGACTCAATGAGATTTCGAACTCGTCCCCTAAAACGCATATTACAGCTCTACAAAAACACATTATAGCTGCTGAACCAATTAATCCACAACCATATATGTAGAGTGATGCCCCTCAACTTATTAATTATATGTTGGCGCCTAAAAACCCTTAGTTTAAAGACTTCATCCTAGAATCGGGCCTGGTGGTAACAATGAATTTTGGATGGCCATGTATATCGCTATTGAAGGAACTTCATAACACGCTTTTGACTAGTTGCAAGCAATGTCATCAATGTTCTGTTTATGAAAACATGTTGGGGACGGGTCCTACTCAAAGTTAAGACAAATATGATCTGCATTTATTTGGTAATCTCTTAACATTAAATATCAGAACTATTAGATCCCTAATTAATGGTATAACCACCGTAATACTTCTGTTTAAACACTCATAATGGAAAACAGATATTTTTGCGGAATTTGCAGTTTGGTCAGATCTGAAGATGACAATTGCCTGAAAATAGCCTAATAGTACGGTCGAACAACATTAAAATCATGCTGACTATTTTGACAAATATATACTTTTCGGTTTGAGATTTTCCTTTTCCACAATCATTGTTCTTTTTTCGTACGCAAAATATTTTAAAAAAGTTTTAATCAGTTAGATATAACATTTTTATGAAAGGAGTTAATATGTTTTTCCAGTATTTGATTTTGGAAATAAAATTCATTGAAAACTACTATGTGCTATCCTGCATTGCACCCTAAAATAGTAACTTGTAATAAAGTTAGAAACTCTATGTTTTTAGTACTGCTCCACTTAGCATTATTTAAAATTACAGAAAATTTTGGAATCGACTTTGTATTATTGATGTTTAATATATATATATATATATACTTATATCATTTTCATATAAAAATAGTTGAAGTTTCATTAAAATAATGAACATTCAAATTTTCAAATATTTTAAGCGCATAACTACTATCAATATTTATTTTTAATTAAAAATTAACAAATTTTCTATTTAAAATAATGAAAATAGATATACGAAAATATAAAAATTTAATTTAAATAATTTAAAGTGCCTTTGTGTGTATTTTTCAATACATGAACTAAAAGAAGTTTGAAATTCCTTAGGGCATTTCTATTAGTTAGAGAATGATAAATTATCTCAACAAATTTTTTTTCTTTTCTATTTTATTATTTAATTAAAATTTTATTTGTTAAACTTTTTACACCAAACAATGAACGACAAGTGTATTATGAATCTCTAATCAATGTACTTTAGTTTTTATTCGGACCTAATTACAATAGTTATATAATTTGTAATATTTTGTACTATTTTATTGAAAACCGTGTTAAAGTTGTAACAAATGCATTAGAGGAAGCAGGTCGAAACATAACATCGATTGTCAACAGATTATTTACGTCAAACTGTCTTAACTTAATTCACTAGAAATTTCATATATTCCCACACACCGCCGAGAAGTTATATATAGCAATAAATTAAATTGCATGAAGATAAGATTTAGATACACATTCATTTAACACCAAGCCAACTACCATGCTCCGTATTTGGGACCCATGCAGTAATGAAAAAATTGTGAAACTTATGATTGTCCTTGTATAGTTAAAATATCTATATGTAGTTATATATACACATCTTCACCATAATGTCTTCTTCAAGTGATCTATACATTCTCCAATGGCCTTGCAGTCAAATTTCTTAGCATTGTTCCTTTTCACTACTTTAGCTCTCTCATCTTGCCTCGTAATCTCGGCCTCGCTCGTGGAAGGAAAAGTCTCTTGTTTTGACTGTCCGAATGATTACGATTACTCAGGTGATTTCAATACCAAATACTTGTGACTAGACATTGTAATAATTAACACTTATCTACTTATACAATTGTCACTAGACTTTATTATATCTTTGTTTTAGGAATCACGGTTGGTGTTAGCTGTAGCCATACCAACACAAGATTCACCGTAACAACTGACAAGGAAGGCGAGTTCATGTCTGAACTTCCCTCAGGTATCAAATCGAACTGTGAAGCTGAACTCAAAGGTGGCTTCAAGCAACTTTATGCTTCCAAAAAGAATGTTAAGTCGAAGATTGTTAACCTTGGCGGTGACAAATATAGTCTTTCTTCAAAGTTGATCTTCTTGAAATCATGTCCAAGAAGCCTTGGATCTTTTGGCTCATCTAAGACTGTTGATTTGCCTGTTCCTCCGGAGTGGGGGTTAGCTCCGACCAGTTATTACTTTCCTTTCCTTCCTATTATCGGTATTCCATAAGATCTATATATCGTTTCAATCTTTAGTGTGTTTCATCTAATATATTTATATATATCATATATGAGTATTCACGTGTAACATGAAGTGAAGTTTTTGTGTGATTTAGTGTATGAAAATGTTTGATGTGTTTCCTTTTATGAAGCAAAAAAAATATTATGAAATCTTTTATGACTTGTCTTTATTTTCACAATTCTACAGTTTCTGTCAAGTCTTGATCGATGGAATTGTAGTGTTATAGAAGCAAAAGAGTTACAAAAATAAAAGATAAGACATAGTGACGAGTTTAGTGCTAATTTTTGGCACATAAGTCTCAACTGAACAATTGTTGCCATAGTTCAAGTTTCAAAATGGCAAGCTCATACACTGTCGAATTTAAATCAAATGTTAAACAATCCTCATTTTTTTGACGTCATTAAACCATTCTCATTAGAGGGTATTTACAATTAATATTAATACCCTCCACTAACTCTTATTACTTTTTAATCTTCTATTAGTCATCCCATTACATGTGTCTTAAGAATAAAATAAAATAAAAATTTATTAAAAATGTGTTTATTTAAAATATATATATATATCAAATATTAGCTTATAGTTATGAAAATTAACAAAATAAACTATAAATGATAATTCTAGAATATAAATACTTACAAACATATATTACAAAATAGAGCAACGAACCAGAGGGGCTAAGTTTTCTCTTTGAAACATGAGTTTGGCAATGAGGTCCCAGGGAGATTGACTTCAAGCTTATAATCTGCCACAAGTTCAAGTATAGATCTCAATCTTGCAGCATTTTTATCAAAACATAGAATGATTAATTGATAATCTCTAAATGAATAACTAATCAATTACAAGATTAAGGGAATGAGCAAAAAAGTTAAACCTGAGAGGAATTAGTTTGTCTCTTTTCCAGAGCAGACCGCCTTAAATTGATAATCTCTTTCATTACGAGATTTGAGGGTGAGAACTCTTCTTTAAGCTTAAATACACATATTAGCCGCATTGCAGCTATGTATGGGCATTTAGTGATGAGGTTTCTAAAAATCTCTGCAAAAGATAATGAATTAAACTTTATTTCATTAGTCTTTTATGTAGCAGAAATAATTTAAAAAGTGCGGTACTGTACACATCTAACATGGGATTATCTCAAGTTTGAGACCAATAGAATTAAAGAGTGTTGAAGCATGCTCATTTTGAGCAATTGTTGAAGCAAGTAGAGCAGTGTCTTCATTAGTGATCAATTTTTGTAATCCATATGCCATAATAAAACAAAACAAGAACATATTACTACAGCAAATAAGAACTGATATTGCTATAGCAAATAAAGAAACATCAAACTCAAAAAATTTATAGAATTGAAACTTAAACTGAAGGTGTTTCACTTCAAGTGATTCCTAGCTAAAATACAAGAACACAGAGGAGCAAAGATAAAACCAAAACAAGAGATGGGTATTGAACAAAACAGTCCCTATTCGAAGAAAGCCATAACTCAGCATCACTAATTACAAAGAAAAAATCTCTTGATGAAAGAGTAACTTCAAAAAACCAAGCCAGACGACATAAAGCGCACACACAAATATTCTATGACAAAGAGAAACTTCCACTAATAACTAACATATACCTCAGATTTCTAATGGTTACAACAGTTACATGTTTAGGTGTAGTATTTGGAAGCAGTGGCATGATATTATGATACAAATAACACACTACTGTCACATTACTTTTTAGTTCAAATCTATGCTTCTTAAGAAAATTCCTGAGTTTGGTCTCCGAACAATTTATTGAGACAAAATGAGAAAGACAGTAATTCAACAATATAATGTTAAGAGAACCAAGTAGAGATCATGAACTTCACGAAATAAAACTGAAACGTAATCTAAGTATGGATTTAATCCAGCAATGCAAAATCCTCAAATCTATACTTTAATTATGAATTGAGACGTCTTTCCATATTTTTTGAAATTATAGAAACAAGATCATATCCATTACAAAGACTCAAGGAAAATTCTTGACACAGTCTTATGGAGACAATGTTCTTTCCAAAATCTATGTCTCTAAGTTGGACATACTACTTTATCTCAAATTTAGAATTCAATAACTTCAGCTTAGATAAGGCCTGGGCATATTCGGATTCGGATCGGATTGAGTTGTGTTCAAATTATTATAATATTAGATTTTATAATCCGAACACTACCCGACTGTATTTTCGGTTCGGATTCTATCGGATCACAAAATTTTTATGTAAACCGATAAATAATCGAAAATATTTTAGATTCGGTTAATGAATCCAATTACCCGATTTAACCAAAAAATCCAAAAACTCCAAAAATCCGAATAAAATCTGAAAACTCAGAAAAATCCAAAAAACAATATTTTCAAAAGATAAAGAAGTTATTTTATCGGAAAAAAGAATGTGAATCGAAAAGTATAAGAAAACTTTCTGGAATATCATATAATTATGAATATTGATAACTAATATATATATTTTGTATATTTAATAATCTATATAATTATATATAACTATATATTATATGCATGTGATATATTTTAGATATTTGATCGGATTCGGATCAAAACTGAAAAAAAAAAATTAGAACAAAAAATTGATCGGATTTTATCAGGTATACAGTTCGGATTCGGTTCGGATTTTTTGAATCGGTACGGATCGGATTTTCGGATATTAGATTTTATGCCCATACGTAGCTTAGATTATGTATTATTCACAATCTTTTATTTTGCCAACAATCTTTTACTTGATGTGTAGTTAGAATCTTGTCCCACATCGGTTGAGTTTGTGATTTTTAGACAATATATAAATGTGTGAAAATCATTCACTTTTGAAGTAATTTTTGGGTATGTGTTAAATCCACACTAATATGGTATCTGAACTCAAACCTACTTTCGATTGTGGATGTCCACTCCCACAAACCTCACGCTTCATATGTCTGTGTAAATCTTCCACTCTTGAACTACCTTTTAGGTGTGAGTTAGCCCCACATTAATATGTATCTCTTCCTTTTTTCTTATAATTCACCCAAATATTTTTTCTTTATATTTTTGTAAGTTTAATCAATCAGGTAGAATTATTATTTCTTTATAGCAGTGACTCATCAATTTTTTTTTTATCTCGGTTTTACTTACTTTACCATTTCTAAGTTCTAACATTAGGACTCACCAGAAGAAAATAGTAAGGTTATATCCCAATTCAGTATTTTTATTAATTGAACAGCTCAAGAAAATTTATTGTTCATTTTTTCATCAAAAAAATTATTGTTCTTTCCGCTATATTTTGGTTAGCAATTTTTTTGTTTTCCTTCAAATTTTGTATCTCATTATTTTACATCCATTATGTTTTAATCCCCAGAAAACCTTTAAATAATTATTACTCTTCAGGCATTCTATAAATGCAAGAATCAAAGAGCGATTAATTTACTCATCAAATAATCCTTGATAAAATATTTATTATATTGTTTGTTGCTAGCTATAAACATTTTTTTCATTAGCATTGGTAGTAACTGTATTTGAGAGAGGAGTCTGGTGTTTGGTGGATTCTGATCTAATTTATGATCTTACTTATTGCTACATCGAATTTTAATCAAAGCAGTTGAGAATTCAAGTTTCAAAAAGTATACTCAAGGCATTCAATTCTTAACTTTCAATACAAGATATATTAAGGAAATTTGGTAACTTACTCTTGACTATAACACTCTATAATTTTCTTTTAGTTTTAGGTGACATATATATCTATAGACATCTACGTAAGTTTTAAAAATAAAAGTATGGCACACAGTCTTAAAACATCCACAAAGAGCTCGATCGTAACATCTAATAATAATGCATATAAGCAACCATTTATAAAACTTTATTTATTGTGTCCACATAACATTCAACATCATATGCAGTTTCAACATGCACTTTTCTTGTGCGGGAGTACCATCTTGAAAACCCTTAGAGAAAATATATATTGTATTTTGTTAGCTAGTTTTTAACGTCTATATGTTGCAACCGATGTGCATATGGAGGAGGAGTACCATATCCAGCTTGTGGAGGGGATGGAATAATTGGTGTTGGAGGTGTAATCGGAGTTGGTTTAATATGTGGATTATAAGTTGGTGTTTGAGGCATTTGTACTGGTGGTGCTTTTATAGGAGGGCTTTAAATTGGTGTCGGAGGTTTCATCGGTGGTTTAATAGGTGGACTGTAAATTGAAGTCGGAGGCTTAAGCACTGGTGGTGGTTTGATAAGAGGAGCATAAGTTGGGATTGGAGGCTTGTGCACTGGTGGTGGCTTGATAGGGGGACTGTAGACTGGAGTTGGAGGCTTATGCACTGGTGGTGGCTTGTGCACTGGTGGATGCTTATGCACTGGTGGGTGTTTAATAGGTGGACTGTAAATTGGTGTAGGAGGCTTGTGCACTGGTTGTGGCTTGATAGGGGGACTGTAAATTGGAGTTGGAGGCTTGTGCACAGGTGGTGGTTTGATAGGGGGACCATACATAGGAGTTGGAGGCTTGTGCACTGGTGGTGACTTGATAGGGGGGCCATAAATTGGTGTCGGAGGCTTATGCACTAGTGGTGGCTTGATAGGGGGGCTATAAATTGGTGTCGGATGCAAATGTACTGATAATGGTTTGATAGGTGGACTGTATATTGGTGTTGACGGTTTCACCGGAGGTGATTTAATAGGTGGACTGTAAAGTGGTGCCGGAGGCTTATATACTGGTGGTGGTTTAACTGGTGGACTGTAAGTTGGTGTTGGAGGCTTATGCACTGGTGGTGGTTTGATAAGAGGACTATAAGTTGGTGTTGGAGGCTTCTGGACTGGTGGTGGCTTGGTAGGAGGACTATAAGTTGGTGTGGGAGGATTATGCACAGGTGGAGACATGATAGGAGGACTGTATATTGGTGTTGGAGGCTTCTGCGTCGGTGGTGGCATGATAGGAGGACTATAAATTGGGGTTGGAGGTTTGTGCACTGGTGGAGGTTTGATAGGAGGACTGTAAACTGGTGTTGGAGGCTTATGCACTGGTAAAGGTTTTATAGGAGGACTATAAGTTGGTGTCGGAGGTTTATGCACTGGTGGAGACTTGATTGGCGGACTATAAATTGGTGTCGGAGGCTTATGCACTGGTGGATGCTTTATAGGAGGACTATAAATGGGTGTAGGGGGCTTAAGCACTGGTGGCGGTTTGATAGGAGGACTATATAATGGTGTCGGGGGCTTATGCACAGGTGGAGGCTTTATTGGTGGTCTGTAAATGGGTGTAGGGGGCTTATGCACAGGTGGAGGTTTTATAGGTGGTCTGTAAATGGGTGTAGGGGGCTTATGCACTGGTGGTGGTTTAGTAGGGGGACTATATATTGGTGTCGGAGGTTTATGCACTGGTGGTGGTAGGATAGGTGGACTATAAATTGGTGTTGGAGGTTTATGCACCGGTGGTGGTATGATTGGAAGATTGTAAGTTGGCGGTGGGTAGCTTGGTGGAGCACCATAAATTGGTGTCGGAGGTGTATAACCATAACTATCAGTCTCATACCTATTAAAGTTTTCTCTCACCGTTCCATCTGCGGCGAACGAAGCACCACTAAGAGAAAGAATGAGTACAAATAATCCCAAGGAATCTATTAGTGAGACTCTCATTTTGTATGTGACTTACTATGAACTAAAGATAGACACTCGTTCAGGAGTTTAAACACTTGAGGTTGCGAGATCAGCTCTATGAAACGGTGAGTCTTGCTTGTTGTGACTGTTTGTTTCTATAGAATTTACGATAGGTTCAAAGACTTTACACTTAGCATTTGTCATGGGCGGTTATGGTTCGTGTCAAGAGACCCTTGAAGCAGTATGTCCATTTTCTGCTCATCTTTTAAACCCGTTTAACATCTAATGTTTAATGCCATACATGAGTCTTGAGATTTGGCTTTAAAGCGTTTCTGTTTAGTAATTATTTGTCTTGTTATATTGGATAGATTCCTTATTTGGCAACTTTTAGACCATTAGAGACACTCAAAAGAGTGTTTTACCATTTAATTAAAATAAAAATATCAATATTGCAATATTGTTTTATGGGAAAATATGAGACACCGGTTCAAAATGTCTTCATGAAGACACTTTATTATTGTTTGGAGACACTCATAATCTTAATTATTAATATTAATATTTATAATTAAATTTATGTTAAGATACTCACCAAAAATTATGGGATTTAGAGTATATCCATTGCACAATTTTTGTTGAATGTTTATTTACTAATAAATCTAAAGACACTACAGTATGCACAGTGTCTAACAATGTGTTTAATCAAAACGTCTTCTTTGTCACTTTTATAACTTTAAAATTAATTGATTTCTAGCATTCTTTTTAATAGTATTATTTCTGTAAGCCCCTAGATTTTATACGCCATTAGTTCAATTTAATTAAATATTTAAAGCAGAAATAAAAACAAAACAAGTGTAATATTGGATACAATGGGTGTGTCGTATGTGAGTATATTAATCTTAATTAACCTTGTTTTTAATAGAAATCATATATAATCTGATTTGCAATTTGGTATTCAAGAATATTTGTGAAATAATATTATGACATTGAACCTCTTTCTATTGTCAACAAAATGATGACAAAGCTCAATGGCATTGATGAGGAAGACAACAAATTATAAGAGTTGTTATAAAAAAAAATATATTATTATCAGTTGTGTTGCTAGGACCAAAAATTATAAACTTTGGTTTAGAGACCAAAATTTATAAAGAAGTTTGAGGGCCCTTAATTTTTGTAAAATACTACTATACTAATAGTATATTATACTCATTATTAGGCTTTTTAAAATTTTGATTATTTTAAAAAATGAAAATTAAAATAGTTTAAATTAATTTAGAAACTAAGAATAAAAAAATTAGGGTAACTTACTTTTCTTCTCAAGTTTTTCTTCAAACTCTAAAATCTTCATTCATACCATTAGTTTATATTTTTCTGAGTGTTTATCATCAATAATCAAATAAATTTAGTTCATATTCTAGTTTTGTTGGTATATAATTTTATTTTACAAATTATACAACTTTAACAATTTTTAAAAATTTCAGCACAATGACTCCAAAACATTAAAAATGGATTGTATGGATCAGATAAACGGAAAAGAATATTTTTCTACTATTAAATATGTATTTTTTATTTAGGTAATAATAATTATTTATTAAAAAAATTATATAAAGTATGGTATTTTTTTAAACACCACTTATACTTTTTCCAACGTTAGAAACAGCTCTAGTTATTATATTATTCATCTTTTTGTAAGGTTTCTTCTGCCGACCGAAGAAATCAAGGAAAAAAATACAAAAGCCAAATTCAGATTTCTTGCAGGGAACCCGTAACAGTTTATATTATTTGTTCTACGTTCAATAAATTTGTTTACACCTTCATTTTATTAATGAGCTCGTTTTTTCTGCCACACTCATCAACCTTTGTCATCTGCATGTTCTATAGTAACTCCAAGTGTATCTCCATATTTGTATAGATATTATCGAACTTGTATTGAAGTGAGTTTTAAGTTTCATCTCAAATAAGGATTTACCTTGTGGTAATGGATTCTATTTAGAGTCATGACATTTTGATTGAAAGATTTCATCTTACAACAATTAAAATAAAATTATGGCTCAGCCACTGATCATAATATAAGAATACAATGTAATTTTAAAATGAAAAATTAGTCTAATAGCCAAAAACAACTACCAAATTTAAAGAAAGTAACCATATATAATGTGTCAAAGTATTTTAACTGAAACATTAGAAATATTTTATCAATGTTATAGCCTTCTTAATCTATGATTTAATGGTTGCATGAATGGCCGACCTTTAAGGCATGTAAAGAAAGGTTGTGCTTACGGTCATATATAAAATAAGTATTATTTCGACCATTGTTTGAGAGAATGTATCTTAGATCAGTTAATCTGGAGGTTATTCTCACTATCGGGATCACTCTAGATTGCTTAGGTAAGACATTATTTATTAACTTCATCTAGTCTAATTATGATGTGGAACATTGGTTAATACTCCAACAATCTCTTCTATAAATCACGCACTACTATACTTAGCCTCTTTTCGATAATTCTTTTAATCGTGTTACATATAGGGTTTCTTACACACCGATTATCAGATTCATTTTCTCTAAACCATGGTTTTGATATTATTTATTGGGCTTATCAAATCTCAAGTCAACTCATTATTAGTATGTTATTTTCCATTTTTAGCCTACTTATTAGGTTCAAACAATTTTGCGGATTCTTTCCCAAATAATTAGTGATTGATTTTTTTATATTAGACTCATCTAGTCTTAGTGAGACTCCAACTTGAGAAATTGATCATTTTAAGATGTTAAGTGTGGAACACGCTGCCTAGGAGTTCAACGAAATGCAATGGTTTCGGATTTGGTTTCTAATACAAGTTGGGTTATTCGGCGAACTCGAAGTCGCCAATTTAATTGTATTTTCATAAAATAAATCTTGTTAATAAGAAAATCGATGATGATAAACTAATAATTATGAACTTTGCTAATGTAGAAAAGTATAGAATCTTGCGTATACAAAGTAGACTCAATTTTTCCCGCTGTATCATTATTAAATACGATTTCATTGTTTAGTATGTAAAAAAATGGATGTAATTCTAAAACATTTAAGCACAAAAGACATAGGAAATAAATAATAGTATCATACATTAAAAAGAACATTAGCCAAAAAGGAAATGGAAAAGAAAAATTGATAATGTTTATACATGATATAATTTTAAGATAATAGGATACCAAATAAAAACTACGGTCTGTGAGTTCGATATTCGACTAAAGGTTAGGATTTCAAATTTTTGAATCCATGATATTCAACTTAAACATTTTTTTAAAAAGGAAAAAAAAATTGGCCTACTCTTTTATTTATCTTTACGTATTTGAAATGCATATCCACATGTGCAGTACATCGAGGAACACTCCATCATGTTAATAGACCCCTACCAACTCTTCAAACCTTGTAAATAATGATTTCCTATTTCCAGTATCCTAAAAAATATTAATGGATGATCAGTCAAATATCTAAAAACATTATATTATTCACTTGTAAAGTCCTTATTTTTTTAGTACATGAATATCAAGCATACGTCAAGAGGGGATAGGCCTCTAACTTAATTAGTCCACGAAAACACATAGAATAGCATTGACATCAGATATAAATATAGACACATTTATTTTGGAATTACGTAACATATATATATATATGTATAAACAAAAGAGAAGAAAAAGATACAGGAAACAATGAGGAAAGAGCGTGGATTAGAGGGCTTCAAACTCAATTGTATGTAAATAAGTGTTCCAATGAAAACTTGTTATAAGATACAAATTAACTTTGTTGATTTGATTTTACATGATAAAATGTTAAAATAATTATGGTAGTAGAGTTATATATATGTTGGTAGTAATTTGGTGTTCATAAAAAATGTCGCTATATAATTTTTTATATCTTTAGTTAATAATGTAGTTTTACACACGGCGACTTTTTGAGGAAATTTTACTCTTTGTCAGCTAGCATAAATTTTAAATTTAAGAATATTTTACTTAGTTCTTTTTTATATGTATGAAACCCTGAAATGTGTGAAAACTATATAAGAAATGAGTAAAATAAAGTGTTACTATGTACTTATACTATACATTTAAAGTCGCCATTCATGTACATATGGTGAAAATAAACTCTCAATATCTGATATCTTCTTTTTAGAAAATTCTTTTTAATTTGTTAAGAATTAACTAATATCCTGCATCACCTAATAACTGCAACCTAAACCAACGTTGACAAATAATTCAACGTGACCTAATCCTACGAAAAAGTACAATGCCTCATTCAGAGTCACCGGTCAAAAAGTATTAATTCTTTAGAAGAACATCTCTAGTTGTATAATACTCAAGTTTGGTTATAACTAAAAGGTACATGGTTGTTGACATATAAACACTTAACTATACTTAGGTAGAGAAAAGTGGATTAAAAAAACTAACAAATCCTATCCGGCTTTATATTATATGGAAATGGAGCAAGTCGTCTTCTATATTTTACTAAATAACGATCTTGAATGTAAGGATTATGAATAAACTTCGCATAAAACCTAAGAAAGAATATATACACACCCCAACCCATTCCATTCACTACTTCAACAACTCAATTACATCCATCTATATATACCTTACATGCAAGACTTATGATTTATCATCATTAACATCATCATCAACTCTAGCTCCTCCTTTGAGTCGTTTCCTAATTAATTAAACTTCCAAAAGGGCTAACCCTAATTTCTACTCTTCTTCTTCTCAACTATTTTCTATGGATATCGAAAAGGCGGGGAGCAGAAGAGAAGAAGAAGAACCCATTGTTCATAGGACAAAGCTAGACAAAGGCAAAGGCAAAGCTCACGTGTTTGCTCCTCCTATGAACTACAGTAGGATCATGGACGATCAAAAGAAAGAAAAGATGAGCACCGGTGGGTGGAAGAGAGGTGTAGCGATCTTCGATTTTGTTCTTAGACTCATTGCAGCCATTACGGCCATAGCTGCTGCAGCAAAGATGGCTACCACAGAAGAGACTCTTCCTTTTTTTACTCAGTTCTTGCAGTTCCAAGCTGACTACACTGATCTACCAACTATGTCGTAAGTTACTCTTCTAATGTTATTTTACTATAGATTTTGCTAAAACTGTAGTATCCAACTATCCAGGGCCGGTCATGAAAATTTATTGGGTAGAAGCAAACTATTTGCGTAACCAACTGTGTTACTATCAAAGCCTGGTCTGAAACTATCAAAATGAAATTCTGAACTGTATGGAATTAGGTCCAACGCTTTTTGAATATTAGAAAAGATAAAAAACAGTTCATCAAAATAACTTGAGTATTGTGTTTGGTGCTTAGTAGGGATTATGGTACATGAGTCTCGATTATATAAGAATTTAAACTTGAATCATTTTCTTGTTTCCAGATCTTTTGTGATAGTAAACTCAATCGTGGGCGGCTACCTAACTCTGTCATTGCCTTTTTCCATTGTCTGTATCCTCCGGCCTCTCGCGGTACCGCCTAGGTTATTCCTAATATTATGTGACACGGTAATTTCTCTTCAGAAAATTATTTTAAAAAAAAAAATTAAAATGAGCATTGGAGTTTCTCATTTCGTTTGCGTTTAGCATTTACCGTTAGCAATGAGAGTTTTCATAACCTTATTACGGAAAATAAAAGTAAAACCATTCACATATGCAAAATGCTAAAATAAATCATGGCTTTAATCATTTAACCTCGAATAATTAATCACTACGTTATATATAGAAGTGGTCTCTAGGAATATACAAAAGGTATCAAGATCAATAAAGAACTTCTATTATGGTCACAAACAATAATGAATTTGTAAGTTGAGTAGACATAGATATGAAATATCTCTGTCTGAACCCGTACATGTTGTTTTGGTTCAGGCGATGATGGCCCTCACTTTCATGGCAGCATCTGCTTCTGCAGCAATAGTTTATTTGGCTCACAATGGTAATTCAAGCTCAAACTGGCTTCCAGTTTGTCAGCAATTCGGCGACTTCTGCCAAGGAACGAGCGGTGCGGTGGTGGCATCATTTATTGCGGCGGCTCTTCTTATGTTCCTTGTCATTCTCTCTGCTTTTGCTCTCAAGAGATAGACTTGAAAATTTGCATTTGTGTCGATTAAATTTCTATGTGCTTTGATAGAATTCATTTGTGTCGAATTTGAAAAGGGTATTATTACGTACGTACTCTGTATGATTTGGTTTTGTTGTGTTGTGTAACTCAAGGTTGTTTTGTGAATGATGTTGTAAATCAATCTTTTTAAATCTTCCACACATTTTGTTTTATAATTGTCGTTTCAAAGTGAACAAACTTCAAACTTCAATTTTTACGAATTACAACATCATTAAAATTTTATGGTATTATCCTATTTGAAATTACGGTTACAAAGTTGAAATCTAACTACGTATAGCATATGTAATTACTATTGACAAATTCACAATAAACAACGTTGTCTATATATAACACGCAAATCTACTATGAACAAATTGCCATATTTAATTTTATGCAAATTTTACATATCATAATCAAATCATGAAAATCTTTGAAAATTGGAACTACATATTTAACATATAATTTTGTCATCAATTTAACCTTTTTATTCTTTTTGTCATAACATGCAATATGAATGCTCGAACCCAAATGATCACATAGCGATAATAATATCACAAACCATTAGGCTACATACAGTATATTTGTCATTCAAATTTTTTATTACTTCTATATACTTACAATCTTACTATATATTTTATTAAAATAGTTTGTTTTGCTATTTTATTTGTTCAAGATAAAATTTCAAATATATTATTCTTAAATGGTTAATTTTATTGTAAAAAGAAGCAGAAATATTAATATTAATATTTATAACCATTGTTTTTATATATTAAATGAGATTTATACACTATATAAAGGATACTTTATTACAATTTAATTTTTATTTACATCTACTTTTTCCCTCTTAACTTACCAAACTGAAGTTAGCACATGTCTTAAAATCGCGAGATACATATACATCCAATACACATCTCGGTTGAGAAACACCCGCTATGATGTTGACACGTGTCATCGCACTTCAAAGATGCATCGTTGAGTCCACGTCAGCACACTAAAAAAATACGATTCTTCCCAATTTTTTTCCCATGAGAAAAAATAAATTTCATCCCTCACGAAAATTTATATACGTATCTCACCTTCGGGAGAATTTGTCATATGCGCATAGGTTTATATGAGTTAATTTTTATATCTTTCTTCAATTTATATGCCCTTCAATATGAAATGATAAAAATACCCTTTATTTTTATTTAAAATTGTTTTCAATTTGTCCAGTACAACTGGGTACAACTGACTACCAGTCGTATCCAGTCGTATCATATACCTTATACAACTGACTAGCAGTCGTACCCAATATATCTGTAATATCCCCTAATCGTATCCAGTTGCACTCAGTCGTACCGGATACATGGTATAACTGACTATTAAATCCGCAATAAACCCCTAGTCGTACCAGTTGTACCCCGAATCTTAGATTCGAACCCGGGTCACGCGGACACGTGCGGAAGGTCCCGAACCACTAGGCTACCGTGTTTTTCTTGATATCGTATACAATTATATATATATACTTATTTAATCAATTTTCAAATTTCATTAAGGGCAAAATTGTCTTTTCATTAGGAGGGGTATATGAGATTGATTTTTTGCCCAGAAGGGTATTTGAGCAATTCCCCCCTCAGCGTCGCGTCTTCTTCTTGTGAAACCCTAACCTTCAATTGGGGGAATTGCTGATATGCCCTTAATGAATTTCGAAAATCGATTAAATATGTATATATATATATATAATTGTATACGATATCAAGAAACATACGGTAGACCAGTGGTTCGGAATTTTCCGCGTGCGTACGCGCGACCCGGGTTCGAATCTGGGATTTGGAGTACAACTGGTACGACTAGGAATTTATTGCGGATTTAATAGTCAGTTGTACCATGTATTCGGTACGACTGGGTGCAAGTTGGTATGACTAGGAGATATTGCGGGCATATTGGGTACAACTGCTATTCAGTTGTACTAGCAGTTGTACAGTGGTAGCCAGTTGTACCCCGTTGTACTAGACGAGTTGAAAACAATTTTAAATAAAAATAAAGGATATTTTCGTCATTTCATATGTAAGTATATGAAGATTGAAGAGGGATATAAAGAAATTTAGCCTCCTTCAATTCTGCTATATTCCAACGGATCTCGAATCTCTCTATTCTCAGCTGCTGAAATCTCCGGTAAGTTTAACATACTGTGCGGGTTAACTTCTAGGGTTTCGATTATCGCTGTTAATTATGAATTTTAGTTTCGTCTTATCTCTCTCTTTGATTTGTTTCTTGGTAATAAATTATCCATTTGATTGCTTTTTTTTTGTTGGGTGTTCATCTTTATAGCTTCTTCATATTTCATTTTCAAGAAAACATGAGAAAAGAAGGAACTTGTGTCAGTTTCGTGGTTAAGTAGTTCGTAATTAGGAGGCTCTTAAGGGTTTTTGAGATAGTAAAGATTGTGTTTTTAGGAATGATTTAGATCTAGTTTGCAAGAAATTAGAAGGTGGTCCTGGTATTTTGGGAATCTTGATGATTATTAGGGAAATGCAGCGAACATTTTGATGCGAGGTGGGAGAAAATTGTGTAAATTTCATGTGCGTTTCGGTTAAGTAGTTCGTATTTAAGAGGCCTTGAAGGTTTAGTAAAGGTTGTGTGTTTTAGGGAAGGTGTTGTTGGATTATTTAAAAAATTGGGAATCTTGATGATTGTTAGGGGAATGCAGAGAACGTTTTGCTGCGAGGTGGAGAACGGTTGGAAGGAATCCCTCTCTCAAGGGATTGTTATCGTAGGACCTAAAGCAAGAACTAGGGACAAACCTTGGGATAATCTCTAATATTTGATATTTCAATAGGAGTTCAGAAGCAAATATGACCCGGATATTGGTTCAACGAGGTTCATCAGGGAGTTCTTCTAACTCGAGCCGTCCTTCTTCATCGTCTAGTTCTTCCTCAGGAACAGAACAGCAGATAAGTAATATTGTTCAGGTACCTCCTGTTACTATAGATGAAGAAATTACGGAGGAGAAACAAGAAGAGGTTAGTGTTGGTGAACAAGCAGAGTGTTCTGATGCTAAGAATGTAATTGTGCTAAGTGATGAGCCTGTAGATAGAGATAATGATGAAGGGTCCATAGTTTCGGAAGATGTTCATGTTGAGAGTGAAGGTGTAGTTTGTGATTCTCCAGTTAGTGCTGGTGATGACCCTGATTCACCACCTCCACATGTTCCACCACCGAATCCTTTTCCAACTTTAAATCCTGGTAATATTAGATCTGTCTTGGGAAATTTTGGTGCTTTACGAATTGGAGTTACACGAAGAGGTACTGGGCCTCGTTCTCTTGTTTCAGCTAGAAGTTCGCCAACTGGATCACATCCTTCTTCTCCAAGATCACACAGTGAGAACGAAGGCTATAACAGTTCTGACGAACATATGCCATGCTACGGGCCCTCTCATCCTGGCTCTGGTTTGGTAAGTTTGTTTTCAGAAATAGAAGTTTTTTTTACTGCATGGATGCTTAGCTTGTTTTATATGGCTTTATTTTCGATAAATTTATGTAATTCCTTTCTCACAGGAAAGAGAACTCCAGTTTGAAGCAGAGATTAGACAATCGAAAGGCTTCGAAATTAGGCGGATGTTGGAAGATGGAAATTGTCTTTTTCGGGCTGTTGCAGATCAAGTATATGGGGACTCAGAGACGTATGACATGGCTAGACAAATGTGCATGGATTACATGGTAATTCTTCTTCATTTTCCGAACTAGTTGGTTGCACAAGATTTTAGCATTTGAGACCAGCACATGCATTTGATTAGTGAACTGACTTGCATTCGAGTACAGCACGCTAGAAAGATATATAGAAACAAAGATAAGTGATGTACACTTGTTAAGGCTATCACCGAGTTTTCGAGATAGTTTGTTACATTTCTTAGTTCCTGGTCATCCCCATACACCTAGCAAGGCATAACTGTCAAAGCATTAATATTTCCATTTTGATGGCTTATACATGACAATTACGGTAAAATGGAGTAAAACTAAGAGAGTAACAGCACATTTACTTACATTAGTGGATGATACAATACCTATTAAATGAGGGCATTATTAATCTAGTGTAGCTTAATATGAAACCAAGAGATAATGTATTTATGGTTGGTGGTAACAATTCGTAGGACTTACTGACTTCACATTGGATGGTTTAGGAACAAGAGAGGGATCACTTTTCTCAGTTTATAACTGAAGGCTTTACCTCTTACTTGAAGAGGAAAAGAAGAGATAAGGTGCTTTACTCTAATCCATCTCTTAACTTTGTGAACTTTTGTTTCAACAATCTGTTTGACACCTTTTATATACAATGATGATAGGTTTATGGAAACAATGTAGAGATTCAAGCTTTAGCAGAAATGTATAATAGGCCAATCCACATTTACTCATATAGCACAGGTACAACTTAGTTTGACATTAAAAGTTCTTCATGTTCTTTGCTTCTAACAAGAAATTTATGAAAACAAAATGTATCGTTTTTCACAGAGCCTATCAATATATTTCATGGAAACTACAGCACGGATTCGCCTCCCATAAGACTGAGTTACCACCACGGGAACCATTACAACTCTTTGGTGGATCCTCGTCAGCTGACAGTAGGGGCAGGACTCGGATTTAGTAGCCTTAGTGGGGTAAGTATTGTTGAGATACCTATTTTCAAATGATAAAGTTGCAAATTGTTGTGTTTTTTTATAAATCATATATCTTGTTGTGAATCCAGAGGCATGTGGACAAGGAACAGGTGAAAGCTGCAATAAAGGCTCAGCAAGAACATCAGATTGATAATGCAAGTACACCTGTATCATCCATTAACAGATTCACCAATCTTTCTTGAATATGTGTAACTGCTAACATATCTGTCTTTGTTCCAGGCGCTGTTAGCAGAAGGGAGATATTACTCAGACCTTGAGCTTACGGAAAAAGAAATAGAACGGTCTGTAATGGATGCATCCCGTGCTGAGTATCTTATGGAATCGTGTAAGCCACGACTTGGTCCCAAGGAATCATCCACCTCTAATGCCGAGACATCCTCTTCAGGAGCTAGTGAGTGTTTATTCCTCATTGAATCCTCTCTCCTCTAGAATATAAACTGAGAAGATCCTTTTTGAGACCCTTGTTTTGTTTTCTGAAGCAGGATCTAAACCAGAGGAGGTAGTAAAAGAAAAGACAGTGCTAAGCAGTAGTATTGAGATGGTATTGTCGATGGGATTTAGCTACACGCAGGTCATGGAAGCTTATAGTATATTTGGGGATGATATTGATTCGATTGTCTGTTATGTACTGGAGACGAGCTGTGGCAGCGGTAACCGACGGAAAGGCAAAGCTACGGAATAGAGAGAATGTAACATCTGAGATTGGTTCTGTTATATTAGCAGTATATGAAAACATCATATCAATTCGTATTCCTTACCAACGTTGGGCGATTATTACCCTCTTTCTCAGAATAATACATAAACTTGTGCATTCATGACATATGTATGCGTCTGTTTGTGGATTCTGTATTGTAAGTTGAATAAGAGAGCAAAAAGAAAACAGTTAAATCTTTTGCTAAAATGGACATAAGACTTGACCAGGGAAATTTATAATCTAGCTTCTTTTCATTTCAATCCTAATAGTATTTACTTTTGTTGTTGAACTTAACTGACAAAGAGAATAAACGAGGATACTATTACTACTGTCAGTACTAGTATTGATAATGAACTTATTGGTTTACTTAGCATGTATCATCCTGCTTAGTTGCCCAAAGTTCTCTTAAAAGTTAAATCACACAGTAATAAAATCGAGACAGTAATAAAATCGACAGTCAGACAAACTTGAAAACAAATGATAAGTTATCATTGTGATGCTCAATGAGACAACAAATCAATATTGAATATGATGAGGCTTATGTTACCATCACAGACTTCCACAATGGTGTCCTGTAACATTAACAAGCCTAGCTAGGACTTCTTCAGCCCTTATGAATAATGCCAACGAAACTCAATCTGATTGAAATGATTAATAAACTCAAGTTTGAGGAAAGAGACAGTTTTCTATAAACTATTCATGTAAACGGAACACAACAAGAGGCCAATGATAATCTCAGTAGAAAATCATGAAAATAGATTAGAATGTTAAATAATAAAAATCCAGCATACAAAGATTAAAATTTCAGAAAATGTTTAATTTATAATGGTAAAAAAAAAAAGAGATAAAACAAACAGTGAGTAAACTTTTGAAATAACACACAATATCCGACGGTGGTAGGCTTGTAGAGTAAATCATAAGATTTGGTATCGAGATCATGTATCAATAGTGATATAGCAGATGTCTCAGGAACGCATGAATTAGTTCATCATGAAGAACATCTATATGATCTTTCACCAGCTTCTGCATATTAGCCGTTAAAGCTGCTTCGTATAGTTTGTTGGGTTAGTGGCTTGATTCTTCATCGAGTTCCGACATCTCTACCTAAAAAGAGATACAAAACTAAACTAGTAAAAAGTTCTAATGGAAAAAGAACCACAGAAAAATAGTTAAAACATACAAAATGACATCTACACTACCAACGAGCATATTGCGATAGCAGAAGATAAATTGATACTCAAAATTTATCAAACGAACTCTAAAAATTCCAAAACAAAATTCGACAAATAACTAGATTTAGTGATAAGAACCAAGCTCCAGAAACAACTCCAAAAAGGATCTTGAAGGCAAAAAATAGTTTGTAGAAGATGTTTGGACTGCTATGTGTTTTGGAAAGCAATTTCTGAGTGTCTTCACCATCACACAAGTGTGAAGATACCCCTAAGTCATTAAAAGGAGTTGTATTCTTTTTTCTACTTTGGGTTTATCCCGTTGGGTTTACCGGAAAGGTTTTAACGAGGCAGCAATGTCTAGTGCATTTCCACTTCTTCCCACTTGTTTTCCAGTTTGAAAATAATCCATGACAAGTATGGAAGACAATGAAATGAAGATTCCATCCCAAGAAAGCATTTTCATTACACGAGACTTTCTTTTCTTTATTTTTCTCTTATTTTGCTAAGTATTATTGGTGTGTGTTTAGGGCTTCATTGTCTTTTAATGTGTAGCCTATATAAAGACGAAAATTTAGAGATTTTTCTCTCTTTTGGTCTCTATAGAGTGTGAAACTCTAGAACTATATTTTCTCTTGAATACTTGAGCTAGGTTCGGTTCTTTTACTGGACTCAGTTCTTGAACTTGTTGTATCTCAGATCTTTCACAATCTGAGTGGTGTCATCGATCCATTCATCTCTATTGTTCAAGATCTAAGTCGAGTTTCTCCTTGCATCTTGAATCCGCTTCTACATCCATCTCTCTTTGAAGATCTAGATTGAGTTTCTCTTTGGATCTTCAACCATCCATGAACAACAACCTTGAAGGTGAAGACTTGAAGGCTAGGACGTGTATCATTCAGTATAGATTCAATTGCAACAAATATCAAGATTTTAGCACAAGCGATCGATTTTAAACAATTTAAACAAGATGACTTACAGAAACTTGTTCTTATGAGGGATATGAAAGAATGGCTTGGTAGGTGAGATGTGTAAGAAGATAGTACACCACAGAGAACTGCTAACCGATACAGAAGGAATCAAAGATGGCAAAAGCCAAGACACGTATGGGTAAAATGTAACTTTGACGCTTCACATCATGAAGGAAACAGATCATCAGGTCTGGGGTGAAACAACGATGGAACTTTTTTACGTGTGTTATGGGACAAAATTCCAAGGAAGACATAAGATTGAAGAATCCGAGAGTACAACTTTGATATGGGCTTTATAATCGGCATGGGGATTAGGATACATACGAGTAAAGTTTGAAGGGAGAAATGTGAATACTAATTCCAATAAGTTACACTTATAACACTACCTCCAATAAATCCATCAATGACGATTATTTTTTGAGATGATTAATTAGCTAAGAAAAGTGGGCTTTACATTATTAGTGCCATAGTTTTGCTCATTAATAAGCATTTAGATGGGAAACAAGTTTTGTTACCAAAATAGTTTTTACGGGAAAATCTAATTGAGTATCTTATAATAAAATAAAAATTAAAAAAGAAAAAAAAGTAAATGAAATGATGAAATTCGTATCTCAAACCAGAACCTGTAGATTTTTTTAGAAAATAATTGTCATATTTTTATCCATGATTTAAAACTCGTTAGACGCTAGTCGGGCGGTTAGGGTGAACCTAACACCTAGGAGATTAATCAGAGAGTAAACGGGGATTAATCAGAGATTAGTTTTTGGGTTATTTAATATTTTAAAAATATATTTATCCATTATATTAAACTTTTAAATAATATTATTTTTAAAATTATAGTAAATAGTAAATACATGAAAATATAGTATTAATAATTTATTTTATGATTTTTATTTATAATTTATCATAAAACATCACAAACTCTTCATATAAATGTCTGAATAACAAAAACAAAATTTTTCATATTTGAAAATTTTAAAATAATTAGATTATAGATGATTATGCAGAAAATAATCGGATTATGCGAGAATTAATCGGATTTAGGTGGAAAGTAATCGGTTGACCGACTTTTTTGAGAGATTAATCATTAATCGATGTGGTAAAGATGAGATTAATGATTAGGCGGGATGTAATCGGAGATATGCGGAGATTTTTATAACATATATTTTTATTAGTCAATTTAAAAAATAAAATATAAAATAATGAGAAATATTATCATATTAGTCCTCGCCTTTTTTGTTTTATTATTTAAACTTCTCTTCTTCTCTTACATAGCCGAAGAGAGACAACGACGTCGTATCGAAGTGTGATTCGCCGGCGGTGGGATTTCTCCCCTGAGCCCTAAAAAATAAAATGCTCAGTCATCTCCTCTATCGCTCCTACTCTCCTTCTCTTCGCTTCTCCAGATCATTCTCCTCTACACTTTTTGTCAAAGGTCTCTTTTTTATTATCTGCAATGAGGTCTCTCTGCTTATCTGAATCTTAATCCAAACTTCCACGAATCTAATTTCCCCTTTTCTTGATTTGTAATTAATTGAATTGGTAATTTGATAAAAGGGTTTTTGACAGGCTGTGACTTTGACAATGCTAGTTTGATTTCTCACTGTATGTGGTCTTATTTGATATTGTTCTCTATTGTGTCTGTGTGCTATGATATTGGAAGAAGTGTATGTGTAAATATGTTGTTTAAGTGCTACAAATTGTCTTATCAATTAGGATAAGCTTAAACGTTTCAAACTTTAGATGTAAAGGCAATGTACAGTTTTACTTTCTTGTAAGGGTTTGAATTATTACTGTCTATGGTATTTTTTTTTTCATGTATGGCTCGATTTGTGTATTCTTATTTGATATTGGTTTCTGTTGAGTCGGTACGATGTGGTTTTGCCAATTCTTAGGGATAAGTTTTGATAGAATCTGATCTCAGAAGAGATGTTGCTGACAAGCGTATGTGAGTATTGGGGTCTTAAGCGCTAGAAAGTTGTTTTATCAAGAAGGTTTAGCTTAAAGATTCAAACTTTAGATGATCTGAGTCACAGTTATTGTCACTAAGTTGAAGTCTCTGTTGCAGGCATAACTTTTTCAAGCACAGAAGAAACATTAGCTCAAGCATTTTCAAAATATGGTCAAGTTCTCAGAGGTTAATCTCTAAATCTCAACAGCAAGTAGTTTAGTTCCACAATTTCACTCGCATATCGGTGATTGATTCAATTAGTTAGTTAGTTATAGGATATAGTTTTACACTTGTACAGTATATAAGGTTGTATGTGTACTTTCATTCGTTTCTAATGAAGAAATATTAACTGTAACTAACTTCTTCTGATAGTTTTTTCTTAGTCTTTTTATTGCTTCAGTGGATGTCATAATGGACAAAGTTAGATGTAGACCAAAAGGTTTTGCTTATGTTACATTTTCATCTAATGAAGAAGCTGGGAAAGCTTTATTAGAACTCAACGGCCAGGTATTAACTCCCTTCTCCATTTTAGAATTCGTTGCTGTTAATTCCGTATTTCATATCTCTCAGATAAGTCTAAGCCCGTTTATCTATTTTCGAAGTAATGCTCATTCAAACTTCTAACTTTCTCCCATGAGGCGGAAACATATTTGATTAATACTTGTGAGTCCCATGTTAAAGCATGAGAACAAGATATGATAACTATTTGCTTGAAATAATCTGAATTCATCAACTCTTTGAGTCAACTATGCTATATGCGTAATCTTCATGAAGTCTTGTTATATGGATCACAGTTAGTAGATGGGCGAGTAGTGATCCTCGATACAACAAAAGCTAGAAAACACAATCGACCAGACAGCAAGCCAAAGCACGCAGGTGGTGACAGTTGATACTTCTCTTTTGTCTTTGATTAGATTTAATTTTGAGACAGAAGACACTTCAAACCATATGTAGTTATTTGAAAGGAGGAGTTAGTTTGATCATACTCACTGGTATTATAATGCCATGAAAAAAGAGTTGAGGATCTTGTGGTGGATGCACTATCCTAAATTTGATGATTTGTATTTGAGGTGAGTCAACATGGACCGGTTTATCGAATTGCTAAGTATCTTCTAGAATTTGTTTGATTCAGTGGAAAGAGTTCTGAGCATCCAAAATAAAATTCTGCAATATTTTTCATAACAAAGAGACACTCTTAGTTAGCCTTTGACCATTGTTCTGCATGAAAACTAAAACAAAATCGTGGATTAATTTGGGATCAGATGTGGTAGAAACAGTAGAGCAAATTTGGTATCTTTGTCAACTAAGATTCTTGAGATTTTGGTACATCTATCATACATTTTAAAGCAAAGTGTAGATTAATTATTTGTATATATGTGATAATATGATGTATAATTTCATCAATATTTAAACATAAAATTTATAACGATTTTATAGAGATTCACATTCATCAAATCAAAAGAGATTTGAAACAAAAATATGAGTCGAATATATATATATATATATATCTTCATGAAAAAAGTTCCCAAACAATTTTAAAATTATTAAATCCATATCGTTAATATCATATTTTACATTAAACATAAAATACACTCACCGCTAAATTATCAATAAAAACCAATAACAAATTATTGTCATATACAAAAATTGAACTTGTGAATTAGTAATGTCAGATTCTATGAATTTACAACATTGTTCTACCAGATTTGAAGATGATCATTTGCATGCCAGTATTCCATGCTCAACATGTTCATCATGAATCTCACCCAGATTTTCATCCTGATTATGAGTAAACTTATGTCAAAAAAATTATACAACAATTTAGATATTAGAACTTCAAAATTGTGATTTTGATTTTAAAAATCTGGTTGTAGCAAAGCTTGGCTATTAGAACGAAAGAAAAAAATGAAAGAAAAATGAAAGGTAACTCTCATTACGGTAGAACGTCGGTTTACTTTTATTAGAAGAATATGTTACCAAAGAAATCTTAACAAATTTTATTAGTTTGAAAAGTTATTTAAAATCGTATATTCTAATAGATTATCTCTAGTTCTATTTATTTTTTTAAAATTACTATATATTTTAATATATTTTTCTTATATGTATGACCTTAAAAATAAGCCAGAGAATTGTAAACATGCAGAATTTTCATGTATTTTCACAATATGTGGATAGTTAAATGCAAAATTACAAAATTAATGAAATTTATGGAATTCAGTATTTTGTTGGTATTTTTTTGTTATAATTATGCTAATGCGAGTTAGGTACACGAATTAGTATTTAATTATAACAAGGTAGTAAAACCATATGTTAAGCGAGATAGAACAAGAAAACTAATACAAAGTATTTTTGTTAATGATTTTGGTCTACAAATAAGTTTTCTTCCCTGTCATTAACTTGAAGAATGAAACTATAAAGCAGAAATATGTAATTACCCTCTTTATCAACAAAATATGTAACTACCTAAGTGTGTTTAGGAATTCTAATAATTTTTTTAAGACTGCTGATCTAAATCTTTTTATTTTGTTTCTTTCTTTTTGTCACATGTTAATTTATTTGGTAACCTAATTTCATGATAAAATCTATTTGTAAAGTAAACTTATATATATATATATATAATAAACAGAAAAATTGTAGATGATATTGATTCTGTTTACAAAATTCTTTGCAATAACAATCTAAAATCTTGATTACGAAAGTTTCATATCGAGTAGATTTGGCGATTTCAAACGATTTTCTATAAAGCAATATGTGCATTTAAACCACATAATAAAATAATGTTTTGCATTTTTCATATGGAGTATCTTTTCATGGATAAGATTTTCAGAAGAGACTGTTATTATAAGTAAGAGCACGTCAGTCCGTTTCACTTCAGTAACAAAGTGTGAAGAGTTTGGTTTTTTGGTTCTATGTTCCTTTTCTTCAATCAATTATTTACGGTTGACGTTTATACAAATGAAAGCAGAGCTTTGGTATTATTAGATTAACAAATATATTGTACCTGAAACCGTTTAACTTAGAAGTAGTATGATCAGTCCTGTGATGATGATGATGACTGAGATGCGTTTGGAAGTTCTTGTTCCAAGAAAAATCTTTGTTAAAACCTGAAGGAAACATCAATAAACAAAATGGATTTTGTATAAAGAACTCACAGATGATTATTCAGTGTCTATGGACTATGGAGTTAGATGCTAGAAGGTTCAATTGGAGAAGTCACCTTTTTCCGCAGTTGAGATGAAGGAATCATAGCATAGGATCCAGTACTGTCTTAATGGCATGTGCATCCATGGCCTTGGAGGAGGAAGATCAAGCCCCAGTTTTGATGGCATTCTGGAAAAACAGACACAAGGAAAAATTACTTTAAGAAAGGGAAAGAGATAGCTTGGGAGCATGTGATCAAATATAATATAAATAACCTGTTCCCACTGAGGACTCCACGAGCTGATGTAGTCAGAGAAGAAACTGATATTCCTGAAAATATTGCTGTATAGTGAGGTAAAAGAATCTGTCCTGAAATATGTTTCATATAATGTCAGTAAAAATAAACACAACACACAAGTATACCACAGCATCCAGATTTAACTTTGTCATTCGACTTAAGTTCACCTAAGCTTAAAAAATTGCTGTGAACATTGGAAACCATTAGAGATGATTTCTTCTCAGAAATATTATCTTCTTCTAGTAGACTTTTGGAGACTGTACTGCTTTTGTCTGAGGATTCCAGGATATGCTCTCCATAGGTTTCCATTTCAAACCAAATACCACAAGGGAATCTTTTACGTCTGACAAGCCAAATCATAATCTCTGCATATGGTGTTGCATGGATGACAGAGATGGTGAGTTCAATCAACATACATATGGAGTTGATTGTAGTGCTCGTTATGGTGAAAAAAATGTAGAAAACTGAAGTTGTTGGCAAGAGAAGCAGAAGAGGAGTGAACAGTAGAGATCCCACTACATGTTGCTTCACAGTGTAACCATAGCTGTCTAACCTTTGACGAAGAGGATTCAATTTTCGCCCACTGGAAGAACAAAGAAGAATTCAAGATAAGGTTTAAGGATTTAAGATGAACATAAATGGTTAGTATTTTCATCAGATTCAAGAACTACAAGAAAACGGAAAAGATATTTCACATCTCCTGGACATATAAGAACACAAGAAACTGATTCACAAGAGTACTAATTACTAGCTTATATGGAATTAACTCAGCTAATTTAATATTCAAATTTACCTGAAAAGCCTCCACAAGGCTGCCAGAGCTTGAATTTGGTGAGAGTAAACAAGTGTGATTACCCAATGAAGAGCCATTACATGAAATGTTGCAAGAGTAATGGCATCTATGACAAATGCAGCAGATACTGTGGCACCAGAAGTCATTCCAAGGATGGCAATAACTCTTATCAAATAAAAGATGAAAGAAGCCATGAAGACCCAGAGAGTAGACCATATCTGGATAACATTGAGAGATACCATGCCTAAAACTCCAGCCAATTCTGTGTTTAACTTGAAACCTGCTGGAGCTCCCATTAACCACACACAACCGGACCGCAAAATATCATTTGTAAACTCCTTTGCAAAGTTGAATAACCATGAGCAGACAGATTCGGTGTTAAACAATAGACTTAGACCAATCAAGTTCCCCAAAACAAGATCAACAGCCACGGCTGACCATGTAGAATGTCTTTGCAGCGCAGCTTTCTCTGCATATTCCACACAGGATATGGACCTAGTGAAACCAGAAGAATTGACAAAAATCGATAAGCATACATACAAAATCATGACCAAAGCAGGCACATAAAAATGTCATGGTCCAGTAAGGTGCCTGCAGAAAAGCTAGCTACGCAATTGTGTGAAATGTCTCAGAAAAAATGATAAACGCATTGCCTGAAGGTTTCATGAATTAAATTTTTTATCTCCAGAGATTAGTAGGTTGGATTACTAGGTATACAGTCGTTAAAAAATATTATAGAGATGCAATTTTAAGCGAAGGAGAGAACAGAAAAAGTTGCCAAATCTAACTTAGTAAGCAAATCTAGGTATCTGGTTGAACTTACATTATGTCAATCTCTTCAAGGAAGATTGGCCAATGTAAGATCTGAGAACTGCGTACTCTAAAGTTGATCCATGTATTCTTGAATACTCTCCTTGATGTGATATCCACCCATGAGAATATCGAAAAACTTGAAAGTAAATAGAAGAATTGGGTAAGGCTATAATATAGAGTTGATAAAGAGCCTAAAGTTGTGGCGAGTAATCGCCATGTCAAATAAGATATCCTGAAAATCAAGATGCAATCAGTTAGAAAAACTAACAAGAAAGAAAAAAAAAATATCACGAGAGCTTACAAGTATCTAATGGAAAAGTTCCGGGAAGAAGTCTCCAGCTGCATAGATATCTTCTTATAAGCAATCTTTGCAGCTGAGGTGCAATTTATAGAAAGAATCAAAGCTTCCTGCAAACACAATAATGAGAAAATATTAGTAACAACTAGAGAAAGAAACAGCACAGAATCATTTTGAAAACTAAACCATTTCATTCAGAGGTTGCCTCTTGTGAATATCATCAACCCACTTGGGTTTCTTAAGAGAAGCTTTAGTCTGAGAAGAAGAATTCCAAAAGCTCAACGAGAAATGGTGAGAACCAAACACAGGAGTGTCATAGGCTATGACCTGACATATCCATGTTTAGAGGAGTCAAATACTGGCAGCATGTAGGTTCAGAAAAAAATAGCACAAGAGAAAGACACTATGACTTACATACGTGGACATCGCATTGAGATACAATCTCCCCATTCCAATGTATATGATGCAGTCTAGAACTTGAATGGAATTCTGTATTTCTATGCTCCGAAGAATCATGCACCATATAAATCCAATAATCTCTCACAGAATCTTTCCTGAAATCCTCTAATAAGCCATCAACCCTCTGACAACCGCAGCTGAGACCACTATATCTACAAGGACTACCATAAGCTCCGGCCTTACTGTACACATCTTTTTCTGTTGTAATCTTGGATGAGTTACCATTAGCAGTAAGGCATTTATCATAAGTACCAAGGAGTGTAAAAGCTGTCTTATCCCGTAAGTTTGAGGGCATCTTCTCATTTGTTTCATGGAGTACGTCCTGTTAGCAATCAGAAGTAAAAGATGTCACATACATTGTTTATCAAAATGATTTAATAAGGCGTGAAACAAGATGGGAGATATTTTCTGACGAAAAAGAGTTATTACTTGGAGCCTAAATCCACCATTGGACAAGGAGCTTTCATTAGAGATGAAGGCCACAACAACCTCAAGACAAGAAGAGGAATGACTCACGAACCACCCAACCAATAAACTGTGAGTCAAGTCATTTGTTGAACCAAGCTGCTTAGGCAACCAAATCCTACATTTTTTCTTCATTTCAACTCTCTGCCCACAATTCCCAAAATACAAAACGAAAAAGAAAAGAACAAACATCAACAAGAATTGGAGACAAACAATGTGAAAAAGAGAGTTAGTATTTCAATCTAATAACACATCCAGTATGGACACAACATATTTGATTTAACAACATAACAAGACAAAAGATGTATTCTTACATTTTGGAAATCAGAAAAGTGTTACAAATAAAAAAGAAGAAGTATGCAGATGGTATAAACGTAGTACCGTAACAATTTCCACAGATTAATATTCACGGTCAACATAGTCTCCTATAAACATGCAATTTATATCAGAGCACTGCAAAAGAGTGTAAAACGAAAATTTCATCAAAAATTAGAGGCAGAAACGAAACTTAGTTTGTTAAATATTTCTTCAAGTATTTACTCTGTCTTTTGTTTGTCTTATTTCATGTATACATCTATAAAGAGGATAAAATACCTAATTATAATTCTCCCAAATCCAAATTTCATAAAATTTTCTAAAAGTCTGTCCATAAATCCAATATTTTCTTCTCAAAATCAATAAATCCAACACAAACCAATTAAAACCATAAATCAAATTTGATTACAAAAGTAGAACAAAAGCTAAAAGATTATTCCCAATGCAACAAATCACACTTCCCAACACAAAAACTAGAAATAAACGTGTGCACAGTCATACAAAACCAATTTACCTTCACAATAAACAACAAGAGAGAGAACGAATCACTATGTTGTTGAGACTTGTGTTGTGAGTCTTAAGCCACTGAGCAGACTCCACGATACTCCTGCAGAAGAACAAATTACGAATTAAAACAGAGATAACATAACATAGGAAGCATAATTCTCCTGAAAGGAAACGTTTTTTTTTCCTCCAATTGCCTCCACAGGTCAGAACTTTCTTAAGGTTAAACCCAAATCAAAACCAACGATAATGAGTCTAAATCCATCAAACCTTAAGACTGAAACCAATAATTAGAACACACCCTAAACCTCTTAGATCCTCAAGACTAAAATTGCAGAGAGAAAAAGAAAGAGATCAAATCGAAACAGTGCTTAAGAAGTCTTCGTAAACAAAACCCAGAAGAGATTAGTCAACAAGTTTGGATCTTTCTTCATACCCAATAGAGAACAAGTTTTTCTCTTCACTCCAATTCAATTCGTATCACCCGAGCATCAAGGCATTATGAGATCTCCAGATTATAGTCTTTCTTGCTCATAGAAAAAATATACTAACTCAAAACGGCGTAGTTTATAAAAGACAGGTTAATATATATATATATATACTCGTTTTAAAATCTGGGCCAAGGAAAAACATAAATTGAAACGAATCGAATAAGACTTGAAAGTTTCAGCCCTTTAAAAAAAACACTATCAAATATAAAAACCCCTGAGAAAAACTCAAAAATAAAACCACTAAAATGTTTTAAAATAACAAAAATTTATATTCTGTTAATTCAATAACACAGAATAATTTAATTTAAATAATAAATTTCCATATAGAAAAATGTTTAAATCAAGGAAATGATAACAAATTGCATATTAAAAATGATAAATAAGGTATCTAATAGATATATAGAGATTCAGTAATAAAAGTCAATGGCATAGAATGTGATTTGGAAAAAAAAAATATGATTGAATTTACAGGAAACAGTAAGAAAAAAAAAAAAAGAGACATGAAATGTCAACTATCTTAACAAAAATATTTAATCGACTTATAGGCCATAACGAATATAACACTATCGTTCTAATAACTAACACGAAAATAACAGCTCCCTCACTTGTAACAATTTCAGATCAAAACTCGCTTACGCTACGTATCTCTACTTAATGTCCATTCGATACAACGACGTGTTTTCTTGAAGAAAATACTTATTACATATGTTAGGTATTTTTATATTTATTATATTGAAAATTGTATTACTTTTAAAATTTGTATGCTATGTTTCAATAATGACGAAAAAGCATGTGGCATTTGTGGCAATAATATAAATAAATAGCAACCAGGCGTCTATCGAAAACTTTTTGATGTTCAAGTTAATTACAATACTAAAAGACTTCTAAGACTAGAAATGAAAATTAGAACAGTGCCCCAGGGAAATGAGTTTTGTTACGTCGTGTTCAAACAAAATAAATTTACAGTATATTTCATTATTTTAGTGAACTATTTATTTTTTTTTATATATAACGTTAGTGTCTAACACAACAATCATTTTTAATTTGGAAGTTTGAATGTGTTTCTTAGGGCTTAAATTTTTCGAATAAGAATACGATGCATATTAATAAGCGATACTTTGGAATGATCCATATTACGATGGTTTGGATGATAGCATAATCTCACACTGAGGCAAATTACCTTTGAAGGATAAAGCAAATTCTCCTGAAACAATTAGTTTTTATTGTAGTTATATCTCTGGGATTAGGGTGAACTTGAATAGTAATTAAATCTTGCACAAGAACAGGTTTTTCAAAAAAAAAAAAAAATTTAAGCTTTGGGTTAAACGAAATCTTTTCTAGTATACAATAATCAAGGTTCTTTTTCTTGTTCCAAGCTAAGATCTAAGAGAAACAAATAGAGATTTTGTGTGTTTATGTAAGTATTTTTCACCAAAATATATTCTTACATTTTGGTCTTGTCAATTTCTCTGTTCTTGCCGTTTCACCTATTCATTTTGATGTAGTGAAACAAATTTTTATAATATATAATGGTTGTGACATACATTTGCAATTGTATGTTTGATATAAAAATCTGCATTTCAATAGTTTTAATATTTATTGAATAACCATTGATTAACTTAAATCTCCAACATTTTTCCATTTAAATATAATCTTAATTTGATACACAAAATCTACTAACATCAACCAAACTCAGCATAAATGAAAATATCAAAATGATTGAATTAACATCTTACTGATATTACATATTTCATATTTCCAAGAACTAGGATGTCTATTGGATTAAAAAAATTCAATTCATTTAGGCACATGAAAATAATACACACACGAATTCACTCACTGCTGTTAGTGTTTATCCTTGAAACTATTATAAGTAATGTGTCATTATTTTTTATGAACATATACAAAACTAAAACTAAGCTCAAACTTCTTGAAGATACTACATTTCACATGCATTTAAATAGATATTTTAATCTTGTACATGTTAAAGGAAAAAAAAAATTAAAAATATATTAAAAGAAAACTTCAATATAACAATTTCTTGCATGACTAATCACTTACTTTGGAAAAATATAACTAGTTCTTCAATCTGTAAGTATGGGGTTTTCGCATTGAATTCAGCATATAACTTCATTTATAGGGGAATTTGATATCCCAACAATTAAAGATTTCAAATGGACTTTCTCATCCCTTTAGCCGACTTGATGACAAGGTCTCTAATTAACCATTTTATTAAGTGATTAGCTAGATTTTGTTAGGACTCATAAAAATCTATGGTAACTACCCCATTAGTGATCAATCATGTACCGTGTTATACCTAGTTCCTACATGTTGTGATTTATCATTATATACTTGACAATAAGCCTATGCCAAAGTAGAATGACTATCACAATGGATAGAAATCTTGACACCGGTTTTGTCCATAATAAAATCTTGGAGATTAAGTTTATTAACCACTTTCCATCTCTTCCTGCAGCCGCTAAAGCTACAAATTTTGCTTCCACAATTCCTTATTAATACAATTTTATTTCTTAGATCACAAAGTAAGAACATGCAACAGTTTGTAAAAGAATTTTTTCCATGTTGTTGATCCAACTTTCATCTGATACCCTTTTAAGATCGAAAGAAATCTAACATATGACAAACCAAAATATATGGTTAATTTCAAATACTTGAACATCAGCTTCTAATGAATAGTGCTAGGATTACTAGTGTATTTACTCAACATTCCTTCCGCATAAACTATATTCATTATAGTGATTGTTCTAGCATATATTTAAAAACCAATTACTTGTGAGTACTCGAGTTGTGATATTGCATTTTTCATATAAATCATAAGTATCATCCTCTTATCTATGTAAGTGCTCAGAACAATTCTCATAACTAAGAATCACATCTATATCCCCATATTTTATAGTAAAATTTGATGGCAGCAAATCTTTTACAACTTTCAATTATCTAAGATTGGTGTCAAATATCAACATGTCATCAACATATAGGGAAATAATCATTCTATTGCGGACTCATCAAATTTGCTAAATAAGTTTTGTCCGGCTGATTTAATTTGAATCCATTTGAAAAATAAGCTTCATCAAACATTTGATGTCATTTCTTGGGTGTAGTTTTATCCCATAAAATGATTTTATCAACGTATACATATTATGCTCGTTTTCAGGCATAACAAACCATTTGTGTTGCTTCATACTTCTTCTTTCAAAATATCATTCAAAATAATGTAATGACATCTATTGGTTCTGGATCACAAGATCACTAATAGCTGCCAATAATCATTAATATTGTAGAAGGGATTCTAGTTACTTAAAACATATGTATCAAAATAAGCAATGTTTGTCCTTGGTCTAAAGCCTTTAATAACCAATCAAGACTTTAACTTTTCGATTGTTCTATTACATTTCATATTCTTCTTGAAGATCCACTAGCAGCCAAAATGCTTGAAACCGAGTGGAATATCTGTTAAGGCAAAAGTATTATTCCCTACAATGGATTTAGTTTTATAATTTACCGCTTCTTTCCAAAATGCAACATCTTGCAACCTCATGGCCTCATCAAAAGTTTTAGGGTCCTCATCTACAAGATAACTATATAAGTATTGAAAACCAACATCATCACTTGACCTTTTAACCAGATCAAGTTGGAAATCAGGACTGAATATCTTTTTGATTCTCCTTTTTTTGTTCTTACGGAGCATATGTGACTCATTAGAAGGAACGAAGATGTTATCTCCTTTCTTTTTTCCACTTGAACAATAAATAAATCATTTGGTTTAGATATGGATGAAAAAGGACTCTCATAGAATATTGCATCTCTTGACCCAACTACGATGTGAACCGGTATAGAATCATTGGACTTTATGACATATTATATATATATATATATATGATTTTAATGCAAGACATATTCAATAAAGATACAATCAACACTTCTTCCCCCCTCCCCGCATTCCAAAAAAAAATCTTTGGTTATGGTAGTCTAACAACCTACATGTAGCCACAAACTCGAATATAGTTCAATTTTGGTTTTTTGTACTAAATCCCATATAGGGTAATCTTATTCTTTTTATTAGGAATCATATTAATTAATGAATAAGAAACTATCAACATGGCTTCACCCTAAAATTTATCCTTAATCAAGAGTATGAGAACATATAATTAATCATTTCTTATAGGACTCTATTTTTCCTCGAGTATACACCATTGTGATGTATACAGAGCTGTCTACTCATGTATATGCACTGGAATTATCATAATCATAATACTCCCCATCTATATCAGTGCACAAACTTATTAATCAAGTTATTATGTTACAACACAACCTCGATTTTATAAACTTTAAATTTATCTAGTATCTTATATTTAGCATGAAATAAAAATACATAACAAAAACAAGAATAGCCATTTATGAATGTGATGAAATATTTATTGTTTTGTAATGATGGTCTAGCATGTAAGTCACATAAATAACAATTTATATGTTCAAACACATAAATCAATTGTTTTAGAAGGTTTTCTAATTATTCTATTTAACATACATTTGATACACTTTTCTATATTTTTACATTAAATGTAGGAATCAAACTTTTTTAGACATATCGATTATACGCTTGTAATGTATATGACATAATCTTGCATGTAATAGATTATCATTTTTATAAAACATACCATATAAATAAAATTAACAACTTTATTAATATTAAGCATAAATATGTCTTATAGAAATATTTAAATCCTACAAAAACACCACACTTTGATAAAACATAATTATCTGACTCACACACTTATTTGTATTTATACTTATTTAAAGCACTACTGAAGACTGATTTTTTTCCTAATTTCGGTAACATGAATTACATCATTAAGATCAAGATTTTCTCAAAACTAAATTTCTAACACTACTTTTCATGATTTATGATAGAAGCGGTTGACTCTTTTGACGATATAAAATACGGATTCATCTTGAACTAGCCATGATCCTTAGAAACATATGTTGTTGCACCCGAGTTAATCCACCAATCATCTTGCACATAAAAGGGTCTCGTAAATTTTTGATAAACTTTTAAATATGAATGAAAAACAGAAATCTGACTTTGAAAAAAAATACTAACTGTGATCCTTACACTCTTTTCTGAAATGTTATTTTGCAATTTATTATTATCTTTTGTTACCCCACAATCACATTTGAAATGACATTACTTATTACAAATCCAACAAAACGTTCTTAAATCTTTTGTTATAATTATTGGTAATTTTGTTATTGAAGGGAAATTTCTTTCCCTTATTCTTCATCTTACCACTCCAAATTTTGATTAAAGAAGTTTTAGCGTCTTTAACTTTAGTTTTTTTTTCTCTCTGATACAATTTTAGAAATTCTTTTATACGCCTCTATAACCTAAATTTTTTACATGGAAGTGATAACTTGTAGATGATATTAAACACCAAGAGAGATTCATGAAAAATTTCATGTTATGTTGAACGAATTAGTGTAAGTGCGAAAGAATTTAATATATTGTTTTATAACCGATCTAGAATTATATATCTTATAATTATTAAAATTACTCATATAAATTTCGTAATAGAAATATCATCATCCATGTTGTTCGACATAATAAAAGAACTTTATTTGACTAAATAAACATAATGAAAGGCTAAAATGAATACATCTATCTATATACTCCATAATTGCCTGATTGGCCCCAATTTCCGTGTAAGTTATTCAACCATAACTACTTCACCCCAATACATCATTCCTCAATTTTAATATTTGTGAAAATATTGTTTTTAAAAAATGCCACTCACTAACTTTTGACAGAAAAAAACGAGAGGCAATTATTAGACCACCGATTATGACTTGGCCAAGAAAAGGTATTGTCTAAATGCTTTTAACCACCATTACAAATAAAAATATTCTGGCCAACTTTTTGGTTTTAATATCCGAGCAAATTCTTCATTACCAATACCAAAAAGCTTGAAAGTCAACCAAATAGTAAAGTAACGTCGAAAACATGGAATTCGTTGTAGAGATACGTGATCTTTTTTCTTTGAAATAATGAAACCAATATTTTATTCAAAAAGATAACAAAATAATCACTGGTACGGACTATAGTTAAGTATTTGATAAATTAAAATACTTACTATAAAATTTAAATTATTAAACTACAAAAAACTTGCAAAAAACAACATTTATACTGAAAAACTAGGGAGAAACAAAAATCAAACACCGTGTAAATTTGGATACCAAAATACGGGTCAGTGTCCAAAGAACAATTATCCACATTTGGTTGAAGATCCGAAGAAGAAGTGAACAGTTATCTACAAAACTTAGTTAAAGACCTAAAAATAATAATATAAAACTATTAAGAATAAAATATCATAAATTTAAATAAAATTTACATATAAATATATAATCATTAAATTTTATATTAAGTTTCAAAAAAAAGTTTTAAAATGGATCTAGACACTGTCATTTACGGATCAAGACACACACCTTATCTACTAGAAAAGGTCTTCTCATTTGTTTTTTTTCCTTCGACACAAAGAACCGACTCAAAAATCAAAGACTACATAAAAGAAAACTATCTAAAATTTTAAATTTTTATAAATTAATAATGTTGAAATTTATATATTTTTTTAAAAAAATATTATTTTATTATATTTATTAATTTCTTAAAATAATATTTAAACTAAAATATTAGAATCGAGTAAATTATTAATTTAAAAAATATATTAATTTATTGAATATTAATTTATAGAGTTATAAAATACTTGTAACATTTGTGTTGAAAGACGTGATAAGAAAAGATCGTGTACCTTAACCGTGTGTATCTCTTTCTATAGAAACTATAAATATTTAGAAATGAACATCCACAACTTGAAGAGTTGAAGTTGTTTTTCCATTTCTTTATTTTATGTCTACATTAATCATTAATTAATTCATTCATTATATATACATCTCTCTAATTTCTTAATCATCGTCTTATACTTCCCACTAAAACACAAAAACAAAAAATCCTTATCTTTTTCTTTGTTCCCCTAAATGGCATCCGTCGATTTAACCAACGGTGACTCGATCTCAACCCTTCATCCCGACATAATCAGAACAAAAATCTTGACCAGACTCGATGGTCCGACGCTTGCCTCCACCGCAACAACCTCCACTTATCTCCAAACTCTTTGTTCACAACAAAAGCTCTGGCGTGACATCTCCATCGCCACGTGGCCGTCTATCAACGACCCACGTGTTGTTCAAGCCATATCTTCCTTCCCTTCAGGTTATCGCTCTTTCTTCGCTGACTCGTACCCGTTCACTGAACACACGTGGCGGGACGAGAAACATGATCCATCGACAGGTTTGATCTCAGCCGTTGATCTTTACTACAGAGGAGAGCTTATTTTCTCCAAAGTTCAAGAAATGGAGAAAGGTAAATCAGGATGGTTCTTATCATCACCGTTTCAGGTCGATATGCTCGACCCGAAAGAGTCGGTTCCCACCCGGATACAATACCCGGGTGGGGATTACGACACGTGGGTGAAAGATATGGAGGAGAGCATGAAGCTTAATTGGATAGTGATCGATCCGATCAAGAACCGTGCGGCGAATATATCAAGTCGAAATGCTGTGACGGCGAGGCGGAATTGGCTAACTGGAGATTTAGAGATAAGGTTTTCAACGGTGGTGGCCACGACGACGGAGGTAGCGTTGGTTGTTTCGTGTGGGTCAGCGGAGGCATGGAAGGAGGTTGATGAAGAAGTGGGAGGAGAAGTGCACGTGAGAGACGTGAGGTTACAAGTTGAAGACATAGAAGGGAAGTGTTTGAAGGGTAGGGATAGTTTGGTAATTTTACAAGGGTTGTTAGAAGGGAAGAGATGTTGTAAAGATGGTGAAGAGAGATGTAAAGGAAGGTATGAGGAATACGTGGGAATGAAGAAACAATGGAGAGAGAAGAGAGAGAGAAGAGAGAAAGCACAAGACACGATTTGTATGATCTTTGGGTTCTCTTTGTTTGTGCTTTTGTGGAGTTTTATTTTGTTAAGGTAAAAATATTAATAATAGTTATAGATGGTAACACACACACACATACACACTTCTTGCTTATTTTGTTTTGTTCTTTTGATTTGTGGTAAAGAAAATTAATACTGAGAAATATAAAAATATATTTTGGTTATAGAAGGGTGAACGAACATCTTTTTCTTTAGTCGTTAAAATGTCATATTTGACAAAACAATTTTAGTGATACAACATCTAATTTGAAAAATAAAAAGACAAGAAAATTGTGGTCGGAAATTAGTCAATGACAGAATTCGGCGGCCAAAGAAGAATTTTGGTCGTTATGGACATATAGCGTTGATTTTTTTAGTATATGATTTAAATTATTATTATTTAGTGCTATAAATGAATGTGGGTATGCTTAGATTAGTAACACCTAATTTGAAAAAAAAAAGACAAGAAATAAATCGTGGTCGGAAATTAGTCACTGAAAGAATTTGGCTGCCAAAGAAGGACTTCGGTATGGAAATATCGGGCTGATATTTTTTTATATATATTTTTATTGCTACAAATATGAATGTGGGCTTAAGCGAATTTTGTTTTGCTTGATTAGTAGGTTGATTTATATGTTTCATAGGAGATATGTATAGAAGGAGAAGAAGAAAAACAAATCAATTTACGTTCTTCGTTATCTGCCGCAAACTTCATTTTCGTCAATTCCGTTTTTTTTTAATCGTTAACTTTCTTATATTAAGTTTCAGTTAATTAATTTTCCTATAATGGGAAAGACTCCAACATGAACTGATGTTTTTACATGAGAAAAGAAAGTTACACCGGTTTAGTCTAGAGTGGCTCAATATAATGAGAGACCATGTTATGAACAATAAAATTTGGCGTTTTCATACTAATTTTTTTATGAAAAAATTTTGGGCCCTAAATTTGGATCATGTTGACAAATAGGAAAAATATATATTGGGTCATGTATATACATTAAAACTTTACAAGATTTTGGAGTCTAAATATTGTTCAAAAATTTTAGGCCCTAGATTTGCAGGTATTGCATTTGTTCAGGTCTGGCCCTGCCTAGAATAACAAGCGGTACATTGATACAAAAAAACTTACAATTAAAACAATATGATTGATAAAAATATCTAAAAGTCCCAGAGGAAGTGAAGATCACCGCAAATTGAAAGTTTTCGTGTAGTTCTGATAATCTATATTTGCGTCTAAAATTTTGGGAAATCTAATTCTTAAAAATGGTGATCACAAGTAGGACAGAAAAAGACTACCCCAGTCCAAAAAAAACGTATTGTCATGATGTAATCATATAAAATAAATCTCTATAAATTAATAAAGTAGAAATGGAAAGATTTTATTAATTTAGAGAAAATATTAATTTATCGATAAACTAATAAAAATAATGTATAGAAAGGTTTGCATAATTTAAAAATAATATACATATTTAAATAAGAAATTGAAAATAATCATTTAATTTTTAGCTGTATTTATATTTTAGGAAATAATTATCGTAAATGCAATTTTGAATGTTTTATTGATGTAGTTCGAGAAAATGATACCATATATGTTTTTTTATGTAGGATGACAAACTTATAGATGAGTTAAACAAAAATACAAATTTATGAATAATCAACTAACACTAAGGTGTCCATTGTTTGTAGTTTTTGAAACAAATTTTGGTTTTAGATTTTAAATTTTTTTAATTTTTATCCATTCAAGATTTTACAAAAGTAAATTCCCTAAAATTTAGGAAAACTAGTTTTTGATGGTTTTCTAATTTTCAAAGAAAAACCTAAAACTATTATAAACTTGTTTCTCCCTTAAAAATACACCAAAAAAAACACAAAACCTAAAAACCAAAAACCAAATTCTAAAAGCAAAAAATATTTATAATCTACCAACCATTCATGGCTTAAGTAATATTTCACTAAATTGTCTTAGTTATATTTTATAGTTTTATATAATTAATAATTTATGATACTGATGTACTATATAATTATATAGAGTATTGATTTATAGAAGTTAATATCCTAAATACAAATATTTATTGCCATCTAATTACATATAATTACAAGTACAGTAGAAACAACTTTTCAGAGATTCAAATGAGAGTTAGTGAGGCTATATTTTGTTTCATATTTCCCAGGTACAACCACTTAATCATCCATCAACCATACATTTTCAATTAGAAAATGTTTATTTGGTGAAGCTGAATATGTTAAGAAGAATAAAGGAAGAATATTATAAAAAAAGATTAAGGATTAATTGGCTTAGATCAGGGGATCAAAATATAACCTACTTTCATAAGGTTATTATTGCTAGGAATGCATTCAATTCAATTCATACATTGATTGATCTTCAAGGTAGAGAAGCTTCTCTAGGGCCGCCTGTCCCAGCTAATGGTCAAGGATTCTACTTGATTGCCTTTTACCTGGAAATATGCACCGATAAGGAAATCAGATCAATGACTGCAATCCAAACTGCTGCGAAAATTCAAAGAACACTGTTTAAGCTCAGTCAAAACAAAACACATGCTCTGATGGGTTAACCTCAGGATTTACAAGTGCGCTTGGACAATTATAAGAGAAGAGGTAATCAAAGCAGGTAATCAAAGCAGTAACTAGGTTTTTCTACTTCCTGCAATGTCAAGGGCTACCAACTCTACAATACTCACTTTCATCCCCAAATTTCCGGGAGCTACCATTATAAAAGACTATCGGCATATATCTTGCTGTAACACACTTTATAAGACTATATCTAAGCTTCTGGTGGCCAGACTAAAATAGATTGTACCAAGACTAATTCTACCCAACCAGACATCATTCATTAAGGGGAGACTTCTATTAGAGAACTATATGCTAGCTTATGAGCTTGTAAGTGGTTATCACAATGATAAAGGGCCGAAGAGACTTACATTAAAAGTGGATATACCACAGGCTTTTGACACCCTAAGTTGGGACGTCATCCTGGATTGTATTGCCAATCTCCATATACCAGCAATATACATCAATTGGATAAGAAAATTCATCACATCAACTTCTTATTCAATTACTATAAATGTGGGACTGTATGGTTATTTTAAGGGCTCTAGAGGGATCAGACAAGGTGACACATTATCCCCTTATCTGTTTGGTATTACTATGAATGTTATATGTAAAAAAACTAAATGATGCAGCTAATACTGGCAGATTCTCCCTATCACCTTAAATTTCAGGTCTTAGGACTTACTCACCTATGTTTTGCTGATGAATTGCTAATCTTTACTGATGGCTCCGCTTCCTTTATCCAAGGGATTCTCGAAGTTCTTTAAGAGTTCAACCAGCTGTCTGGACTGGCCATTAGCCCTGAAAAGTCTTGCTTCTTCTCCTCAGGCCTCTCGCAGGAGGAAAAGGTTGAGATACAAGATCTCTCAGGAATTCCATCTGGCTTTCTCCCAATTCGCTACCTTGGTCTTCCTCTCTTCGAAAAGAAGTTGTCAATGGTTAATTTTCAGCAGCTGCTTCTCAGTATTAAATCAAAATTTTCTTCATGGACTGCCAAATATCTCTCTTTTGCAGGCATACAACTTTTAATTCACACAGTTCTATCAGAAATATTAAACTTTTGGTGCTCTGCTTTTCACTTGCAAAAGAAGTGTGTAAAACAGATCAATTCAATGTGCAATTCCTATCTTTGGAAGGGTTTTCTGGAAAGTAGACACAATCCCAGGATCTTCTGGGAAACATAACCTTCCAAGGGAAAAAGGTGGAGTCAGATATAAGGGATCTACTAAATTGGAATAGAACTTGTACCTTAAAGCTACTCTGGATGCTTTTTTCGCACTGAGTCAATCTGGGTTGAATGGATACATCAAAATGTTATCAAAGATAAAGCTTCTGGAAAATGAAGCCACAACAAAACCATACTTGAATGTTTAAACAAACTCTTAAATTGAGGAACCAAGCGTTTAACTGGGTGAAAGTAATACCAGTAGATGGTGTCTCATGCAACTTTTGAACTGATCCATGGAGCCTTTTTGGTTAGATTATATCGCTTATTGGTTAGATTATATCGCTTAAAGTAATATTATTTTAAGTGTTTAGATACTCTTCTCCATTTAAACCAATGAAGGTGATTTTAATTCTTACTTGGACTACTTATGTGTGGGTTCATTTATAAATTTCATATAGTTCTTTACTAGGAAGCACATATACTCAGTCGAATGTCTGTTTCCCTTTTCCAAAACGTTTTGGAAACCAAAACTCTCGAAAACTCGTTAGAAACGTGATGGAAACACGTTTCCTAAAAACTCTGATTTGGAAACGTGATGGAAACATTTTTTCACGTTTCTGAAACTCAATGGATATTTTTTTTGGAAACTTATCACCTAAACAATTTGGAAACATTAGATATTATGATATTTTCTTTTATTTTTTCAACATTAAAAACTCTAACTAATTTCAAAAAATATATATCATATTTTCTTTTACTTCAAAAATTAATCGTAAGTTTATAACCTAATAAAATTAGAAGTTGAAAAGTCTAAAGAAAAAAACTAGAAGAGGCAACAGACACGAAGGAGAGACGAAGGAGAGACGAAGGAGAGACTAGAGTCAGGCCAAGGTAAATTCTTTTTGATTACAATTAATTATTGTATTGGAATCTTAAATAATAGAGTTGAATTTCTTATACGTTCGATTTGAGTTTATTATAAAAATTACTTTCATTTTGATTAATGATTATTGTTGTCATAAGATGGTGCACGTCATGCTCTTCACCCTTTGCCACTGAATTGATAAATTACGATTTATATATTGCTGGTTAATTTAAATATTTTTTTTTCCAGAAATATGAGGACAGCTCGAGACCCTCTCGATCATATTGGAAAAATAATCAATATTGATGATATACATGATCTGGATGAAAAGGCACCTTTATGGATATATGTTAATAAGATTGAAAAAAGCCAGGATGAGGTTCATGGAGATTTGAATGCAAATTTTGTAATAACAAATATTCTGGTTCACATAGCAGAGTTACAACTCATCTGTTGAGAGATGGGGGCAAGGGAATTAAAGAATGCTTGCAGGTTACTCCTCAACAAAGAACTAATATAAAAATGTTAGTTGATGATTGCAAAAACAGGATAAAGCGTGCAGTTCCTAGAACAGTTCCATTGCCTTCATCATCAAGGAATACTTCTAATTCTTCTCTTGATTATGATATGAGTTATAGTGTCCCGGCTACAAATGAGTCTGATCCAAAGAAAAGAAAGGGCACAGATTCACCTTTAGAAAAAGCATTTAAAAATGAGGCTAGAGAGCAATGTGATGGGGAAATAGCTAGAATGTTCTATACAAGTGGTTTATCTTTTAATGTTGCAAGAAATCCTCACTACCGCAAGTCATACACGCGAGCATCATATATTCCAGGATATGTTCCTCCTGGATATAATGCATTGAGAAATGTAATTCTTCAAAAAGAAAGAAAGAAAGAACATTGATATGCACTTGTAACCTTTGAAGGACTCATGGAAACAAAAAGGAGTTAGTATATGTAGCGATGGTTGGCCGGATCCACAGCGAAGGCCTATATTTAACTTGATTGATGCAAATGAGAGTGGTCCAATGATGTTAATGGCAGTCAATAGCCAAGGTGAGATAAAAAACTGGTGAGATGATTGCAGAGCTGATTATAGACTGCATAAAGGAGTTGGACATGAAAATGTGGTTCAAGTGGTCATTGACAATGCTTCCAATTGTGTAAAGGCTGGTTCACTTATTTCTGCCAAGTATCCTACCATCTTCTGGACACCATGTGTGGTTCATTCTTTGAACCTAGCTTTGAAGAACATATGCTCACCATTACATAACACAAGAAGTAATGAAGATGTGTCTGATGCTTGTGTATGGATAAAATCTATCAGCGAGGATGTGACTTGGATCAAAAAATTTATTATGAACCATGGAATGAGGCTTGTGATGTTCACAGAGCATTGTGAACTTAAGCTTCTTACAGTTGCTTCTACAAGGTTTGTTTTCTCTTTTGTTAAACTTTAGTAGTTTTCTTATATTTCAAATTTAATTACATTTTATTCTTACAGATTTGCTTCTACGGTTGTGATGTTCAAAAGATTCAAGAAAATAAAAACCGGCTTACAACAAATGGTTATCAGTCCTAACTGGGATGATTATAAAGAAGACAATGCAGTGAGAGCATCATCAGTGAAACAAAAGATACTAGATGAGATGTTTTGGGATGACCTTGAATATGCTTTATCTTTCACTTTGCCAGTATACAGTGTGATTAGAGCTGCTGATACTGATAAACCTTCTCTTCACTTAGTTTATGAATGGTGGGACAGTATGATTCAGAATGTGAAGAAGGCTATATTTAGAAAAGAAAAAAACAACTTGATGATGATTCAGTCTTTTGGAATGCCGTGAATTCTATTTTGACAGCCCACTGGAGCAAGAGTAACACTCCTCTCCATTGTATGGCACATTCTCTAAATCCCAAGTAAGTTTGTATATTTATTACTATTTACGAGATATATTGTCTTACAGATTGACATATAAATGAAATTATTGGGTAGAGTAGTATTAAGTTAATATCATTGTTTATTTTGGATACATATATTACAGTTCAGAGTGGCTTAGAGAAAGAAAAAAAATAGAAAAGCTCCACATCAAGATTTAGAGGTTACTAGAGAAAGAAAAATTTGCATAATGAAGTATTTTATGGATCAAGATGAAAGAAGAGAGGTTAATGTTGAATATTCCAATTTCTCTTTATGCTTGGAAGATTTTGGTAATGTTGATGCAATGCATGATAGGTTTATCTTAGAACCTGTAAAATGGTGGGCAGTTCATGGAGCTTCAGCACCAAAACTTTAAGCCTTAGTATTTAAGTTGCTTGGACAACCTTCATCATCCTCATGTTGTGAAAGAAATTGGAGTACTTACAAGTTTATTCATTCTGCAACAAGAAATAAGATTACTCCACAAAGAGCAGAAGATTTGGTATTTGTGCACACTAACCTTCATATTTTATCTAAAAAAAGGCTTGCTTACAAAACTGGTCCCAATCACATGTGTGGGATGTTGGAGGTGATAAATTTGATTCAATAGATGAGATTAATCTTGAAAGACTTAAGATTGAAAATCTTTCTCTTGGTGAACTTGAGTTAGAGGCAGTTTTGTTTGATGAACCTAAAGAGGATGCGAATGAAGATGGTGATTTTAATATTTGATTTTTGTAATTCATCGGTTATACTCTTTTATTTTTAGTTAAAAATATTAATATTATTTATTAGTTTTATGTTGTTTCAACTTTTAAATATATATTTTTAATGTTTCATTATATTTTTAATTATATATATATGTATCTTTATAGTATCACGTTTTCAACCCATATCCATTTCTTATTTTTTGAAAAAAATCGTTTTTTGTTTCTATATATCTATTTTCGTTTTCATTAAGTTTTTTATTAGTAATTTATTGCGTGCTTGAGTTTTCTTTAGTTGATATTTATAATATTGATATTAATACTTACTTTTATTTTAAATGCAATGAAAATCTTTAAAAAAACAAAAAAAAATACGGAAGAAGAAAGATAATTTGTTCTACGACGAGGAAAGATTGAAATGCGTGTCTAAAACTAAAGACACAGCGAGAAAAATAAGAATAAATGAGAGAACTTCGAGGCTGGGTTTGAGTTAAAACAATAATATATCACCACGACATCATTTTTGTCCTTTTCCCAAGTCATTACAGTCTTTTGTTATCCCTCCTACCACTGTCATCGCCACATCATCATTATTCCATTTGAAGCCGCCAAAAATATCAAAAACACAAAACCTATACTCGAAGCAAAGTAATTTGATAACTTTGTCTTAATAAGCATCTTTAATACCAAAAACCAAACATTTTCAAGTTCTTGAAAGAAAAAAAAAATCAAACAATGTCAAAAGAAGCTGAGATGTCAATCGCTGTATCAGCCTTTTTCCCTGGTTTTAGATTCTCTCCGACAGACGTTGAACTTATCTCGTATTACCTCCGTCGTAAAATCGATGGCGATGAGAATTCCGTTGCCGTGATTGCGGAGGTTGAGATTTATAAGTTCGAGCCGTGGGACTTGCCAGGTTTTTTTTCCATTTTCATATCTTTAACTTCTTACCTTTTTTTGAAATTTTTCTTATCTTTAACTTTACTTTGGATCACTTATTTGATTTGAGTATCTAAAACAGGAGAATCAAAGGTGAAATCGGAGAACGAATGGTTTTATTTCTGCGCGAGGGGAAGGAAATACCCGCATGGGTCACAGAGCCGTCGAGCCACACAGCTAGGTTATTGGAAAGCTACTGGTAAAGAAAGAAGTGTGAGATCAGGGAACCAAGTTGTTGGAACCAAGAGAACACTTGTTTTTCATATTGGTCGGGCTCCAAAAGGCGAAAGAACCGAGTGGATTATGCATGAATATTGTATCCATGGCGCTCCACAGGTTCTGTTTTTCATTTTTGTGTGTTTTGAGTTTAAATATTGTTTGAGAAATGTTGAAAGTTTTGGATCATATAGGATGCGTTAGTGGTGTGCCGGTTAAGGAGAAATGTGGATTTTCGAGCTAGTTCGAGTCAAAGACAAATGGAATATGGTGTTGTTCAAGATGATGGTCAAAGTGGTGGTTCAGAGCAGGAGAAAAGGTCATATCCTGTCTGTGAATATGAGCTTATGTCAAATGGTGACATCGCAGATTCATCTAATGATGTTGAGGTCAGCTTTGCTTTTTGTCATGTTTTTTTTTTAAAATGGTGTTTAGTACTGGTAAACCGATCTGACCCAATCTTATATTGAACAGAAACATCTGATATGTAAACCAAATTAAATCCAATATGTAACCGATTCATCCATAATAAACTTTTACGGTTTTACCTCGGTTACAAACCGGATAAGGAAAAGTTGATCCGAAACTTTTGAAACCAAACCAAAACTTTTTATATTTATATTTATATTACTTTGGTTACTTCCATTATAAAACCAAATACCCAAACTAAACTAGAGTTGAACACCTCTAGTTCTCATTTTGTGGTAGAGAGTATGTATCTGACGTTTGATCTCTTTTTTGGATTGTAGGATCAGGCCGAGACGGATGATGATTGTTACGCCGAGATTCTGAATGATGATATAATAAAGCTTGACGAGGAGGCACTAAAAGCTAGCCAAGCACTTCGACCACATTATCCAACAACTCATCAAGAAACAATATTCAGCGAAGCATCATGTAAGAGGTCAAAATGTGGTATAAAGCAAGAATCAAAGGAAAAAATGAATTGTTACACTTTGTTTAGGATCAAGAACGTTGCCGGCACCGCCTCCGGCTGGGGAATCCTGAACCCATTCGACATCAAGAAGCATGATAGCAAGAGATTGATGAAGAATGTTGTGGCCACTACTACTTTCTTGACTATCTTAGTTTCTGTCTGTTGTGTCTTATCATGTAGGTTTTATAGTTTGTTACGTGTCATGTCCTCTATCTGACTCGTAACTAGTAGTACTTGTATGACGAAAACTTACATTTATAGAGTAACTTCCACGTGTTTTTGTGGTATTTGATTCTTCTGTTTGTATATATTATCTATAGACGCATTACAAAGCCAAATGATACTTGGGTTTACTTATATGGGTTTACTAGTTGTAATATTGTGAGTTTCCTACTTTTGTTACCCAAGTTGAGAGAGCGGCCCAAAGTATTTAAGATTGTTAAAACGTAGGTGGATTTAACAATTTAACCGGTTTGGGCGTCTGGCTTGGAATGCATAATTTCATACTTCTGATTTATAGGCCCTGAAAAATATGGGTTTAAAACGGACCAGGACCAGCTTTGATAAATCTCTAGATTCGGAGTTTCAAACCCTTATCCATTTCGAATTTACAGTATATGAAGCTGGCTCATAGTCTAAATAAATTTATTTTCCCATTTACAAATAATTTACTAGTGTCTACGAATTATCTTTGTAGATTTTAGTTGTATGTTATAGTTTGTGGACTTGTAGTTGTGGTGAAGTTGTTGATTAGTTTCAGTCTTAACTGAGACAATGGAACTTGCACACGTAAGGGTTTTTTTGTTTCTTGAATATGATGTAAAAAAATTGTCAATCTTCAAGCTGGTTAGTCTGTCATTTTCTTAGTTTAAAGAGTCTCACTAACTTTCAATGGTCTTGCCTAGAGTTTTATGGGAAAACACAAATTTTTTGTTTTATACCTTTTTTATAACAAAATATACTAGGATAGGACCCGCACGTACGTGCGAAATTATTTTTATTTTTTATATTTTTTTTTATATTTGGTATATTATTTATAATTTGGATTCATAATGGTTTGATATTTGGTTTACTATTCTTTAATCCAATTTATAAGTGTTAAAGATAATAATATTATATTTCTATAACTTAATCTAACATAAATTCTTATCTGCATGTAAATGCCATGAATGTTTTTAAAAATATTTGCAAAAAATTATATTTAAAAACTTAGGTTTGGTTTCGTATGCCCCACGTCATATAGTTTTGGACTGGTATATACTGATATGAGCGAACCAACGATTTTGATTTTTGGATTTTGATTTTTGGCTTCAAGCATTGTTCTGTTTTGGTTTGACTGGTTTAGTTTATGTTTTGTCTTAAAGGTTTTGTTTGTTGAGATTGAGTTATATAGTTATGTTGTGGCTATGTTATGGACCAGTGTATGTTTTGTCTTGAAGCTTTTTTTATGTGCTTTCACACCAGTGTATGATTGCTATTAGCATCTCTATTGGTGACCATAACTCTTTTTTAGAGTACCAAAAGATCCATTTGTCATTCATATTTCCAATCTAAATGCATAATTACGTGTTACAATTATACAAAAAGTTGGACTTGGCTAATCAATGTTCTTCTTATATGCAATTTAAAAGTATCATATTTTACTTTGGTGGATACATGTTTTAATTCTTAAAACGTGGATTTGATGATCTTGTGTGAAACAGTTAAAATGATGAATTATTTGCATACATGATTATTTACTCCCAAATATCAGAATTTGAAGACTTTTCCAGAAAAGAAAAAAGTAAAAAGATAAGAAACTGATTATATACTTTTTAAAATAATATATACCATTAAATTGTTTAAAAGTTATTCAGTTTTGTCTATTAACCAAATAGATATAAAGATTAGAAGAAGTGGTATCAATTGTATATGTTACCTAAGCTATTCTTAATTGATACAAAATGTTAGTTATAGTATAATTTATAATTTTGGTTCATGGATTTTGTATATGTACTTACACGTGGTTGAGGAATAAACATGGAACTTAAAAAAAGCAGGACAGACTACAAATCACCAAAATCAAATTTAAATGAATAGGAAATTCTAAGAAAACTCTTTGAATAATACTATTAGTCCAACTTTCTCTTGACACTGAACCTGCAAATAAAAAATAAAAAATATTCTAATTGTGAATGACATAACCTATAATGTTATCTCCATGTAATATGGATTTTTAAAAGCTCTGAAAGTATTGAAAAACTTTTTAATAGCTCTGAAAGTTTTGAGTTATATTTTGAGTTATATTGTTTCTATAGCTGAAAAATTAGTTTGATAAGATAAAATAAACATGCAATTGTAGGAAAACTCAGAGAATAATAAACTATGAATGATATATATTGATATGTTTCGAGTAACATCAATAGTTCAGTTTTTTCTTCACATCCATGTTTTAACTATAAATCTGTAAATAATACATTAAAGTCAGATTTAAAGGTAATCTCTGATAAAGTATTTGATATTCGAGTAATATGAATTGTTAACTATAACAAATATTATCTTAACAAATCTAAGATCCAGTTTTTAACAAAAAAAACTAAAAAATAAGAAACACTGGGTTAAAACTTTATGCAATCCAGACATTATAGAACTGAGTTAAATATATACAGACTTACAAAAATTAGAAATCTAGATTTGTAGCCATTATACATATATTGCCCTGAAATTTTTTTCAAAATAAGGTAAAATTTAGGTCACTGTTTCTATAATATAGACATTTAAATTATTAAAAACAAAAATACACATGGAGATGCATCCGGGAGAATAATGCTGATACTCTCTCTAACGTAGCTGGTGAGATGTTTGCAGCCATTTGTTTATTGAAATCGTAAGGGTTTTTTTCTGCGAAACTGTATTGTTTGTGATGCTTTGAATATGTTGTGGAATTATATATTTATAGGATTTGCGAAAGTCAGTTTCGAGATTTTAGGTTAGATACATTTAGATCAAATAATATATTATTTCATAAATATATATTATATTTATATTGATTTAAAACTGTATTTTGAAACATAAATATTCAAATTTATTTAAAATATTCATGGTATATTATTATATTCATCCGAATTTATTTGCAACAATTAGAATTTATATAAAAAGTTGATTTAAAATTTTGGTAAATTAATATGATAAATTGTTGTGGAAATCTAGTATTTTGTGGATCTATTTCGAATCTAATAATCATATATATAAGAATATTGAATACTGATTTTAAAAATATCGAATATATTATTTCCGTTCTGTTTGAATATTTTTGCAGATATTTTGAAGATTTTATTTTTATTTGTTACGAAGATATAAGTTTCTCAAAATGTGGAAATTGTTATTTCAGGTATATTTTTATCTTTTAAATTCAAACTAAATCCAATATATTATTTCAATTAAGATTTTTTTTTTAAATAAGTTTTATATAATGGCATTTGAATGTAATTTCTTTAGAACTGTAAGGTTATTCTCTTAAATGTGCTTCCCATTTAATAGTATAGATACAACAAAATTTTACTTGTTTTTATACCTTTTAAATTTTGTATTTCTAATACATTATTGTGGAAAAATCTGTTGCTGTTCCTATTATTTTAATAAATGACCAATTAAAATAAAGTATAATATATTAATAAAAGAAAAAGAAAAAGAGAAAAATAACTATTTTATTTAATTAGTGTTCAAAATTCTTAAATTACAACTAACTTAATACACAAAGAGTACTAAATTAGAGATAACTAACATTATTTCATAATCTATAAAATAATTTTATATTATTTTTAACTAAAAAATATTATTTAATGCTATTTTTATATCTATTTTAGTTAACAATGTTTGAATCTATGAAAATTCTAAAAATTAAAATACTTTTTGTAAAATACTAGAAAAATGAAATATTATATTTTAATATGTGAAATAAAATTTTAAACTAAAATAACATTAACATACATATTTTGCTAATATTAAACAAAATATAAAATTTGGGATCAAAAAATAAAATAAAAAAATTGGGCTCTATGCCAAAGTTTGATTTTTTTAACTAAGCCACTCCCCTAACTTTAATTAACAACTATCCGAAAAGGGTGATACTACATTGGATAGTCACAATGACACAATACAGTTTGCAAACGAAAAAGAGAACCCATGGGTTCTTGGACAATGGGGAAATAAATCTGCTTGAGAATCAAAAGCTTTTGGAGCATAAGAGATATTAGAGAGAATGAATCTTCTTTTCGTGAGGACACTTCACAATCATAACAGCTCCTTGTAATCTGTGATAAATCAGAAACAAGGATGGCTAATATCAATAATACATTGCATCGCCTAGATCAATCCAACCGCTCCGCGTGTGTCGCCGATAAGCATATACGAGTGCTTTTCAAACCTAAATGAATGGGAGAATTAGAATGGTTGAAAAGACACCATCTCAGTCCAGATATAACGACATCTTCCTTCCAGACAACATCAATTCTGCATGTTACCTCCATAATGTCTCCATACGATACCTAGCTCAGAAGAGAATTCAAAGCCCCTGGTATTGATACCTGTTGGTCATGTTTTTTATTTGCTTCTTACCAGGCTTTACATTCGTTAATAGCTAGGTATAAGTCTCCTCTGGCAATCTATTTATATCATTGAAAACTGTGTTGTTCCGGGCTTTCCAAATCACCCAAAGCATCCAAGAATAACATCAATAGAAGTCAGATTCCATATCCTCTGTTTTCTGCCTCCAAAACAAGCAGTCTAAATTTGGGAATTAACCTTCGGAGGGAAATGTTACCAACTCCAGGCCTGGGCTTGAAGAGACCTAAAGCTTGGTTCGATGAAAAAGGTTGAACCTCGAGATGAACCCTATTTTTTCCAACCAATAACTAGACTTTACCGAGTAATTACCATTTTTTGTATACAACAAGGAGTATAAATCTTCACAATAAATCTTACTCGGTTTCAAGCTTGTAAACGGATATCTTCTTCCACAACATAAGATTTGATCAAGGGCAGATCCTACTCTTTATTATCTTTGCGAATCAGGTCTGATACCATTAATTCTCTATCCATGTATTTCCATGGTTACGAGCTGGTCTAGCTGGTATCACAAGAATCCATGGATCCTGCCAGATAGATGCGAGATGCCCAAACCTATTGTTTTTTGGAGTCCTGTTTGGAGTAGTGTACGAGCAGACCACATACTCTTCCACCCAAATGCTGGGGAAATGAATTTCTTTTATTGTATTGGGGAGCCCTAAAGGAACCCAATGCATAAAGGAAAAAAAAATCCATAAAGGAACTCATGCCAGAAGGGAGTCTGGAAATTTTATAAGCCTTCATAGCTGCTTTGCAAGGAGGGCCGAGTTAAAATCCATAAAGGAAAGAAATGAATAACTCCAAGAGTTTGGGGCTGGCACATTTTTTTCCATGAAACCCATTGCATTCTACATCTATTTTTGTTGGCACTTCACCAGAACCGTGAGACTGCCCTGTTTGCTTTTTACGTAGACTTTTTGGGAAAGGTAACACGACATAACATATGCCAGAAGGACCAGTGCTACTGACTTAATCAATACTTCTCTACTGCCTTTGGAGAGGTATTTTTCAGTCCAACTATTTATGCGGCTTTGTAAACGATCTTGTACATTTCTCTTTTCTCTGTCCATTTCTTTCCGCTACTCATCTCTTCTTCAACCTTGATTCCTCAGGTCTGCATGATATTTTTTTGTATGTACAATCTCATTAGAGACCAATTCAGACTCACCATCATCTCTATCGCCAAAACCGAAGGTTTGATTTCTCTCAATCTCTTTTTCTTCCTCTATTTCATTCATTCCTAAAAATTTCTAGCAAAATTAAAGGTGATTTATGAATCAATTGAATTTAACGTTGTGTGAATTTCAGTTTGGGCTGATTGAAGAATCGATGTTAATTTTATATTTGATTCAATTTCATTGCTAAATTGAAATCTATGTTTTCTATGAACATAGCTAAAACTGTTTTTGATTGATTTTGATTTCTCTCATTCTTGGATTTAAACATTTACTAGATATTGATTCAATTGAATAGAAGTTTACTAATTTGTAGATTTAACAATGAAGCTGTAGATTTATATATTTAATAATTTGTAGATTTATATATTTATTAATGAAGCTGCTTGAAGTGTAATAATACAAATTTGGATTTGATTTTTTTTTTAATTTGAATTGAATTTAAATCAACTGCTTCGTGGAGAAGAATTGAATTTGATTTGATATATTCTTGAGCTTCAGATGTTCCTCTTCTCCATGACCTTCTTTATCAATCATTCTGGATAGTCTATGAGTTATGCCATCACTTGTGGATGAACCATTTTTTCATCAAATATACATGTGAGATTATTGATTCTGTAACTCTATCTGCCTATGGTTTGAAGAAGCTTCTCATTGCTACTTACTCATTTGGAATCTTAATCTAGCTTTAGGGGGAATTTGAATTTTGTTAATATTTTGGTTAATGTTTGTATCTGTATGGTTAATGCTTGTTTCATTTTTAGGCTACATGAAATGAATTTATGATTTAAAGTAAATGTATGACTTGAGTTTGTGTATTATACCTGCCTATGATGGAAGGAAGATTTTATATACTGCTGGTGCTTTTCTTTTTGAATCTAAAGAGTTTGTTGTGAATTTGAAGGAAAAAATAACTAATGATTCTTTTGGATAATGTTTGTAGTTAGATTTTTAATTTTTAAGAACTCCAAATTGGGTTCTACCACTGGAAGGACAAAAGATTAAGAATTTATTAAGGGGTTTTAAGTTTAATTTTTTATAAATTTATTATAAAAATATATCTAAGAACCTCATGAAATATATTGTAGGGATGGAGGTGATGTAAAAATTCTTATTTAAGAATTGATTCTTAAATAATTATCTATTTTTGATTTTATTTTATTGTTTTTATTTTAAGCACCCAATTCATTAAAACTCCTTATTGGATTTGGAGGTGGTCTTAACCATTCATATTTACTGCCGGTTTGTTTTACTCATGGTGATAAGCTTTTTTTTTTTTTTGATTTTAATGTTAAGATTTTATAACCAAATTGGAATGAAGGTCTTGATTACAAGCTAAACTATACTACTATTAACAAAATTAAACAACCGAGTGGAGAGAGGGACATACAAATTATTTAAAACGGGGGAGAGATACATCGAAAATAAAACATAAGGAGAGTGTCGCCACCCACGGTTGAAGCTGGAAGCGAGAGAATTCTGTCTCTGATAGCTCTGTCGATGAGTAGTGCGATTGTGGTCGTTGATGCAGTTGTCGCTGTGAAGATATGGGCATTTTGTTCCTTCCAAATGTAGTATACTATGGCTTGGAATACCATCTTAAGAATCACCTTTCTTCGGGGTGATTGTGCCTGACTTATCCAAGAGGTTGTTGAGTACATGCTCCTGGGCGGAGAGGAAGAGACCCTTTCAGCAATGTTCTGCCACAAAGCTGAGGAGAACGGGCAGTCAAAGAATAGGTGTTCGTGAGTCTCTATACCATTGTCGCATAAGGCGCAGGCTGGCGGCACTGCCATGCCCCAACTTCTGAGCTTATCCCATGTTGGCAGTCTTGTCAGGAGGGCCAGCCGTGTAATGAAAGAAAATCTTGGGGTATATTCTTTAAACCAAACAACATCCGCCCATGGCACTGGAGGTGAGGGAATTCGAAGTTGCTCCCACGTGATCTTAGAGGAGAAGGTTTGAGAGTAAGAGTCATTGCCATTCCGCCATAGGAACTTGTCAGGACCCCTAGCTGCCGAAGGGGGAGGAATAGATACGATTGACATTTGTGCGTTCTGAATTTCTTCTCCTTTAGCCGCCGGTAGAAACCAAGAACCGTTTCTGGTTGCGTCAATGACCCTAGCAGATTTATTTACTCGCATGAGCCGTGGACCTGTCTCGCCCAGAAAGGATATGAGAGGGCCTAGAGTTGTCCAGGCGTCATACCAAAAGGAAGCGTGTTCCCCATTACCAAGTTCACACCGGATAAAATCAACTAAAGTTGGTTTAAGTTGGATCCAACCTCTTACCGTCATTGAGAGCCTATTAGAATCCGTAGTCATTCAAAAATCCTTCCTCCGAAAGACATTTCCGCGAAGCCAAGCAACCCAAATTGACCCCGAATTTGTAAAAAAAGACCAGAGCTGTTTGAGTCTGAATACTACCTCAAATTCCTCCAGTAAGCGGATGCCAAGTCCCCCTTCTTCTTTTGGCTTGCAAACATCTCGCCAAGCCACCTTTGCTCCCACTGCCGAGGATGTTTTATTCTTCCAAAGAAAAGCTGAGCTTAAAGAGTCAATTTTCTGATAGAACTGCTTTGGTAAGTTGAAAACGCTGCTCCAAAAATTCACCATACCATAAATCACGGAGGAGATGAGCTTTATCTTCCCTGCAAAAGATAGATTTTTTACCGTCCAACTATGGAGCTTAGCAGTTATCCTCTCCACGAATGGTTGCAAGTTTGCCATGGTGATTCTGGTCGGTAGGAGAGGGAGGCCAAGGTATCTAGTTGGAAATATACCCTTCCTCACTCCAGTAACAGCACTAAGGGATGTAGCTTCTATCTCGGTGTATCCCCCAAAAAAATAGCTCCGACTTTGCAGCATTCATATCCAGCCCACACCAACTTTTAAACTTGGACAAAATTACCGAAATTCCTGAGAGAGAGTGTCTTGAACCGTCTGAGAAAACCAGAAGATCATCCGCAAATAAAAGGTGTGTTACCCGTGGATCGGCACATTGTGGATGAAGATTTATCCTCCCTTGCTCAGCCCCTTGCTCCAATAGTTTCGACAGTGCTTCCATTACTATAATGAATAGATAGGGAGAGAGCGGATCCCCTTGGAGAAGACCCTTTTTCCCTTTGAAAATCCCCGCTAGTTCCCCATTGACCGCAACCGAAAATCGAGATACACTCCCTTATCCATGTGCGAAAAAAGCGGGAAAGTTTTGAGCTTCAAGGGTCTTCATCACAAAATCCCATGCTACAGTGTCAAAAGCTTTCTGTATATCTACCTTTAGCGTACAGCTTTTTGGGCAAGATGCTCGCTGATAGTTTCTTATTAATTCTGAGGCTAAAAGGACATTTTCCCCTAGATACCTGCCCTTTAGAAAAGCGGCTTGGTTAGGAGAGATAACCTCCTTCAATACCGTCTTTAACCTGTTTGCAATGATTGTAGTGATGGTCTTGTACAAGAGGTTACAGCAACTGATTGGGCGGTAGTCCTTTAGCTCACATGCTTCCGAGAAGCTATGATAGTGGTGTTGAGGTCCTTAAGAAGTCTTCCATTCCTGAAGAACTCCTTAATAGTCATCACCACATCTGGCCCCACAATATTCCAAGTCGATTTAAAGAATTCCACCGGGTACCCGTCTGGTCCAGGGCACTTATCCTTTGCCATTGAAAAAATAGTTCCTCTTATCTCCTCCTCTGTGACCGGTCTCTGCAGAGTTGATGTATGAGTTTCTGAGCATCTGAAGGGGATAATGTCCTTGAGCTGATCCACTGAGCAGGGAGAGATTTGTAGGTCCGTTTGCCCTAAGATTTCCTGAAAATAGTTTGAAGCATGAGACTTTATCTCCTCTGAAATAGTGAGCCTTTCTCCGCCCTGCTTAACCAAGAAATGAATTTGGTTTCGAGTCCTCCTCTGTACAACCGTCCTGTGGAAGAAAGATGTGTTACGATCCCCCAAGTGCATCCAAGTAACCCGAGATTTCTGCCTGAAAATTTTTTCTTCTGCTGCTTTAAGAACCAGCCACGTTTCCCTTAACTGGTGTTCTTCTCTTGCTAGCTCCTCCGTAGGATTTGATAGAAGTCGACCATGTATCTCTGCCAGTTTTCCTGTTTGGGCTTTGACACGATTCGAAATTCCACTATAGTTTCGCTTATTTAACTGTCGCAACACTGGCTTTAGCTTTTTTAATTTCCTCCCTAAGTATGAATTGAGTAGATCCTTGAGGAATGTCAGATTGCAAGGGGTCCAAGAACTCAGCAAAAGAATCTGGAAACCGCACCACCCAAGCTTGGTTTATGAGTGCGTGATCTATTTTTGTAGAGATTGTGTTCGTCTGCCGGTGGTTCCACCAAGTGAAAATCATTCCTTTCGCTTGGGCTTCAAATAAATCCGCTTCTTGAAGGGCCATATTGAAAGCGTCCATCCCACTTGAGTCAACTTCAACCTCGTGGTATCCTGAGTGGTGTGAGCTTCTAAGTATTTGGTTGAAATCCCCGACCACTGCCCATGGGTGCTCATATACTGGGGTTGTGGAGTTTAATGCAGCTAACTCCTCCCAAAGTGCCCGCCTTTGGTCCTGGAGATTAAAACCATACACAAAAGAAACCGTGAAACTTACTTTCTCCGCTGGGATAAAAATGCCACAAGTGATGCACTGAGCCGTGGTTTTGTAGACCACTAGGGAGATAGCAGGGTCCCAGACCACTATTATTCTCGCTGTCTCATGATGATCAGAGTTTCCAAAAAACTTCCAACCGTACGGGATAGCATTCTGTACTCTCCTTAAAGTTATTGGTTGAACATGTGTTTCAGAGAACGCACCAAAAAAGGGCTTGTGACTAAGAATCCACTCCTTTAACATTGTCTGTCTCCGACTACTATTTAGTCCTCTTACATTCCACGCAAAAAACATTATGATAGGTTTTTAGAGGTGTTTGGTAGCCCTGCGGCCACCCTTCCGGTTTGTAACCATAAAGAAAGGCGCTTCAGCATCAGACTGCGAAGCTTCCTGCTGAGAAATACCTACAGAAATCTGGTGTGCTTCAGCTGCAGCCTCAGCCTCAGCCTCAATCACAATGTGTGACTCTATCACTGCCTCATCAGCCTCTTCCTCGAGCGCTACCTCAGTTGCCGTACTTGTCCTATCTGGATTCAAAGTGCTGGTCTGTTTCAAGACTTGTGTTTCCTGGGAGCCCTCTTGGTTTGCTGAGGATGACCCAGACATGCCACTTCCTGAGTCTCCTTTATCCACTTTCTCAATAGCAGCATCCAATTGTGCATCATCCGCTATAATAATCTGGTGAGCCCGTTTCGGTCTCCAAGAGAGAGAGGCAGTAGTGTCTTGAGGGGCGGCAACTTGTCGATGTCGGCCCTGCTTGGAACGAGACCTCCTAGCAGCTGATTTGGACCTGGAGCTGGTTGCTTCCGGATCCCTAGTGTAGTAGGGTTTGAATTGTTTTGGGCAGTAGGAGAGTAGGTGGCCAAAAGAGCTACAACCGGAACATTTTGGTGGAATCCAAGGATAGGAGACCGTGACATCAAACTCCCTGCCATCTTCAAATCCAGAGACTATACGAGTTGGAAGTTCTTTAAACAGATCTATCCTTACCATGATCTTTGCAACTTCAAAATTTTCCTTCCTTTCTGTTTCTGGAGCTAATCCAACTGGAGTACCCACTGCAGTAGCAATCCTGCAAAGGCTTTGTCTATTAAACAAAAGGTAGAGGATGCCCCTAAACTCCACTGTTATCACCGCAGATGTGAGAGGTGGAGACTCTGGTGTGAATTCAGGTGACCAAGGGGCCACGAACATCGGATGACCCGCGATGCTCCAAAGGTTACGACTTAGAAGAATTTCCCGCGTGCGCTGCTTCATAACCTTGAGAAGGAACCCACCATTTCCAAGCTTGTGAACAAAGATCCTTGGTCCTGTTCTTGCCCAGAGAGCATTAACAACTCCGATGATGCGGCTCATCTCCGGTGGAGGACCATGGAATTGGGCGAAAATGAAATCCTTGAACTCGGCCTTTGCTTCCTCAATGTTCTCGTTGGGGATGATAACAAAGGGAACGCCCGATACGTGCTCTGTTGGTGTTCCTATTTCTTCCATACATATGCTTTCCTTTAACAAGCTAGACCATTTCTTCCCCATAGTAGGTTTCTCCTCTGAGGTAGAAATGGGTGGCTCCAAATCTGACCCGGAAATGGGAGAATTTTGGGGAGAGACATCCACCATGGGCGCTTGGACTGCGCCGGTGGTCGAGGGGGGTTCCAGAGGAGCCGCTTTTTTGGGGACCAAAACCTCCCCATATTTCAGATCCGGCGCTGAGGAGGCCAGATTTGAGGCTGTAACTGGAGAGCTCAGCGGTGCTGAGAGAGAGCAGACTGCTTCCTTTGAAACTCCTGCTTCGGAGGTGTCGGAGACATAGCTGGAGGGTGATCCACCTTTTGTCGCTACAGTGATGAATCCTGAGGCTCGGGCAAACTTTGAGGTTCCCCGGGGCTTTGGGTTGTGGCGGCGGACCTTTTTGGCCATCCGATGTGCTCGCCGGCAGCGTGAGGCTCACCGGCGGCGGAGATGAGAGTTTGAATATCTAATCTCCTTCTTCGTCTTTTTCTCTCTCGTCTTTTTTCTCTCTCTATTGCATAAATTACGACAATGTGATAAGCTTTTTTACTCATAGTTACGTATGCTTTTATATTATTCTTCACGTTTTAGTTTACTACACTATGGTAAATTACAAATTTTATTAATTCTTGACTTTTAAAAAGTACAGGTATAAGTTGATAATGGTTGTAAGTTGATTACCGGAAAGATAGAAGTTAAAGACTGTCTATTTCTGATAAATATAATGATACTATTTTTAAGTTAATTTGTTAGAATAACATATTTATTTTGATTGTTCTAGTATAATACTATTTGTTGTTAAAAGTCAAAAAATACTCAATCCTCATTTAATCCTATAAAAATAAAATTAATTTTGAAAACAAATTTATGATACCAGGTAAAAAATAAATCAACCCATGATAACTTTTAAGGGAAGTAAAAAACCCTAAAAACATTTGCTCCCTCTTATCCTCGTTGTTACTCCACCTCTTCTCCTCTAGATCCTTCTCTTCTCCTCGCCTGGGTTACTCCACCTCTTCAAGTAAACAAGAGAACAAGTAAGAGAAATAAGATATCTTCCTCTCGTTAACCATTTACGGAGTAGAAGATTCTTGAAGATCCTTCAGGGGGTTCGGCTGAGAAGGAGGACGTAGATTCGCTTTCGATTTATGTTGGCAATGTGAGGCTTCTTCCATCATTAATTGTTTCTACATGTTTCTCATTTATGTTATATAGTTTTCAATGATAGTTATGTTTATACGTACTGTTTTGGTATCAATGAAATTTGGAGTGTTTGAGAATGTTTCTAAATCACAAAATCTTTATATCCCATCTTTGCTTTTATATATCACTGTCTGTGGAATGTTAGGTCTCAGATGATTCTTAAGTTTTCCTGTCTCTTTGGTTTTGTTTATATTAGGTGGACTATGCATGAGCTCAAGAGGAAGTCCAACAACATTTTCAGTCTTGTGGAACTGTCAATAGGGTTACGATTCTGACTGATATGTTTGGTCAACCTAAAGGTTTTGCATACGTCGAATTTGTGGACGTAGAAGCTGTTCAGATTTCTTTTATTTTGAACAAGTCAGAACTGCATGGTCGTCCACTGGCATAGAGATGAATTAATTTTATCCGTTTGCTGAGGTTATGGATGACAGAGCTGCATGTTTTCACTTTTATTTGTCTAACTCACTCAATTTGGAAAATATTAATTTCGTTAAAATATATTTTTGCTGAGTTTTACATTGAAAATTGTAAAAATGAATAATTGCGAAAGTAGTATATCTAATACAAATGGAATTATGTTTTAAAATGGAATGGAATATTTTGTTGAATAGGAAAAAAAAGCTCAATTAAACTTATAATAAACTCTTATAGTTAAATTGTCCAAGACAAGTGCGTGCATTAGTGTTTTTTTCTGATTAAAGAAGCATGCATGAACATTACAAAAAGATAAGGGTGAAAATTTGACACGTTGGAGAATCATGGTGATAAACTTGTTCACTCTTAGTTACGGTCTTCATATCATTCTTTGTGTCTTGGTTTACTACACAATGATAAACAATATATTTTATAATTCTCTTTTTTTTTTTTGTCAAACAAGTTTTATTAATTCTTGACTTTTAAAGAGTTCATAGAATGGTAACGCTTTCCACATTGATGGTCGATTGACAGAAAGATAGAAGGGGAAAATGCGTTTATTCACGTTTTGCTCTATTTTGACGAAAAGACTTGCATCAAATTAGATTAAAAATTTAGAGGATATATGAAATGGATAAATTTATGTTATATGTTTGCTGATGAGGTTGTGGAGATCTAATTGTTCGCTGACTGTTCATCGGGTGACAGATAAATAGATAATGCACCTTACTAGAAAGTTGCATGTCTTCACGTTAATCACAGTTAAAAATGTTTAACCTATATATCTGGCTATCTCATTCCCTTATAATTAGATTAACTTCTCTGATTAAAATGTGGTGTTAATTGAAGAATTAGATTCACTTCTCTACTTCAAATGTGGTGTTAATTTCTAATCTATAAAGAATTGGCTAAGACTCACTTCTCGTTCCTCTTAATTCTATGATATTTCTAGAACCATAAGACAACAAAAAAAAAAAAATTGACGATGATAATATGTCGGAAGTGAGATCTACACATGCATTGACCAATGATTCATTCCCAATGACTCTCTCAAAACGATCTTCAAATTTTCTTCTGATTCCAATGAATTCATAAAATTATCTACAACTTTAACTGACTAGCTTAAACTTTGGATCAATGCATTGGTCCGAAGCTTATAATGTATTTTTGAGAGGATCACTGAGATTCCTTCGTTCAAAAGACCAATATAGGTTTATCTCTAAAATGCGCAAAGTTCACGTCTTATTTATTTTTTTAAGCATCCCAGTAATATAACTAATGCAATATGTTTTTTTTTTAATTTAATCAAGTAATAAATAATCAATGCGGAAGGTGCCGGTGATTGAGTGCTTTGTGTTCTAAGCCGTTGACGGCTCAGTTTCCGCAGACTACCGTTGAAATGCTTCCAATCTCTTTGGTTATCTTTAGCTCAGTCTCCGATGTTTAGCTTCTCGTCTTTTTTTTTCTGAAGTATCTTCTGGTAAAGGCTTGATATCAATTATCACTTCAATTATTCCAAAAGTATCATTGGTTTTGTCGATATAAATGGATTCATTGTTCTTTGCTTCCATGTTTTTATATTTCTTAGCATGGGACCCATCTTAAGATCTATTTTATTTTAAATCTTATCTACTTTTCATATTAATGAAATATTTAAATTCTTATAAACAAAATAAAATAAATGATCGATGAAGTAAGAAAGCTTCGTTTTGTCATCTTCACTTAGATTTGATTAAATTCTTTTACAACCAAACTTGATTCTATATTTCTCAACACACTGAATTTGGAATTGTTTAATCTAATTAAAATCTATTTTGTTGAATTTAACTCCTCAGTTTACATTTGAAAAATGAATACTTGTGAAACAAATATAATATTTAAAATATCTAAAACATATGAAAAAATCAAATATGAATGGAATATTTTACTGATTAGAAAAGTATCTTAATTTCAAATATGAATTAAAGTAATAAAATCTTTTAATCAAAATATCCAAGACAAGTGCATGCATTTGGGTTTTTGTTTTGCTTTTTTGGTTAAAGATGCATGCATGGACGTTACAGACAAATAAGGGTAAAAATTTGAATTGATTAATTGATCCTCTATCCAAAAAATAAAAGACAATGCTTTGACTAATGTGACAGCTCATAGGTTCTTATCAAAATTAAACATTGATTTAGGAAAATATCTTGCAATTGGAAGTAGGAAATCAACTATTAATCAAATATCAAAGACAAGTGCATGCACTGATCTTTTTCATTCTCTTTTGAGTTTTTTTTTTCTGTTAAAGAAGCATGCATGCATATACTTTATGAAAATATAATGGTGAAAATTTGACACGTTGCAGCATACTTAGGATTAGGGTTACTCCGAGAAAATCATATATTTAAGCACCTCTGGAGAAAGCAGCCACCCTCAAGAGAGCAAATTAAATGGCTGGAATTTCCAGCGGTGTTATTGGGGAGAGTGAACAGGTAGTTTCAACTACTCTGACATTTACTTAATTCCATCAAGCAAGATTGTTGCCAACTCCGCAGTTGCACCTCCGCTAATTCCAAAAACTGGATAAAGAAATTAGCCACCAGCACTGCAACTTAGTTGTTAATGACTCTCGTCCCATGTTCTGCCGTAACGATGTACCATATTTCTCCATAGATAACAAGGTATATAATTAATACAACTTTATATATATATATATATCTAATATATATATATATATAATTTGTTTGTATAAACTATGAATCAACGAGATGGGCTTTGAAGAGGGGGAGCTCTTCTAAGAGTTTGAGAAGAAAATGACAATTAGCTGAGCAATTTTTGTGGAGTTGAAACCAAGTAATAATTTTCGCCAGCTCTTTATACAAAAAGGTTTATTTTATTTTCTGTGCTCACAATTAGTTCTTTAGATACCCCTTACACAAGTTTTTAGACAAATTCCCATATTGCTTTTTTGCCTTATTTTTTGTTCCAATATTGCCCAATGGCAAATTGATTCTAAACTATACAAGTAGCATTTCCAGAAGCAAATTAGATAACTATTAGAGTGTATGTGTATATATATATATCTTTTATTCGAATGTCCTTTTCAAACATTTGGGCATTATGATGTTCTCTACAAATTTGATATATCTGTATTATTTATTTCCTTATAACTCAGTAAATCTTTCCCTCAGTTATGTAGAATATGAGATATCCAAGATATCTGGATCCAAATCCAGATATTATATTTGAAAATTTGGATATCCGGATACAATCTAGATATTTTATATCTATAATTTATATATAAATTATTTGTTTAATATATATAGATATATATGACATAATATATATAATTTTGTGTAAATTATCACAAAATAAACTTTAATTGAAAGTTTTATCTGTTTTTAAAATTTAACATTGTAAATATGTTTTAAATTATCACAAAATGATATTTTCTATTCATTTTTAATTTCTAGTTTATTTTTTAATTATTTATAATATTTTAAGATTTTGGGGCTATTCATGTCCGAGAAATAGTTGTCCAGAAACGGATTTCTGCAGATACTGGGAAATCAGGATCTGGATAATTATTTTTCGGATTGGATACCTAAAAATATTAAAGTATTAATATAAAATTAATAAAAAAATAAATTAGAAAATAAAATTAATAGAAAATATCATATATAGTTTTTATAAATTTTTAATATATTTACTATGTAAATTTTAAAAATACACAAAATTTCCAATATAATTTATTGTTGTCATTATTTACATAAAATTATATCTATTATATTATATATACACACATATATTTGATATAAACAGTCGGATCCGGATATCCAGATTTTTAAAATGAAATATCCAGAGGTGTATTCGGAAACTATTGATATTCTATTTTTTTTAATTATATCCGAGTATATCCATGAATCAGATCTTGGATTCTAAATATTTTGCCTACCCCTCAGTTTCTTGTGAACATCTGAATTGATTACTTAAAACTTAAAAGACATCCATTAAAAATCTTGGAACTTTTTTTTGCCTCATGTCAGTTTGTTTGTTAAAACTTAAAATCATCAATATATTTGCCTGGGTATTAAGTTTTTGTATGAATATATATCCCAAAATGACAGTTAATACTCAGGACAAGTAGTGTTCTTTTTTGCTTTAATTGTCTTTTTCAGTGTTCTGTGTATTCCGGAGGCGAATTTATATTTATCAAAATGTTAGCGAAATTGACATTTAAACAATTATATATGGTGCATTGATGTTAATTCAATATTCAGAATAACCCTCCTGGATAATTCAGATATTACATGTTGACGGGAGAGTGTATCTGTTGCATCATCAACACGGATGCTTGAAAGCCATTCTCGCACCACCGGTGATGTCTTTAAGCACATATTACAGTAGTAAAAGAAAGACATCTCCTATTGCTTTTGGTTTTTATGCTCTGTATTAATTAGTTTAAACATTGACGTGTATAATCTATTACCTACTCGTTGTAACATAAATTTATCGATATTTAAATTTTCTGCATGTCTTCATTCTTATCAGTACAAAAACAAAATCTCTGAACTATCTCTCCTAATGGAAAACCTTTCTCCCTCTATAGCTTTACTGCCAGTTTATTTTACTCATGGTGATGAGCTTTTTCACTCATAGTTATGTAGGCTTTCATATATATATCATTTCTTTGGGTCTTTGTTTACTACACTATGCTAAACTACAAATTTTATTAATTCTTGACTTTTAAAAAGTAATATGTAGGCTGATAATGGTTATAAGTTGATAGGTGACTTACGGAAAAATGGAAGGCAAATACTTTGTCTATTTCCGATTTATCAAATTAGGTTTTAAGTTTAAAAGATATGTTAATTAAATGAAGTGAATTTATATTATCTCAAACATATGGAATTATGTTTAAAATATGGAATGGAATATTATTGGTTAGAAAAAAATCTTAATCATAACTTTTTTTTTTTTTTGCAAGATAAACTTTCATCCTAAATTTTAGCAGGTTAACCCTAATACCACCTCCACAGTCATATCATCAACCTGTTAAAAACAATGGATCACTAAAATGACTTCAGTTTATATAAAAAAAAACTACATGTTTTTTTGAATCTTATCGTGTATCTGTCCAAAACAATGAAGCTTTCTCTTTGATTATTTATTTTTAATTTAATAATATATTTTAAAAAGAAGGAAAAAAAAAATTCTTCTTCGTCCGTTCTTCTTTCATTGCTTCCTCATTACTCTTCCTACTTCCTCAATTCTTAAGCCATTTCATGATATCAAAATTAATACTTGGTGAAGATCCTTTTTGGTTGAAACACACGAAGCATTTCACTTGTGGGTGCTCGCAATAGTTGAACCAACTCAAAATTCTATCAATAAATGTTTTCAAATTCTAAGTAACAAAAACTATATTTTTTTTTCAAAAAATAAATTTATTCAAGCTAAAAAGTTCAATCCATTTTTTTATTAAATGGCTTTCAATTAAATGCATAAAAGTAAGGAAAAGCTGGGAGTGAAACAAGAGCTAACTCACTACAAACTAGTATTAGTTAGAATGGCCAGGGAACAACTTCCTCTATGACCGCGATGTCTTCGTCCTCCAACTGTAGTCCACCGTATTTTTTGAGTTTTCCACTTATGCGTGGATATTTAAGTATATTTTTTTGTACAAGCATATGAGATCTATATCATTTATCAAAATATTATTTTCTATATTTATATGTTTCTTCAAAAAACAATATTTTCTAAAAACTATTATAGGAAGTATATACAGTATATATGATATTTTGTACGGAATCAGTATATTTTTATCATGCAATATTTTTTTTCTTCTCATTTTTTCATTTTATATGATTTTTATCGTCTTTTGAGTTTACTTTCCTTTTTTTATTTCCCTTTTAAATTATAAATTTAGTTACTTATATTTTTCGTATTTGTATTTAATTTCTCTTTTCTTTTCCAATTGAAATCTATTTATAGGTCAGATTTTGTATTCATTTATGTCCTTACCTTGGTTCTTTAAAGTTAACAAATAGCATCGTAAATATTTTTTATGTTTTAAAATTTTATTTGTTTTCAAACGTTTCTATTTTTTTTTCATTTTTCAACTACGAATAGACATGTACATTATATATTTTATCATTTATTTTGCTGATGATGGTCTTTTTAGTTTTTATTAAGCATCAGTTATTTCTTCAATATTTTGATATCTCTCTTTTTATTTGTAAATGACCATTCCCATGATTTCCCATTTATACTTCTTTTAATTTTATTTGCTTTTAAAATGATTATCATTCACTTATTCTTTTCCATTTTTCCATATATCAATATACATTTACATAAGATACGTTAAACATTTCTTATTCTTGTGATGATATTTTATTACGTGATCACTTGTTTCTCTAACATTTTTATATTTTTTATTTTTTCCAAATTGATTTAGTACATTATGTTTTGAGAAAATTTGCTAATATACCTTACATCTTTTCCAACTTTTGAAAATTATACCAAATTTTTAAAAATTTGAAATATACCTTTTATACATAAAATAATTAAAAATAAATACTTTAACAATTCTTTTGATTATTTAATTTTAGATATTAGAGAAAAATTAATTTAAATATAATAAAATTTTCAAAATTTAAAATATATCTTTATACATTAAATCATTGAAAATAAATAATATAAAAATAAAATATTTAATAATTATTTAGTTTTACATATATTAGAGAATAATTAATTTAAATATAATAAATAAAAAAATTAAATTAACTAAAAGTTAGTTACGAAAATTAAAAATATAATAGATTTTAAAAATATTTTGTTGGGTTTATTTGATTATATTTTATAATAAATATTGATTAAAATTAATAGTATTATTATATGACTTAATTATATATAATAACTAGAGTTATATATTTTTAAAACTATTAGAGATAATGAAAAATACAAATCTTTTATTTTTTCTTAAAATAAATTCCAAATTAATAGTAAAAATTCTATATTTTGTAGATTTTTTCAAGATTTAAGGTAATGATATAATATTTTATATAAAATATACATTAATTTACGAAATATTTTATTATTATTATAAATTTAAAGATAAATATTATAAATTCATTGTTTATAAATTTTATTTGAATATATTAAGATATATAATCCATAAAATTTTATAAATTCAAAAATCAACAATAAAACATTTTTACTTAGTGAAATAAAAGTTTTTAATAAAAAATTCTATTTTTTATTTGGTCAACATATTATTTTTATTAACTATGAAATTTTAATTTTAGTGTCATGTTAATATATGTTAAAATTTTAATAATAATTTTAACATTATAATATTTTTTATTAAAATACTTTCATGAAAATAAAAAATACTATTAGTAAATAGAAAAATTTATAAATTCTTACAGAAAAGATATATATTTTTTTAATTTTAATTTTACAAAAATAAGTTTATGAAAGTTAAAAGATAAATTATTAGTTTAAATAAATTAATTATGTAAATAAATCAACCAGTGAAAATATAAGTCAACTATTAAAAATAAGTTAGTGGTTAAAAAATTAAGTTCATAGATAGAAAAATAAATCAACAGTTAAATAAATCAGTTTTAATAATAAATCAATATAAAATAATATAATTTTATTAATGATAAATAAGTCTACTAGGAAAAATATAAATCAATGAACAAAGAAAATATATCAATAGTTTAGATAAATCAACTATGTAAATAAATCAACAAGTAAAAATATAAGTCAACTGTTAAAAAATAAGTCAGTGGTAAAAACAAATAAGTTAATAAATAGAAAAAATAAATTGACAGTTAGATAAATCAAATTTAATAATAAGTCAACATAAAATAATATAAGTCTATCAAGAAAAAATAAGTCTACAAAAAAAAACAAAAAAATCAACAAGCAATCATAATAAGTTAACAGTTTAAATAAATCAACTCTTTAAATAAATCAATCAATCGAAATAAGTTGAATGTTATAAAATAAGTTAACGCAAAAAAAAATAAGTTTAGAGAAATAAAAAATAATTTGGCAGTTAAATAAATCAACTTTAATAACAAATCAACCTAAATTAATATAAGTCTTCTGATTTTTTATATATTTTTAAACAATTAGTCAACAATATATATTTGGGTATTAATTTTTCATAATAAAGTTAAATTAATGATGATTGTATTCATATCATTGAAATATAAATTAAATTATTAGTTATTTTTTAAAAATTAAATAAATAATAAATAAGGGTATTTTTCAAATTATGAAAAATTAGGTATAGTTTTCAAAATTTTTATAAAATCATGGGTAGTTATCCAACTCCCCCTTATGTTTTTCTAATATTGACTAATATATGGAACGTTAACAAATACAACAGTTTTCAAAATTTTAATTTATTGACGATAATGGTTTTATAACTTGAAATCAAAAACACCTATTCATGATTATACGCTGAAAATAATTCAGGTATACATTTTTTACAAAAAAATTCAATTCTCAATTTGATGGCATATGAACAAAAAATTATCAATTCTCAATTATAATAGAAAATGAAGATGGTGTGAAACGCCAAAGTAGCCCATCACCCTCAATGAATATGTTATAAGGATCGCGACATGGAGCGGATCAAATAGTTCTCTATGTCTTACCACACTGTAATGAGAACATAATAAGTGTTATATATACCGCAAAGATCGAAGGCTGCTGGTTCTGATTTACATAAGAGACTCAAGTGATTCGAACAGTGGGTAAGGTTGAAAAAGAAACTCAAATGATTCGAACTGTGTGGAGAGTTAAATCAGAGACCGATTCATGACTTGTGAGAGAGTTTCAAGTGATAGGTCAAGAGAAGAGAAGAGTACAGTTAATAGGAAACAACCGTGTATATTAAGGGTTTTGAGTCATTTTAGGATTAGGGTTTTGGCTGGGCATTGGTGCGGTTATAGGTCACGGTGCTGCGCCATAATGGCTTCTCAGCTGGTCATTAACTCTGCTGCCATGCTGGTACCTCGTTTCAGGGTTTCTCAGCACGACATTTATTCAATGTTTTCATCATAAGTTATGATTTGATGAATGGATTGGAATGATTCTAATTTGATTTGAAAGATGACTCTTGTATCTTTCCAATGAAATATTAAATGTTGAATATAGGTCACATGAAGTTCTTTAAATGAAGTTTTGAATCTGAATTTTAGTAGAAAAACTTATTTTGCTTCCTTTTCGATTATTTATGCCTAAAAACATGTAATGACTTCATTAAACCAGAAATATTCTAATTGTGAGTTTAAAGCACTTAAAATCATAATGAAACACATTAAATATAGCTAAAATTGGTAAAATAATGATGTTATAAGTGAGGGGCTTGACAAATCATCTATCCTTGTGCTCTTTTTGGATATTTCATATAGAAAACCAAAATTTATTTTAATACTTAAATTGATAGGTAGAGATGTATATAAAATAATGTCTGGCGACTTGGCCTTCGTTCTAGCCATACGTATATTGAGTGTCTCAAAACGAAAACAACATCATCTTCTTATTAACACATATTTACCCTTTTCTTTTTACTTCAAATTTAAAGATTTCTTTTTAAAAAATAATTTCTAAATGGTTTTTTTTTCTCTTAAAATTGACATTAAAGTAAAGTAAGTCGGTCAAATAATTCGAAAAATACATAATCCAAATTAGATAAAATAATAAAAGGTGAAAACAATTTGCTTTCTTTCTGGTGACTGAATTAACCAACAAAAAAAAAAAACAATGGCGATGCTTTTTCAAATCCCTACATCTTCTTCCTTGTTGAATACAACAAACCCTCAAATCCGATTCTTCTACTCTTCAATTCGAGCTTCCTCGAAGAAATTGAGATGTAGAGCCGTTCGAGAAAAAGCGGAAGAGATTGATAACAATACTTCATCTTCTCCGTCTCCTCCTTCTTCCGCTGAAGAAGTTACCAAAAAATATGGCCTTGAAGTTGGTTTATGGAAGGTTTATATTCATAAAAATTCAGTTTTTTTTGTTATCTTTATTTAAGAAAGAATCGAAATTTTTGAAATTTTTTCTTTTGGGTGATTCGTAATATGAATGAAATTTGTCAAAATTGATTGTTTTTAAAGTGTTGAGCCAAATTTTGATCATTTTTTGTAGTTTTAGATTATAGTGTTTCTGTATGAATTTTGAGTTTCTTTGTTTTCATTTTCATTTAAAGAATCGAAATTTAAGAAATTATTCTTGTGGGTAATTCTTAATCTGAATGAAATTTGTCAAAAAGTGATTGTTTTGAGTTATGTGTTAATCCAATTTTGATCAATTTTGGTTTAGTTTCAGAAGTAACTACTATAATGGTGTTTTTAGATTAATATTGAGCTTTTTGTTTTCATTTATATCAAAAGAATCGAATTTGTGTAATTTTCTTGTTTATGAGTTAAAGTGTTAAGCCAATTTTGATGAATTTTGATTTAGTTTTAGAAGATATTTAAAATGGTGTTTATGGATGAATAAGTGATTAGATATTGAGTTTTTTTGTTATCATTTATATCTAAAGAATCGAAATTATTGAAATTTTCTTGTGGGTAATTCGTAATCTGAACAATGTTTTGTCAAAGTTTGTTGTTTCTGAGTTAAGTGTTAAGGCTATGGAAGCTTTTAGGTATACTCAAATGCCTTTTTTGTTTTTTTGGATGAATATGTGATTAGATTTTGAGTTCTAAGGATGAAGAAGGAGAGAATAAGAAGAAGAAATCAAAAACAGATGAAGCTAAAGAGTTACTAGCAAAGTATGGTGGAGCTTATCTCGCTACATCCATTACTCTTTCACTCATTTCATTCTCACTCTGCTATGTTCTTGTTACTTCTGGTGTTGATGTTCAAGCTCTTTTACTAAAGGTTAGTTTTTTGTTTGTTTCACTTCTTGATTGTACTAATTTGTGTGTTTCTTGATGTTGGATTTGAGTAAATGTTGATTTTGATGTTTTGTTTATAAGGTTGGGATTTCAACGAATGAGACAGGTGAGAAAGTTGGGGCCTTTGCTTTGGCTTACGCAGCGCATAAAGCTGCTTCACCAATTAGGTTTCCACCTACTGTGGCTTTGACTCCTATTGTAGCTAATTGGATTGGGAAGAAAGTGGAGAAAGATGATGACTAGTATAGCTTATTTTGGAGGAGGTATTGTAATGTAGATGTTATATATGTTACTTGATCAATTACTATACATAATCAATCATACACGTTGGAACATTCCTGAATCTTCACTTTTCTAGCTTCCTATGTACAAAGACTTAATCATTTAAGTATAATGATGAGTGGTAGACTATAAGTTGTGAGGTAGCTTTAGACTTGTCCATTTGAGATTTGGTTGGTTGAAAATTACGACTTTAGCATTCATTTACCTCTAGACATTTGTGAGATAAGAGGCAAAAGTAGTAGTCAAATGGTTGGGAAGGATCATTTTGGTCATACAGTTTTAACATGGTTGAGCTTGTGTTTTCTTTAAACTGGCTTGACATGGTTTGCTGAGAACATTTTTAGAGATAGAACAGTGAGTAAACTATTCCTTCCAATTACTCAACAACTTCATATACACTCATTGAATAACTTTAGTTATTACTACTAGGACTGGGCAAGTATTGGTTTGTAGTTAAAAACCGATTGGAGTTATTATTATTTTTTTAATCCGTCTTTTCATGTTGAAGATGGGTCATGGGTTATGTTTAAGAGTATTTACAATAGATATAACAACACCCAGAAAATTAAGAAAATGATTTTTGGCCAATTGTATTTGTAGAAGGGTATGGAAAAAACCATGGAATCTTTCTATTTATGATGCTATTTTTAAAAATCTCTCTGTATTCGTTATATTGTTTAAACCGACAACGTATTGTTAGTATTTTAGCATAATACCGAAATAAAACACTATTATTTGTATACTGTATATCATATTATTTTTCTTAGTTAACGATTATTTTGATTTATCCTTTTTATATTAATCATATTTTTTTTGCTAGAATCTTTATTCTTTGTATCTTATATTTCATGTTACTTTGTGCTATCAAGCTAATTTTTTTATACTTGTACTAATATATATATATATTATATATATCATGTTATTTCAAGATGACGTGTCATTTAACCATGCATCTTCCCTAATTTACTTTACTATGCATAAATATATTTTCTGATTTTGCATACTTTTAAAAGGTGGGCTCATTGTCATTTATAGTCTTGGGCATTTAGATATCAGATCGGGTTGGATAGCACCCGATCGGGTTTGTATCTTTGTATTATTATACCCGTTGGATATCTATAGAATTTTAACTCGTCATTCATCGAGTTTGGGACAAGTTCGGGTCTCAAATTGTTATTAGTAAAAACTCAAAATATTTTGGATCCACTCCAATTTGAGTATTTTTAGGTATTTTATATCTGAATTCGATAAAAATACATGAAAATACTCTAATTCGTAAAAATAATAATACCAAAATACCTGAAATGGTTTAAAATCACAAAATATCAAAGCTAGATATCTATATTATATATATATTATGTTTGGATATTCAGATTCTGGATTGGAGATTGTATAACACCCAAACTTGAACCGGTACCTACAAGTATAGGATTGAGCATAATAACCGATATTTGAACCCGATTCAAAATAAAAAGTTCGGATCGGATATGAATATACTAAAATATTCGATCGGATGTATATTTTTTACTCATCGGATACCCGTACAGGTATATCCCAAAAACATAATCTCCACCCAAAGTAATATGAATTGTATAAACCCTAAATGTACAAATTTCTTTTCTTTTCATTTTCATATATGTCAAATTTTATATGTTTAGTTTAGTTATATTATATAATTTTTACTTAAAATTTTGTGTTGTTAAATGTTTTAGGAAGTCAAAAACAGATGAAAAAATGAATTTTGTGTTTTGGTTTGGTAGTTTAATTTTTTTGGATTTATTTTGGTATTTTATATATTTTTAATTAATTTGGATTGGTTTCAAAAAAATTGAATATATATGGATTTATCTTTTTTTAAAGTTTGTTTCAATTTTTTTGAGTTTGGGTATAGCCTAAAGATACCCAATCCGATGAATCTTTACCAAAACTCGACCAAAAATCCTAAAATAGTTCTATATCTGTACACTTGAATACCCAAAATACCCAAGCCGAACCCGATCGAATTCCCGAATGCCCAACTATATACAAGTATATGAATTTAGGAATCAATAGGTATTTTGAATAGGGGTGGGAAAAAAACCAAAATCCGAAAACCGAACTAAATCTAAACAGAAAAACCCGAATTTGAAACCGAATTATATACTCCCAAAATCTGAACGGTTTTTACATTTTCCTATTCCCGTTATCCGAACCGAACCAAAAAACCAAAAATATATCCGAAAACCCAAAATAAAATTATATATATGAAAATATTATGTATATTTTTGAAATTATACTGTATTTTACCAAATTTATAAAAATTTAATATATTTTTATTAAAATTTAATGAACTTTTTAGGTTTTTCCCCTAAATATATATATTAATCCGATCCGAATCTGATCCGAATCCGATACCTATCCGAAGGAAATCCGAAGCGAATAGTTACAAAACCCGAACGGATAATAAAATTTTCTATCTAAATTATCCGAATCCAAAAAAATCCCAACCGAACCCAAACCAAAATTTGAATGTCCATACCTAATTTTGAGTATAACCAAACCCTATCAAATCGTGTTTTAGATCGGTTTTGGTTTAGATATTCGGATATAGATATTTTGGTCAAAACTAGTCATTTACCAAAAAAAATTGAGTGACTATGATTTTCTTAGTGTTTTTTTTGTGTGTTATTGTACTTCGTTAACACTGCGTTTAATGTTAGTGGCTTAAAAAAAAATTCTGAAATATAACTATTATCTAGAAGAACCTCAATTACCTCGGCCCATCAAAACATCCATAATTGGGCCTTATAATCAGCCCTTTAGTTCCTCGATTTCATCTTCTTTCCTCTTGAACAATTTCTTCCTCAAATCCTTATTTCTCGAATTGGAGCCCTAATCGATTCAGTGAATCCCACCAATTTCGCTTTCGATTTTACTAGGGTTAGTCCCAAAATCGAACTCTAAAATCAGAATCTTCGAAGGGACATCGAAGATGAAGAAGTACGGATTGCAAATCAGAGCTCCATCACAGAAAAAACAATCATCATCTCGACCTCCACTTCGTCCCGCTTCAATATTTGCTGATAATGATGATGACAACGATGTTGAGAAAGAGATTTCAAGACAAGCTTCAAAAACCAAAGCTCTTAAAGAAGTAAAAGTTCAATTTTTTTTTTGGGTTTTCAACTCTCTTTCAATTTTTGTTATTCTTGATTTTTTGGGATTTTTGGTTTTTTTGTATAGATTGAGGAGCAACATAAGAAAGCTTTGGAAGAAGATCCTTCTGCTTTTGCTTATGATGAAGTTTTTGACGATATGAAACAAAAAGCTGTTCTTCCACGAGTTCAAGATCGTCAAGAGCGTAAGGTAATACTAATCTCTTTTTGTTATCTCTTCTGGGAAATATCTTAAAGCTTAGGTTTTGATCATGAAAACGTTATAAAGCTTCGATTTTGATACTAGAAACATTATAAAGCTTGGATTTTGGATAATACAAACATTATAAAGCTTGGATTTTGATAATACAAACATTATAAAGCTTGGATTTTGATAATAGATACATTATAAAGCTTAGATTTTGGATAATATAAACATTATAAAGCTTGGATTTTGATAATAGATACATTATAAAGCTTCGATTTTGATACTAGAAACATTATAAAGCTTGGATTTTGATAATAGAAACATTATAAAGCTTGGATTTTGATTATATAAACATTATAAAGATTGGATTTTGGATGACATAAACATTATAAAGCTTGGATTTTGGATAATATAAACATTGTAAAGCTTGGATTTTGATAATAGAAACATTGTAAAGCTTAGATTTTGATAATGGAGCTACTCTTACTCCTCTTAGAAACCACAAAAATCTTGAAATACTCTGTATACCAGAAAGACCCATGGTTACATGAAGTTACAAAAATGCTAAGATTTAGTTACTTTGTTTTTAGAGATTTAAGTCTTTGAGCCTTTAAAAATTCAGGTGTATTGCTTCTATGAGTTTCTTATGGGGTTATGTTCTGTGTAGTTGTTGCAGTTTTATTAGGCTTCATAATGATTTATTTGAGGGTTGTTTATGTTTTGTTGACTTTTGTTGTAATTGCAGTCAAGATATATCCAGCATTTGATGAAACAGGCAGAGCGTAGAGAGAAAGAGCATGAAATTGTTTATGAGAGAAAGCTTGCGAAAGAGAGGGCCAAAGACGAGCATCTTTTTTCAGATAAAGAAAAGTATGTAACTGGTGCTTATAAAAGGAAGCTTGAGGAGCAGAAGAAATGGTTGGCAGAAGAAAGATTGCGTGAACTTCGAGAGGAAAAAGATGATGTAAGTTATAATTTCATATCTATATGCTTTCCTCTTTCATTTTACATATGTTCGTGTTTCGATCTCTCGGGTCTACCGCCTACTAGACTAGTGCTTGCAAGGATAGCCCTGGTTTTGTATTTTTCGTTTCTGGCTTACTTAGCTCAGGTTTGGGAACTCTGTCGAGGTAGTTGACTTGATGAAATGAACCGTTGGTGGATTTAACCTGTATTGTTTTGGTTGCCAACTGTTTCAACTCACAATACAAGAAAGACTTTATTTAATATTTTTTGTTTTTCATCTTCTCTTAGGTTACAAAGAAGAAAGACTTGAGTGATTTCTACTTCAACATTGGAAAAAATGTGGCTTTCGGAGCTCGAGATATCGAAGCTAAAGAAGCAGAGAGGCACGAGGAACAGAGAAAGGCAGAGAAGCTCGAGGAACAAATAAAAACAGAGAAGCTCGAGGAGCTGAGAAAAGAAGAGACCAGGGAAAAGAAGAAAAGAAAATCACCAGAGAAGGAAGTGTCTCCTGAATCTGGAGATATTGGTTCAAGTCGTAGCAAAAGCATGGAACCGCAAGAAGCAGAGAAAGCTGCAGCTGAGAAGGAGATGAATTCAGACGAGAGACACACATCAATCAAAGAGGCAGCAAAAGAAGCCCCGAAAGCTGCCACTAACCACCACAAGAAAAGTGAGGATGCGATTGCGGCTGCTAAAGAACGGTTCTTGGCTCGTAAGAGAGCAAAGATAGAAGAATAGATTGTACAACTTGGCAGATTTTAGTTCAACGATTACTTTTGGTGAACTTGTCTTACCGATCAACCTCTGTTTTAAAAAAACTTCTCAAGCTAATACTTGTTAAATTACAAACATTTACATTGCACAATTGCAAATCACATTGCATAAGACCTTTTTCTTCTTCTTCGACTTTGTAAGTTTTCATTCCGACTTCATGAGTTTGATTTGTTATGTTACAAAACTAACTACTAGAACCATTCAGAACATTATCCCTTAATCATTTTTCCTTACTCATCACACCAGAACAATAGTAGCAAATTCATATACCATAAGTAACATCATTCAAACCCTGTATCACCAAAACAAAACTTGAAGCAGAAACTAGAGTATGTCTATTACTTAACCTAAAGATGATCTATTATGAATCATTAGCTACCCAATCAAACCCACAAATTCACCACTAAACATCCCTATTGACTCTTAATTAACCTAACGATTCAATCATAATACATACTCAAAAAAAAAAAAACTCAAATCATGCCACAAATTTCCCATCTTTCAACATCATAGCAGAGCCAAAATTGAAATCCAAAACAACAAATCATGTTAACAAGAACTCAGTAGTACCAAAACCATTCAAAAGACAATTCAAGTTCCATTATTTTCAACCATACCACAATCTCTTCTTATTGCAACTACATTAGCAAAAGTAATCTTGACAAATGGAGATTGACTCAATGGAGGAGGTGAGACCCTCGACATTACCGTTTAGTGTAAGTTTAGATCTTTCAAAGCCATCAGGAACAGAGACAAAGGAAGAGATTGTGAAACATGGCAGATTTCATCCTAACGGTCACATTATGAACTTCTGTCAAGATGTGAATGTTCTGAATCGTTATGTGTCGTTGGTCTCTGAATCAGATATCACAGATTTAGGCATGTCTAGAGATATATACGAATCCATGAATATAGAAGTCTAGCTCATCTAACTCTAAGATACGATCTTATCGCTTATAACCTCTCTTCTGATTATATCAATCAGTTTTTCAAAAGACAAAGCTTTATTCAATACAGTCACATTTTAACCAAAGTGATAAGGAAATGTGTTATATGATGAACTTATGTAATGTCTAACGAAATATTTCTTCTCCATTAAGCTATGTCTAAGTTTTTGTAATACCAAGTTTGATTTCTATGATCTAATAAATATCTTTCTCACTTCAAGATAAAAATAATTGCTAGGAAAAAGAGAAATTGACACTAACATTAGGAAAAGATTCGCAAAATAAGTAAAATAAGTAGAGAATGGTGTCCAAGTCTTTTCCAATGTAAAAAACAAAAACAAATTATAAAATATGTTTCCTCAAATTAGTATTATGAAAAAATAGTTTATGAAATTTTAAAAGGAGTATAAAGGTCTAAAATGTTGACATAGAAAATTATTAAAAACAAGAAAACTAAGGTAAGAGTCACAAGAAGCTAGGTGGAGTGATGAGAGCAAGTAGACATTGGTTTAGGAATTGCAGAGCTCAAATCTTCCAATCTAACCAAAACCGGACATCTTACTTGATAACCAAACTTTGATGTCGAGAAGAATCCAATCTTCCATTGTATCATTATATTTGCAATGACATGACCATCGGCAATACCTTTTCTCACCATAAAAGTCCCACTAGGCATTTCCTTGTCGCTATTGGTTGCTACAACAGCTGTCCATATCGCAACTCCATGTGGTTCTTGAAGCTTGTTCTCCAAGGAAACACTCTCCGTCTCGAGATTTCCTAAGACTTTTAGGTGTAGATTCACATTGGTGTAGTAAATACTACTCTGAGGGCTTGGATTGGTCGATAATAGTTGCACCTGTTTTAATTGGTTAAACAAGATTAGAATTTGAGTAAACAATGATATAAACAACGTAGTAACAAAACTTTTCCATGCAATGAAACAGAAGGTCATTAATCTAACCTCTTTATTTACATGAAACTTCTTAATATAGTATCAAATCGAATTAAACAATCTTATTAAGGTCAGAGTGGTTAAAATAATGATTTGGATCGAATATTTTTGGTTATTTAAATTGAAAAAGTACAATATACTTGAGTTTGAGAGTTAATCGCCATCTATGTTTCTCCCCTCTCAAAATTTTTTATTGTTATGATTTGGATAGAATAGTTTGGTTGTTTAAATTGAAAAAAAAACTTACTATCACACTTGAGTTTGATGAGATGGGAGAAGCGTAGAGATTTTCGAGTCTAAAACTTGGTACTCGTGGTTGGATAACGAAGTAGCCCAAGACACAGATCATGAGTAAGATTGTGAAAGCCGACGAAACATAGATTAGTGTTTTTTTTCTTTTGTCTGAAAAACTAACTTGAATGTGATTTATCGTTGTGCCTTCTTCTCTCCTCATTGTTTAGATTGCTAAGTCCTAGGGTGTTGGTTTCTCTTCTCTTTAATTATGTTCTTATGGAATGAGAGACGTATAGATTTATTATATGGAGAAGCTTAGATGGAGGAAGGGTTATATGGTTTTGGAAATTTTCTAAATACAAAAATGTTGATAGGAGAAAATAGAAACATCTTATAGTTTTGATTCGTTGATTAGTCGACATAACATATTCATCTCTAGTTGTTTTGTTAAATCCCTTCTTCTTATTGAACATTTCCTTTTAATTTTAATTTTCTATTTTTTTTACTGTCAATTATTTGTTTAAGGACCCTTTTCCATTTATTTTGTTTTTTTTTTCAACAAATCTTACATTGCACAATTGAAAAAAATCACATTGCATAAGACCTTTTTCTTCTTGGATTTTGTAAGTTTTCCATCCGACTTCATGAGTTTGATTTGTTATTTTACAAATTGAATGTTAATTTTCCAAAAGTCATTTGAAAATGACATTTTGCATAGATTTTGTTTCTTCTTTTCCTATCTTTTTTTGGTTCTGACTTGAAAAAAAAATCTATTTAATAAACTAAAAGTTTGTAATATTGACAATGATTTTGCTTATAATTGAAAATTCAAACATTAATTATACTATACTTTATACTATATACAAAACAAAACAAAAAGCAAAGTTTGAACTATTACTAATGACCCAAAAAAATCTAATAGAACCCACTTAGGAGGCAGAGAATGTAAAGCTGAGAGTAACAGATGATGAAATAATTGAGAAAGAACAAACCCCACAAGCAATTACTTCCTCATATCACTAGATATCCCAAATGGTTACAAACTCTATGCATACTAACATCAAAGATTGAAGCATACCTTTCAAACAAAAGAAATCAAAATCCTAAAAACTGACCAAAAAAACTAGAACCATTCAGTACATTATCAGTTAGAAAAAATCAAGAACCTAGAGTCTTACCAAACTAATTTGGACCACTAAGAACATTATCCCTTAATCATCATCTTTCCTTACTCACCACACCAAAACAACATTAACATTTTTCATAAGAGATACTATGCAAATAAATCATCTTTCAGCCACAACTCGCAAGCACCAAATTCATATACCATAAGTCATATCATAACTCAAATCACCAAAACTAAACTTGAAGCAGAAACTAGAATATGTCTATTACTTAACTTAAACATGCTCTAATGTGAATCATTAGACACCCAATGAAACTCAATTCTCCAATAAGAATAAGCATCCCAATCAACTATTACTTAAACTTAACTATTCAACCATGATACATACTCAATCATGCCACAAAATTCCCATCTTTCAATATCATAACAGAACCAAAATTGAAATCCAAAACAACAAATCATGTTAACAAGAACTCACTAGTACCAAATTCAAAACCATTCAAGTTCCATTATCTTCAACCATACTACAATTTCTCCTTATTGCAACTACATTAGCAAAAAGTAATCTTGACACAAAAAAAAACCCCCAATAATACTAATCATCTTCAAGAATTAAAAACCATCAACAACACATTTAACCAACAAAAAAAAAACCTAAAAATTGAATCTTTCTTACTCTTTCAATCAACCACAACAAAAACATAGTCAATTTTACAATAATCAAAACATTAAGTCAAAAGTAATAACAAAAACTCTCTAAAATAACAAACTCAATAGCTTTTACATCTCTTAACCGAACCAACCATCTTCCCAGAATCACTACTAACCGGAACACCAACCGCCACATCATCACAATAAACCGTAACAAACCGTCTCCTCCTAAAAGCACCATACCGGAAAGTGACGTAAGAAACCATCCTCAAATCAAACTCAACATTTCCTTTATCTTTCCTCTCTTTCCCAATAGAATCAGCCAAACGTGAATCAACATAAGTACCAGAAACAGAGACTGTACCATTAACAACCGTTAGATCTTTTTTCCCTTGATCAAACGGTTGTAAACGAGTCTCAGATAAAGAATCACGATTATAATATAAACCACATAACACAGAATCATAATAAAGTGACATTTTCGAATTAGGGTTACGAAATTGAACTTGAAAATCCCAATTCCCAGAGACTTTGTTGCTTGATGCGTTGAAATTGGAGACTGAGAGTGAGTTTAAGTAAACATCTGGTAATTGAGGACGAACGATTAAGAAGAAGAGGAAGAGAATTAAACCTAAGATTAAGAGAAAAATCATGAAGATTATGAAGAGACGACGGAGTAAAATGGCGCGTGGATTTGGTTGTGGTGGCGCGTGGTATGGATTGTGGTTTTGGTATGGGTAAGGAGCGTTGGTCGTTGGTGGTGGGTAACCGTTGGTTGAACCGACGGGTTGATTTGGGTACGGGTATGGATATGGGTAACCTGTAGCGGGTCGTGATGGATCTTGCATAGTTTTTGATCTTTGTGGGAAATTTTTAGGGATTTGAAGGATATGAACAGGCTTGTGAAGAAGAAGAAGAAGAAGAAGAAGAAGAAGTTTATAACTGTTTTTATTTTACTATTTGGGGACACGGTTTTGTGGGTGAGACGAATTGAATTGGTTAGGGATTAAGAGAATTTCAATAATGGTGAATTATATATATATATATATATTTTTTTTTTTTCCTGAAGGCATGTGCAAGTTTACTCTATTTTTTTTTTGTTATAGATTTTATAACAGACTCAAATTTTCTTAGATCTTACTTTATATCCGTACTAGTAAAATTACTTTAAATTTGAAGTAATTCTATTTTTTACTCTATTTTAGAGTGAGTCTTTTTATTTGTATTATAGTATTTTATATTTTGAATATTTTTATTTTATCTTAATATCACTAATTAAATACAGAATGTTATATTTTACGTGCAACATAAATTATATTTTAACAAATCCGAATAATGTGCTACAAAATTGTAGGTGTGCTAGTTAAGTGTTAATATCACATAAATCTACTATACTTTTTAATTTTATATGATGTAATGTAATTTTTAATAAAATGAATCTTTAATTTAAATAATATGATAATTTTTGGAAATTTTCAAAAGAAAAAGAAATACATGGTTAAATTGAAAATTTAGAATTAAAGATATATTAGTAATAAATAAAATAGAATATACTTAAAATATATTTTGTTTAAAATAGAGTAATCTTAGATGGATTTATAATTGTAAACCTACATTCAACCATCTGTTATATGATTTTTTCTCTTAATTTTTTCCATCCTCTATGGCTGGATATTTAAATCAGGAGTTCTTAAATTTATCAGCAATATCTTGTGATTTTGAATATTTTAGGAGTAGTTCTGACAAAAGATACAATTTTTGTTATATCTTTATATTCTTGGATTGATTAGTTATGTTATTGAATGAGTATGTCTACAGATGTAACAATTTCTTATGGCATATTTATATAGTTTTAGCATATGTATATAATTTTAGCTAGTGGTTCCATTTACTAGTGAAAGTTGATGAGATATGACCATGGTTCTAAAAATCATCCGCCTAGCCGATTAATCGGCCGTTTAGGCGCTAGACGAAGTTCGATCGCCACAATTTTCCTAAAATCGGGTCGGTACTGTGGTCGGACGATTAATCGGTCAAAATCCGATTAATCGCCGATTTTTTCTGATTTTTTTTTTTGAAAAAATTAAAAAAAAATTAACCAAAAATTGATTTTTTAGTTGAAATTACTATTTTAATTACTTTAATAATATGAACAAAATTATTTTCATGTGTCTTTGAAACTTTAATTGTATATTTTAAATATATTTATGATGAATGTTATTTTTGTGAAGTAAAAATTTAGAAATAATCAAAATACTTGAAAGATTTTTATAATGACAAGTTTATGAAACTTTAAATATTATATTATATCAAACTTATAAATTTAGTGAGGATTTATAAATTAAAATAAGTTAAAAATACTATAAAAACTCTAAAACTAATTCTCGATTAATCCTCGTTTATTCTCCGATTAATCTCTTAAGCGCTATACCTACCTTTGCCACCCGACTAGCGCCTAACGATTTTTAAAACATGGGATATGACCAATTTGTTTTGACCTAAATATATACTAGATAATGTTTTCTTGCGGGATAAGATTACAAGGTATATATTGTACGAATATACACTAAGGTATATAGTTTTTGATTGTGCATATGTAAAATTTTGTACGAGTAAGAGTACAAAAGTATATATATATATAAGTACAAATGTGATAGCATATGTCATTGACCATATTATATAGTAAAAATGAAAATTTATAATAAATTTTTAAGTATATAACATGAAACATATTATTTTGAAATGTAATTCTCGAATATCATATTTTATTTTGAAAAATATGATTGTATATAAATGAAAAATTAATTACATATATTTTTTTTAAGCAATGAATTAATTAATCAGAAAGTAAGTTAAAACCGATATTTTATAATATAGTAAATTTACATTTGTGGGGATCTTTGAGAAGGTGACACATGTACATTTATCCAATGAATTATTAAATCTTTTTTTTTTACTTATTTGAGTTTTCTATTTTTAACCAATTATTTAAATTCAAAGTTAATTAAATTTAATTATAGCTAATGATTGGAAACATGATGTTTCACCTATTAATTTTTAGGAGTTAATTTGTAACAATGATGTTCCAGTATTATATTTTAGGCTAAAATTTGGTGAAATAATCATATAAAAACATATTTTTGAGAACTTTTTCTTTTTAATTATAAATTCATACATCTACATTTGATGCTAAAATTATATAAATATATGAATAATAATACGTAAAAATTAACCTTAGTTTATCATATATAGCCTTGAAGTGATCTTCAAAAATCTATATGTTTACTAAAATATTCTGTATTATTATTTATAATATCTATATGTTTACCATAGTCTTGACGTGATCTTCGTAAACTCAAATGTTTTAAGAAAATTAGATGTGGAAGTATTAATTGAAAAATTAGACACACCAAAAATAACATCAACAAAAGAAGAGAAGAAAAATTGCATTATATGTCTAGAAAGCTTTAAGGGATAAAACAACATCAATATTTTACTTTGCGGTCATCATTTTCATCACCAATATATTATAAATTGGTTACACTACATTATGATTGTCTTTATTTTATGAGAGAATTACCTTGGAATCAATAACAAGTACAGAATAATAATTATTATGGCTTCTTTGAATAAATATGTGTTGAAAATATTGTTAATATGTGATTAATATAAACATATAGTTAATATATCACTAATTACTGAAAATTTAGTGACAGTTATAGTTAGATAATAATAAAATTATTGTTAGAAATAAACTAATTTCTTATTTTCATCTCTGATATTTTCATCTCCATGTTCTTAAATCCCTAAATATCCACCACTTCAACATCACGGCTTATTGCTTCACAAAGTGGAACTTTTTCACAAGCGGCTCTCTTTCACTGGTGCTCTCCTCTGTCGACGGGGATCTCTCCTTTGTTGATGGTGGTCTCTCACATCTTTCTTGTTTTCTCATCTCAGTGGTTGGTAAAATCTGTAATATATGGGGTAAGTTTTCTACGAGTTTTATTCGATTAACTAAGAAAATTGTTGGGTTTAATGGAGAGAATGATTTACTAATCTCTGATTTCACCAAGAGGATTTTAGTTTCATAAATTAATTCTTGGACCTAGTAAAAAAGAAGGAGAAATAATCTATTTAACTTTTGGTTTAGGAATAAAAAAAGTCATATTATGGTTGTTAGTGTGATTTGTTTCCACGATCAGTGTTTTCTTGAATAACTATTTGTAGTCTAATTTGTCTTTTATATTATTGTTAATCTTATTTGTTTCTACGATCATTGCTGGATATTTGTTGTTTTTCATCTTTCAAAACTTTCAACTCATCATTTTTGATGTACCAATTAAATTTGCAGGTTCAAATTGACTCATAGAATTTCTGAACAAATCACTGAGATCGTTACAATAGATTTCAAAGATACAACTCAGGATTGGTCTACATATGTACCAATTTCTTATGTCAAGAAGTATTACTTTCTTGTTGATAAAAATCACATTACCTAGTGGCATATGTATATAGTTTTAGCTATTGGTTCCATTTACTAGTGAAAGTTGATGAGATATGACCGATTTGTTTTGACATAAATATATACTATATGATGTTGTCTTGCGAGATAAGATTACAAAGTATATATTGTGCGAATATACACTTAAGTATATAGTTTTTGATTGTGCATATGTGAAATTGTGTATGACTAAGGGTGCAAATTTTTATATATATAAGTGAAAATGTGATAACATATGTTATTGACCATATTATATATTAAAAATGGAAAAGATTATAATAACGTTTTAAGTATATAACATGAAACATATTATTTTGAAATGTAATTCTCAAATCTCATATTTTATTTTGAAAAATATTATTGTATATAAATGAAAATTTAATTACATATAATATTAATTATTTTTTCAAGCAATGAATTTATTAATCAGAGCGGAAGTTAAAGCAGGTATATCCCATAAAGTTAAGTTTTGCTGAAAAGCAAAATTTCCAGAAAAAGTGAATTTTCTAACAATATTTTTACAGAAAAAAAAAACATATTTTCGTTGGTTTCAGTTGATCGGGATGAAGTTTTCAAAATATGTAAAACATAAAAATTGAAGCGATATTTGCATTCAGAATTCTTTTATTAATGTTTTTATTGTTAGTTGTGTTGCACATATGCATCCTGGAATGGTTTAGGGTGCGTGCTTATGCAGAAATCTTGAGCAAGTGCATATGCATTGAGGCAGTTCCAGAAGAATGAGACTAATAATCCCAGTCATGATATGGATCTGAAATACATATTTATTCAAACAGGTCATAATCTGAAGTAGGGAAGATGAATAGAGTCACTCACAGACTATGATTTGGTTATAGCTTACCATGAAAAGAAGTCTACACCAATTAGAGAGATGATGTTTTAAAAAAGAAAAAGTGCATAAGAACAGAACATCTTCAACTTTTAGATATAGTGAGAGTATCTGAACAATATTATTTTAATTATTATAGAATATATAAATTATTTATTTAAATCTTAAATTATAGAAAATAAATTTGATCAATTCTATAAAGACACCTGCCCATATATTGTATCTTAATCTTTCTCTAGCCTTTTTTATTTTTTATTTTTACTTTTTATTTTTATTTTTATTTTTTATATATCATTTCCCGTTAGAGATAACAGCTTCATCTTTCAAACACTCAAGATAATATCTTAAAATTAAATATTTTAGTTTAAATATAAGAATTGACGAATGAAGAAGAGATGTACATCTCTCTCCTGTTTTTCCTTCTTCTTATTATTATTTTTTATTTTGAAAACTCCAAGAAAAAAATACCAATAAAGGTGTTCTAAGATTGTTTCACTCTTTTTAAATCTTATACTATTTTCGAAACATCAATAGATATGATGGTTATTAATTTAAATATATACTATTTAGTAACAATCATATATCATTTGTTATAATTACTAAGTTAAAACGTATAAGATTTTTACATTATTTAAGATACATCATTCTCTAGTGATTTGAAGGTGAATCTTTTATATGTAATTATTACCGAATCGAGATATTTCAACGATAAATTCAACTATATATTACAAAGTAACAGTTCGCAGGGTTTGTAGGAATCCATGCATAAAGATAGTCCCTAATGGGTATTCAATTTAGCATAACCAACTACATGAAAATGCTTGCTTGGACACAGCCTTGGTATTATCAATAGACCGCATGAAGTCCATACTTTTCCCAAGTGTTTTTGAAAGAGAAGGAATATTCAGAATGATTTATCCCAAGCCCGAAGGTACACGTCTCTCTTATCATGGCTCTTCTTTTATTTTTTTTATTTTTATTTACCATCATAGTAACAGATAATTACACTCGGAGCATCTTCAACAAGAATTTATCAATTAAAGGCTTCTTAAATTTTTAAAAATATGTTTTTAATTTCTTTTAAAAAGGTTGGCCAATAAAAAAAGAAGTAGGTGACAAAAGGAGTTTTAATACTGAGAAAATCGGTTTTAAAGTTTCTTCGAACCCAATACATATCTCTCTCCTGTTTTATTTTATTTATTTATTTATTTTTTGAAGAACCTTGATGAAAACCACATATGCAGGTAGTCTAACCTTTTTTTAGTTTTTCTTTTATTTTATTGTTTTACCAACCATAGTAATTTTCCAAATAAGCTATATGATTATTCTTATTTCAATTTGAATTGTTCATCATAGTAGATACTGAACAAACGGAATCAAAAGAAGCAAATATATTATAATATTTTACATAAATAAGCAATCAAGTCTCCTTTTTTTTGGGTACAACAATAGAAGCAAACTTGTTGTTGTTTTTTTAAAGTAAAAGTCAAAAGTAAAACCAATCAGGTGATATTTGAAAAGACAATGGAATTATTGAAGCAAACTTATTTTTTTCTTTTTTTTTAGAAGCAAACATTTTTTTTCAGAAGCAAACTTAATAGATAGGCAAACGTGTTTTCTTAAGACCACCTCCAACGAGGGGTTTTAAGGAGTTCAACATAAAAACTACTAAAATTAAATTAAAAATAGATAATTATTTAAGAGTCGATCCTTAAATGAGTAGTTTTAGCATCGGTTCTTAATGATGATGTGGCAGTATGCAATTGGGTGGTAATTTTTTTCTCCTTTAGTGAGTTAATTTTTTCGCAAAATTATCTTTCTTTCTTCTATCTCGCAGAAGGCAACAACACATCAATTCTGAGTTTGATCTAAACACATCGATCAAATTGTTACGGCAACGAGATAGCGGCGAGGGATGTGAATCTAGAGGCGGAGGAAACTAAAAAGCTGAAACCCAACAAGGAGAAGAGCCAAGTGTCTCTTGCCAAAATTGCAGCAAAGATCAGTCCTTCATCTCTTGAGACTTACCTCATAAAGTATCGGTCAGTGCTTACGATCTGTAGTTTTGATTTAAATCAATAACCCTCAAATCAAATTTTGATTTTTGTTATTTTTTTGTTCTTAGAAAATGTATTGGCATGCAATGAGGGTTCAGCAATCTCTGTTAGTGATTTCATCCTGCAAGGAGGAGACCAACAATCTCTGCAATGCTCACTCCTACAAGCACTCTGGTAAAATTTGTACTATTTGCTTCTGAACAAAATGATGTCTTTGCTAGCTGAGAGATATGAGAACTTTATATATCTGCTTCATTGATTAAATGTATTAGATTGGTACTTAAATTTGTTAAGAAAGTTCCATGTTTTTTGTGATTCTTGTTGTGGTTGAAATTGATTGTTGGAGTTAGACTTATAAGCACTGTCTCCAACGTGGCGAAATTGATGGTTTCTCTGATTTATATCGATTTGGAAAAAATCAGTTCTTTTTGTGTGTGTTTTGTTTATTTTCTATGGAAAATCAGTTTATGGACATGACACATCTATTGTTTATCCACATGAATATGTGTTTGTAACGTGTCCTTACTAATCAGCAACAAGCCCTGCTCCACAAGTTGGTGGTGATGGACAGTTGTATGGTGCTCAACAATATCAATATCCTCCCTACTTTGCTCCTACTATCACCAATGTGACTTTTGCTTCTAATGTTTCTGCTTCTACCCAGAGCAAGCTCTCTACAAACAAAGTTGATGCTGTGAAGACGCTCTCTGCAGAAAGCAATAGTTCTGCATCTGCTGGTGCTTCAAAGGGTAGTATCAGTAAAGGAATTAATGTATATGCTCATGTTAAGCCTGTGGATCAAAGTGCATTCAACACCTCTAGCCATTTGTATGGAAACAGTGCTCTTGGAAGTGGTATTTCTGCTGGTTATCAGAATCCCAGGGGTTTAGCTATGAAGCCTATGATGGGTTTTACACTCCTTGGTCATGACACGATGGCTATAACTTGTCAGACGTGCCAAGATCTGTTTCATCTTGTGTGCTGGCAGGTTGAGAAGGCACATGAAGGCCACAAAGCTGATGTTCCTCTCTTTGTTTTGATCCAGAATAAACTAAAGACTCTTTCTTCTCTTTTGTTCTTTCAGTTTATAGTCATAGTGTTTTGTCTTGTATTTTATTTCATTTTTTGTTCTTCGTAAATTTACATCTTATTGAGATGCATCTATTGATACGCTTGGAGGCAAAATACTCTTGTATTATCATAGTGACCAAATAAATAAAATTGTCATTTGTTAATCAAATAATTTCATGTCAATTTTCAATATAAAAATTGTATCAAACTAACATAATTCAAAATAACATGAATCAAAGTACCAAAATAAATTCATGTTTTGAAAGTATGTATTTTATAAAAGTAAATTAAACTTAAAATACATAAATTTCAGAAAATATTTTTAATTTTTAAGAACCCCTAATGAGGTTCTTACCATTGGAAGAGTAAATTTTTTAAGTATCTATTTAGGGGTTCTAATCTTGAAATAATCAAAAATAAAAATTTAAAAATTGTTAAGCACCCATGAGGAGTGCTAACTAATGGAGATGATCTAAGATCCGTCACTCACCATTGTGAGAACTGGGAACAGTGTTAGAACTCCTTTGGGATCATCCCGTCTCCGCTGTATCCCATGCACATGACGCTAAAACCACCAAAATTAGATTAATTACGTAGTAGCATATTTCAAATCCAGATATATGTTTATGGTAAGAATACGAACCTGCACGAGATAGTTCAGAATTATCATCACCTCCAACGTGCCAAGAGAAGTAACCAAGCAGACCCTTCTTCTTAGCATAGCTCGCTTTGGTCTTGATGCTCTGCTCACTATCGTACCCGATCCAAGTTGTCTCAGCATAGCAGTAGTCACCAACCAACGCCGGCTCATGCACTGTCGTCGCTCCATTATCTTTTATCCATGTCTTTAACTCTCGGTAACTGATCTCACCGTCATGAGATATCGCTGGTCCTGTGGTAGGTGCATCATAGCCGTGGATGAGTGGGTTTGCGAGAGTCCATGCCCAGCCATAATATGGGAACCCCAATACTGCTTTCGTCTTTGGAAGTCCTTTTTCAGTCCACTCATTCACGCCTGAATCTCCGCTTCGACCTAATCATAAGAATGAGAATTTAAATATTAAAACAAAACACAGAAGAACAATACGGTAAAACTTCTAAAAATTGTTAGCATTGGCACCAAAAATTTAATTAATTTATTGTGTTTATTAACTCATAAAAAGAGTATCTTAAAAATAAAAATAAAATTTAATAAAAGTATGAAAGAGATTAAACATGGTTATCTAGATATGTTTCTAATATTTTTTTTTGTTTTAGAACATCTACTAAAAACACATCTAATATATGATTGGCTTACTTAATATTTAATAATTAAAACTGACAAAATTAGTAACAGAAAATTATTTGCTTCTTTCTGTCTCTTTTTGCAGTATAAATTATTAAACATATTTTAACTTGTAATGCCAAAACATCAAAATACAAATGATTACATAAGCAGATATATGCGACTCTGAAGATAAACTATTAGAAAAAATGAAATTAAATGATGCATTGTTAGTCTTACACGCTAACTTACGTTGTATATTGTTATTTTTTATTTTTCTCCATTCATCTCACTTTGATACGATATGTTTGGCATATTGGCATTGCTTCTTTTGTTTTCCAAATCGTACAATAAAAGAGCATTGCATCCGGTACATGTTTTATAATATTAACACAATACCAATTAGTGTGTATTCGCGTCTTTCATTTTTTTGATAGGAATGTGAATATCATTAGCATGAAGTTGAGTTTTTTACAAAATATTAACCTATATATATTATCTTGCTAACAAAAAAAATAAAAAACAAGAGAAGCAATAAAAATTTGTGTGTCAAAAAACTAATGTTAACCTATATATGTTCTTTTATCAACTAATATTCGTATCTTTCATAATATTGTAGACTTTATATTTCCCCCTATTTGACTTCGTATATCTTTGCGTTTGACGAAAACCTCTTTCGATAATACTATTGAGACTCTCCCAATATTTAGATAAATCCATGGAGTTTTTCTAGATTTAAAACAAGAAACTAATGTCAATATAAATTTATCATAGAAAATTGTTGGCAGCGGAAAGACAAAGACAATGGTGATAATAACCATCAGAACAATAACCATCAGAACAACTCTCTTTAATTGAGAAACTGAGAGACAAAACAGTTGGAATCTCTCAAATTCAAAAATCAGAACCTCCATAATCATATTTTCATTTTGTAATGCTAAATTATACTTTATGACTATCTTTATGTAGACTACGTAAACCCAAACCATTTTAATATAAAAAGCAGTTGGCAAAAAAACAAAAGAATATGTAAAATTCAAATTTCAAAACTAATCACTTAAATGAAAAAAATCGATTTTGTAGAAAAAGACATGCAGTACATTGTGTGTATGTGTATTTCCTAATGTATGTTAACTAATCTAAATACATGATAAAATTTATCAAGATTTACTAATGTCTGATTAGGATTTTCCTGTTCTCAATTGGAGATAAAGCTCATGTGTGGGAAATAACTTACTTCACAATATGACCGCATTGAAAATATATTTTCTTAAAATTTTCGTTTTCATATCCAGAGCCGCGTTTAAGAGGTGCTAATTGTGCATTTGCACATACCTTTTTTCTTAAATATTTTAGGGCCCCAAAAATATATATATATATATATATATATATATTTTGCAAAACATTGTATGACATAAGGCATAAAATATTTTTTGAGCCGGGCCTGCACCTATCCATTCAAGTTGTCATAGGCTGGGGTGTTACGAGAACCTAAAGTTTTCTTAACCCAATATCTACTGATTTTGCATATATGATGCATTCACTTTGGTCGCTGCTGCGGGCTGGAGAAGAGAGATTCGCAAGTAAACGACTTGATAGGAGGATACCGTTGACCAAAAACGGGGAATGCCACCATTCTCAAGCGACGCCACACTCATATCCGAAGCCTCCAAACTCCACCTCGTGAACCAGAACACTGTGCGAGACCTACGACCACCGAGAAAACTAAAAGAAAAACACAGGAGGTAAGAACAGACGACGGCCGGAGCCAATGCTGTAGGAATCATTGCACTTCAGCCGCAGATCAGAGAGAAACGACGATGGTCCGAGATGAATGAGTAGAGAGAAACCTAAACAAGAGTGTGTGCTCATGCACTCAATATTCCTTTCTTGTAGGATTCATCTAGGGCCAAAACCTTTTCAAGGTATTTTGTCATGGATATTAGTTGTTTCTGGTGACTTCTTGCTCTTTTCTGCTACTCCAGAAACTCATAATTATGATTGAAAATCAGAAAAGGGGAGTAAAGAAATAAGGTGAAAATTAGGAGTGGAAAGGAATGTGGTGTTGGAAAAATAAATAAGAGTATTTAAATTTTTAATATCTCCATCGGTTAGAAACTGAATTTGAGTTCTCATAAAAAAATTTCAAATTTTTAATATAATTTTATTACATATTTAAATGTAACATAATAAAAATTGACATATTTAAAAGAAAATAAGTATCTAAAGTTTTTCAAACTGTATCTCAATATATATATATGTGTAACATTTTTACTTTTTATCAATATTTTTATTTAAGAAATTCACATTTATCCTACTGATGGAGGTGTTATAAAACCACTTTCACCCTGTAAAACCGTCAGTAGAATTCTTAAAATTTAATATTTTTAAAAAATATTCCCCAATAAAATCTACCACTAAAGAGTTTTTTTTTAAATTTAAAATTTAATGTTTTAAAAAAATGTTAACCAATAAAAAGTAAATACATGGAATAAGAGTTTCTGGCAACAACCATTTCTAGAATATTTCAATTAATAGTAGATTCTAGTTTTCCAACATACTTTTTTTAAGAACTCCAATATAACTCCTGCTATGGAGATGCTCCAAGGAAATGGGTGTAAGTCAGGTTCTAATTAACTAAAGCTAAAAATTCTACCTAAGCCACATCACCAAGCATTGCATTGAACAATGTTGGCCTAAAAGACCATATCTAGGCACAAGCCAGCATTCCTTTTACTTTGTCAACCAGAAAAAGTATATAGATTATAAACTATTTATACCAATGAGGCAATGACGCCTTACCTTACAAATTTAAAATAATGTAAAGAAAACGCAATTCTATATTCAAAATAATTACTTAATTTTCTAGAGAATTTTCGGCTAAAGTACGAGCATTAAGTTTTATGCCTATGGAAGCTGTCGATTTATGTACTTCATATATTACATATTTACAAGAGCAACGAATTTATTTGTCAAACAAAAAACATAAACTTGGCTTATGCTATAAATTGGATTGGCCCCTTCTCATTTCATTACCACAGTAAATAAGACTTTCCATCTTTCCATTTTTTTCTCGCTCTATACAAAATGGATTCGAAAAGTCGTGTGCTTCTAGTGCTCTTCTGTCTCATGTTCCTTGATAATTCTTCTGGTAGAGCTCTTTCATTCTTCTATATTTATGTGTCTATCATTCATGCTCACGCATTCTTATAACTTTCATTATAATTTTTTTTTGGTTTAATGTCTCACCAGATACCACTCACGCTCATGCTCATATTTCTGAACTTACCACCCGCAAGGTTCGCTTTGACTTGTACTAATTAATACCTCTGAAGATACATATATTGTGTCCAAGTCCAACAACTGTTTCATTGCTTTAGCTCTTCTTGTAATTTTTAGTTGTCATGATATAAGTATATAAACACATTCAGATATCTATTTCGTGTACTATTTGTATGTGTCAGAACGTTACATAATATATAACGTAAATGGTGATTTATTGGCAGATGATGAAGATGATGGAGGAGAGTAAATGGGGACGAGCAAATAGAGAGGAAGAAGAGAAGAATAAAGGTTTAGGGCTAAATGAAGAGCTAAGGACTTCTCCTTCAGGACCTGACCCTTTGCACCATCATGTGAACCCACCAAGACAATCAAGAAACCACTTTCATCTCCCTTGACCTCACCTTGTTGCTTTTACTTTTGTTTTCTTAAAGTTGTAAATTTAGCTCTTCTGTTTCATCGGTTTTATCATCCTAGGAGACTTTTTATGTGTATTAAGTGACGTTTGCTAAGCTTGATTCGTGAATGTAAGATATGCACTACATTCGTTCTTCACGTTAATGAAATGATCTTTTGATTCTCATGATTTTCTAAGAAAACCCTATTTAAACAAAGATAATATTCAGAAAATTTGTGGTAATAGTGATTCGATAATATTTAATTTACATATTCGTTTCGATTCGGATTCGGAAAATTCTAAATATTCGGAAAATATGAATATTCGAAAATTTTGCTGTACTCGCGAATTATTTTGATTCGCTTCAATTCGTTAATAATAATAATAAAATAATATATATTTCTAAAAATATTCAAATTAATTTTTTAAAAAATAAATATGATAGTTATATCATATGGTGAAAAATATTTTATTTAGAAAAATAAATATAGTAACAATAAAAAAAAAAATTTCTTATTCTCGCAAACTCAAATATACAAACAGAATATATCTAAATAAAAATAAAATAAGACATTAATACAAGTATTTAAAATATTTCAATAATATTATCTATACAAACTAATTAATAATATAATATATATTTATAATTATATATAGTATGTATATTTATAATTATATTATATATATCTGAATCGAATCGAATATTCAGTATTTTTGAAAATGATATTTGTTATTTATTTTGTTTTTTACTAATAATATATTTTGATATTTGTTTTGCATCGAAATTTTAAGAATATTCAAATTTTTAGATTCAAATAGAATCTAGTCAAAGGAATATTTTGTGCAGCCTTATGTTAAAGTCTATGAGTTTAACGTATAAAAAGTGCAAAATATATACGTAAGTATTTATTCAATACAATGTAGCGTTGGGGAAACGTATTAATGCTTTTGCGATTGTTAAAGCAGATTTTAATGGAAACGATAGTCATAATTAAACATATATAAATAGTAATGATGTTCATGATGAAGAATTGATGATGTATTGATGTGGTAAGAGAGTAAATTTAATCGGCTTTGGGCAGTGACAGGCACTGTCAGTGTCACAACTTCTATCGGAGCATCAAAATCGACACACATATTGGTGATAGCGTAATAACAAACCTAGAGCTAATTATTAACCTTAATGATACCAAATCTATATGATAAGATATTTTGTTATAAAAGAGCAAAAGGGTAAAGATTGACCCTTTGAGATGTGACACTGGCGATTTCGCTCACGTCACCATTTTTCCCACCTCAAATAACGCGTACGCCTTATCCGTTCACTTTTTGGATCAATCTTCCAATTATTATATTTATAATGTATATTTTTCTTGTCAAAATTAAGTACTTATTAATTATTACTAATTTTGAATAATTTTAATCGGCCAAGGAAAAATTCCAATTCGGAGCAAGATGTTCAAATGTTAAGATAAAAGTATATCATATTTTACATTTTTACATATGTTTTTTTTAGATATTTAATTTAGTATAAATTTATATGTTGATATATTTTTACCATAGAAATCTAAATAGATTTTAATTTACTTTAATAATATTTTTGATCGATTTTCTTTTGATAAAATTTAAATTTTTTGTTGATGAAAATAAAACGGCCTAAAAGGTTTGTAATATTAGTTCATATTTCATGAACATTTACAAATGTCCCACAAATTTTACATTAAACATGTTTTCAGACCATATTTTGGAAGTTTTAATATTCGAATTTACCAGTTCTTCTAAGATGAGGTGAATCTTTTTATGAATCTTCAAAGTAAGTAAGTCAATCTTTAAAAATCCTTTTTATTAGATGTATGACTAATAATCTGTAAAATGTCCATTACAAAAATTACGACGGACAATTTGTCAAAAAACGTAATTTTCAAACACAAACACTTACGAACAATGTCACTGATAATGTAGTTTTCTTTCAATATTACTTATTTTATGATATAGATGAAAAAATTACTAATAAAAAGAGAATATAAGAGCATGACCGGTGAAAGATTCTTATAATCTATCAAAAAATCTTTTAAATAAAATCTGATTTTATAATTAAATTAAAAAAAACTGAACCAATAGATGAATACCTATTACATTAAATTTTATGAAAAAATGCAAATAAGAACCTTTTCTTATACTCTATCTCACTCTCGTACAAACGTTTAAATTAAATCTACAATATCAGGAAATTTGAAGTTGTTGATATGTTTACACACAACAAAATTCGAAAATGTAAAACTCTACTAATTTGATTATGGGTCACCACATGCCCTCACGGTTATGGGCCTCTTAGGCTACATATTTATCAGAAAACTACTATAGATCCGACGGCTGAAATCTGACGCCATCAGGATGACATTGACACTTGTCTAATAGAATCCAGGTATCTATCTGCCTTATGACATCAGTTCGATGGTACCCTCTATACGGCGCCGTGAGGGCACATTTACTAATACCTTTATGGTTCCATATTAATATTATATTTGGTTTTGCTAGCAAATAGATTTGGCATGGATTTGATACTCAAGTAAATTAAGATATCTATATATGTTCAAATATGATTAATGCACGTGTTATTCTTAGTTGTATTTTTTATCCAAGTCTCATGAACCGTGGAATATGAAATTTGTAAGGTTTTATGAATGCAGTTTTATGAATGTAGTTTTGAATTTCATATTCTCTATAGTTATACTTAACTTAATCTATGAAAATTCATATTCTCTATTGCTATACTAGTGATGATGCCACGTCACGGTATATCTTTTATATGAATAGGATTTTTTTATGCAATACTTATATATAGCACAATTAACTTAACTAAACAAGCTAACCACAACCTAGGGTAACTATGCACCTAAATAAGTATTAATTAACCCTTTGCCGTACCGATTTCCTAACTGGTTTAGGAAAAACAACTGCAATGGCTTTTACCAAACTTCTTAACCGGGTTTGATTTTGGGATTTCTCAAATCTCCTAACCCAATACCAAGAAATTGAAATAAGAAATAAAAAGACTCGACGAAATAAGAATATGATTCTAAATCTGAAAGAATTTGGAGAACGTTTAGTTCATCGACAATGAAGATCAAATGAAGGTTTTTGCCAAAAAGCTAAAACAATTGTTGTAAGATTGGTTTTAATAAAAAAACTAAGGATTCTAGTTAAGCTACATAACTAACTTTTTTTTAGCATCCCACATTACTAACTTAAGCCCGAGACACATCACCAAACATTGCATATCACATAATCTTGGCCAATCTTGGTCTAAGACCATTATCCAATCACAAGCCATCATCCAACTAAAGTATATATATATATATATATAATAAGATACAACTTTCTCCTCCTTGAAGGGTTACGCTATAAATTGGACTGTTCCCTTCTTAATTCATTGCCACGTTAAAGAACAGTTTTCCATATTTCTCTCTATATCTCTCTATACAAAATGGATTCAAGAAGTCTGGTGCTACTACTGCTCTTCTGTCTCATGGTCCTGCATGATGCTTCTGGTCTCTCTATCTCATTCTTCTAAATATATGTATAACTCATGCTCACGCATTCTTACAGCTCTCAAGTCTCATCATAACTTTTTTTTGGTTTACAATCTTACCAGAGATCACTCACGCTCGTGCTCATGTTTATGAACTTCCAGACCGCAAGGTTCGCTTCAATTGGTTTTTCATGTTTAAATGCTATAACTGTTTCATTGCTTTAGTTTTCATGATATAAATATTTAGTCAGATATTTACATGTGTAATATTTTTCTGTATTATGGTGTGCATGTGTGAGTATGATACGTAACTAAATGGAGTTTCATTGGCAGATGATGATGATGAAGAAGGAGCGTAAAGGGGGAGTAGCAAATGGAGAAGAAGAAGAGAAGAAGAAAGGTGTAGGGCTAAATGAAGAGCTAAGGATGGTTCCTTCAGGACCTGACCCTTTACACCATCATGTAAACCCACCAAGACAGCCAAGAAACTATTTTCATCTCCCTTGACCTCACCTTGTTGCTTTTACTTATTTCGTATTGTAAACTAGCTCTTCTGTTTTATCGGTTTCATCTCGGAATTTTTTTTTTGTGCGTAATTTCGTTTGTTTAGTTTGTTTAGTTTGTTTCATGATGATAGTGAACCTAAGTTAGTTTGTTTCATTTACTACTTTTGCTTCTTCTTTTTTTGTTAATGCTTATTCACTGTCTTTGTACCTAACGTGAATGAAATTATCTTTATCTCATGATTTTCTATTAAAAACAAAACCTTTTAAAAGAAGGTGACTATAGACTTTTTACGTATCTATTTTACTCCATATTATCTATCAAAGAATATGATTTTTACGTATGAAATTCAAATTAAAGACGTTCTCCAAGGCAATGTATGTAGCGTTGAGAAAATGTATTAATAGTCTTGCTATTGTCAATGGTGATAACTAATGGAAATGATAGTCATGGTTAAACATATAGTATTATTGATGATATGGTTGGGGCTGTGACAGGCAGTGTCAGTGTCAAAGATGACCTTTTGTCCTCACAACATCTATCGGAGGTAGCAAATTGCGATTGTGGAGGAGCAACAAAACGACACACATACTTGAAAGGTATATAATAAATTAATAATACGAAAATATTTGATGATGGCGTAATAACAAAGCTAGAGAGAGGTAATTATTATCCTTAATGTTACCAAATCTATATGATACGATAATTATTATTAAAGAGTAAAGGGCAAAGACTGACACTCGAGATGTGACACTGGCGATTTCGCTCAATCACCACTTTTCCCACCTCTAATAACGCTTAAGGCTTATCCGTTAACTTTCCATAGCAAATATTTATTCAAATATAATTGTAAGTGTAGTTTTTCTTGTCAAACTTAAAATTATACAAGAATTATTTTTTTTCCTTCTAAATATCTAGAGTGACGAATGTCAATCTTCCAAGTTCCAACTTCCAACTATCATGTTGCACCAAAGAAAATGTATTTTTGGTCAAATTTTAGTGTTTTGACTAATTTGACAAATTTAAATAGGAGTATAAGAACAAAAAGAACTGTACGTTATCGAAAATACTCTGGGAGCACTGATCGGTGAGTTTGTTAGAGTAAACAAGAGTAAGAAACATATTCTTTTAATCTATCAATTTGAAGTATATTTCGTTTTACTATTAAAAGATTTGTTTTGTATAAGTAGTTAGAAGTTTTCTAAAAGTAGGCCTACAGTTTAAATATTTTAAATAATATTATAAATAAGTAACCGTTCAAATCTCATAATTACCGAAAGATAATGCCAAGTTTGGCTTTTTCCGCAAAATTCATTCCAACATTTTTGTTAGCCTAAGTGTAAATGTTATATACCCAGATAGCTAGTATAAGATATCCACGTTATCATAATAATATTCAATAAAAAAAATTATGTCATTTTTGTGAAAATACTAATTCTTTTTAATGATCATTATATTTAATGAGTATTAAAAAAACTAATGATAAAAATTAAAAATACAAAAAAATAAGTAATATAAAATACAAATTCTTGAAATTATGTTTTAAATAATTTTACTTTTTTTAAATATCAGATAATAGAGAAAAATTCATTTTATGAGAAAGAATAAATTAATAATATTACAACTTAGTATCTCTTTCAAAATACTTTAACAGTTCAAGTCTCTAAAATATGTAATTGATAAAAATATAGTATAAAAAAGTAGAAATGAATATATAATTTTTATATATATTAAGAATAAGTTTATAATTTTATTAATTATATGTGAGCAAAAATAACATAAAATAATATATTTTAAAAGATGAAGAAAAATGATTATTAAAAATATAAAAAATATTTTTTATATAAAATAAATTGATATTTATTTACTGAGTTAATGATTATTATAATTATATTATTATTATAAATTATATTTATATTCATATATAAATAAATTATTTTAATAATATTTAAATATTGAAATCCCATTCAAGGATACAAATCTAGTAACGAAAATACTAAACTTATTAAAGTAAATAAGTTACGACACAGATTTAACAAGTTGTTAGTTTGAATTTTTTTAAAATCACTCAACTAACTTTCAGTGATTAACTCAGCTGCTATACAACTTTAGTAAATAATTTTTATTGTTTATGTTTTTCTGTTTTAGCATTAAAACATCATATCTAAAAAAATGGTTTTAGAATATTAGAGCATGTATAACAATAAGGTATTTTAACTGTAAAATCATATTACTTTTTATGTAATTTTAATTTAATTAAAATTTTATTGTTCTAAATAATATGAACCAATCAGTAAACAACAAATGTTAAAAAATTAGATTTGAGATTTACATAAATCTCTTATTATCACTCATATTTTCTGAATTTTTTAAATATGAGTTTATACTTGAGAAGTCTTTCCTTATAAATGTTTTTTGACCATCTCTTCCTATAAAGTGAAGAATAAAGGATTCGCCGAGTCTGTATCAGTTTTTAAGTCACGTTCTGAAGTATTCAAGTAGAAAGAATAAGTCTTTCTTAGTTGCATGAAGTTGCAAGTTTTTAGGAAATCGTTTTAAATTTGTTAGCTTACTTTGCTACTTAAGTCTTGTATATGAAAACAAATGGTATCAGAGCTTGTTTTCTAAGAGAGCATTCTCTTCTAAAGGTCTTTACGATTTGCGTGAGATTACGATGAGCGACAGTGACGGGCTGAGTATTACAGAATTTGATGGTGATTATGAGCATTGGGCAATGCTCATGGAGAATCTACTAAAATCAAAGGAGTGGTGGGATCTTATCGAGACAGGAGTCGCACAACCAGAGAGAAATATGATTTTGACTGGGCCTCAAAGAACAGAGCTAGCGGAGATGAATATCAAGGATCTTAAGGTGAAAAACTATCTCTTTGCGTCCATTGATAAGACGATTCTGAAAACTATTGCAAAGAAAGATACATCGAGAGATATTTGGAAGTCTATGAGGACCAAATATCAAGGAAACAAGAGAGTTTAAAGCGTTCAATTGCAGAGTCTACGAAGAGATTTTGAAGTGCTGGAGATGAAAGAAGGAGATACCATCACAACGTACTTCTTAAAGGTAATGGTAGTAGCCAACGATATGAGGAATTTAGGCGAAAATATGCCTGACGCCAAGGTAATTGAAAAAATACTTCGAACTCTGGTTGAAAAATTTACATATGTTGTGTGTGCAATAGAAGAATCAAAGGATATCAGGGAGCTATCAGTGGATGAGCTGTAGAGTTCGTTACTAGTGCATGAACAAAATCTTAGTAAGCATGTCAGTGAGAAATATGTTTTAAAAATAGAAGGTGGAAGAGGACGAGATGGATCTGGTCAAAGCCGAGGAAGAGGCGGATTCAAAGGTGGCAGAGGAGGAAGAGGCATAGGATGTACACCATTCAACAAATCAGAGATCGAGTGTTATAAGTGTCATAAATTGGGATATTTTAAAATGAATGTCCAAGTTGGGAGAAGATAGCACACTACGCAGAATTAGATGAAGATGTGCTACTTATGGCCGAAATTAATCTTACAAAGGAAGAGGATGAGCAAGTCTGGTACTTGGATTCCGGTTGTAGCAACCACATGTGTGGTACAAAGAGTGGTTTATCGAGCTTGATGAGACCTTTCGACATTAAGTCAAACTCGGAGATGATAGAAGGCTGCTAGTTGAAGGAAAAGGAAGCATACGGCTGGAAATTAATGGCATAAATCAGGTGATATCCTCTGTATATTTCATACCCGGTCTGAGAAATAATCTCCTAAGTTTGGACAATTGCAACAAAATGGGCTAAGGATCACTGTAGAAGATGATGTATGTGAGGTTTGGCATAAACAACATAAAAGAGTGATTATGGAGTCTGTGATGTCAAAGAACAGAATGTTTGTTGTGTTGGCAAAGATGAGAGAGCGTAGGGAAGAAATGGAAGTAAATCAAGTCATTGATGCAGAAGAAGAAATTTGGCATAAGCGATTTGACCATTTGAGTCAGAGCAGTCTGGTGACATTAGCAGAGAAAGGTATGGTAGAAGGACTACCAAGAATCAATAATGATGGAACAGTTTGTGAGATTTGTATGAAAGGAAAACAAATCAGAGAAAATATACCAAAGAAGAGTGCGTGGAAGGCAAGTCGAGGACTGGAGCTCGTACACAGTGACATCTGCGGTCCAATAACATCTGTGTCTTAAAGCGGAAAGAGATATGTAATCAACTTCATTGATGACTACAGCCGTAAATGTTGGACGTATTTTCTCACAGAGAAGTCAGAAGCTCTCAAAACATTTAAGGAGTTCAAGATCTCTGGGGAAAAGGAATTAAGCGAGCTTTTGTTGTGCTTGAGAACAGATAGAGAAGGCGAGTTTAACTCCAAATCATTCAAAACGTTTTGCTTAGAAGAAGGCATCAAAAGACAGCTCATAGCAGCCTACACTCCACAACAAAACGGGGTAGATGAAAGGAAAAATAGGAGTGTGATGAGTATGGTGAGGTGCATGTTGTTTGGTATGAAAGTGCCACTGAGGTTTTGACCGGAAGCGGTTCAGTATGCAGCACATATACTCAACAGGAGTCCTACGTCAATCTTAGGAGATGCAACTCATGCGGAAGAGTGGAGTAAACACAAGCCATCTGTTGAGCACCTGCGAGTATTTGGATGTGTAGCTTTTGCACTAATTCCATATGAGAGGCGTGTCAAGCTTGATGAGAAGAGTATTATGTGGGTGATGTTTGGAGTCAGCAAGGAGTCCAAAGCTTACAGATTCTATGATCTATCAACAAAGAAAATTATAATCAGCAGAGGTGTCAAATTTGATGAGAATAAATATTGGAGCTGGGAAGAAAAAACTGAAACAAATAAGTTTTTGGAATTCTTTGAAGATGAAGAACAAAGAAAAAACATTGATGCTGAAGAAGTAACAAGGAAAAACCCTCATGATACTAAAGAAGAAGGAGGAACAAATGATGAGCAAGAAGAGGACATGCCGACTTCTGAATCACGACTTGATAATGTTTCAGGTGCGAGTGCTGGAATTAAAAAAAGTGGGGCTGGAAAAGCCAGCGTGGATGAAGGACTATGAATGCAAGGGCATGGGACTATTCATGTAAGTGGACGGTGAAGAGCTTATGACATTCTATGTTGCAGAAGACGATCCACAAACATTTGAAGACGCCATTAAGCAAGAAAAATGAAGAAAGGCGATGGAAACAGAGATTGATTCAATAGAAGAAAATCAAACTTGGGAGCTGGTTGAGTTACCTCAAGGAACCAAGGTAATATAAGTTAAATGGGTTTATAAAACTAAGCTGAATGAGAGAGGAGATGTTGATAAGTTCAAGGCGAGATTAGTGGCTAAAGGGTTCAACCAAACACACGGAGTAGACTTTCATGAAGTCTTCGCATCAGTAGCAAGATGGGACACAATTCGCTTGATCCTTGCATTAGCAGCAACAAAAGGTTGAACAGTGCTGCAACTTGATGTGAAGAGTGCATTCTTGCATGGAGAACTCAAAGAGGATGTGTATGTGGAGCAGCCAAAGGGCTTTGAGCTGAGAGGAGAACACAGTGATAAGGTTTATAAATTGAAAAATGCCTTATATGGGTTAAGGCAAGCACCAAAGACTTGGTACAGCAAGATTGAGAGTTATTTCATGAAAAAGGGGTTCAAGAAATGCTACTGCGAGCATATACTTTTTATCAAGACAGAAGGGGTAACTGTTTTGATCATCAGTCTCTATGTTGATTATCTTATCTACACCAGTAATTCTGAGATAATGTTTAAGAGGTTTAAAGGATCTATGATGGAGGAATTCTCAATGACTAATCTAGGAAGAATGAAATATTTTTTTAGAGTAGAGGTGACTCAAGATGAGCAAGGAATATTTATTAGTCAAAAGAAGTATGCACTAGAAATTTTGAAAAAATTCGGAATGGAAGACTGCAACCTAGTGAGGAATCCGATAGTTCCAGGCTGCAAACGAACAAGAGAAGGAGTTGGACAAGCAGTGGATTCAACTGTATTCAAGCAACTTGTTGGAAGCTTGAGGTATTTAACTGCCACTAGACCTGATATAGTTTACTCTGTCAACTTGGTGAGCAGATTCATGGAGAATCTGACTGAACTGCACATGATGGCTGCAAAGAAAATGTTGAGATACATTCAAGGTACCACTGGTTATGGAATTTAATATAGTTGTGAGTATGGTATAGAAAAAAGCTTGTTGGGTTTGTTGAGAGTGACTATGCTGGAGATAGAGATGATAGGAGAAATACTTAAGTGTATATATTCATGTTTGGAAATGGAACAGTGTCATGAGCTTCCAAAAAACAGCCAATTGTTACACTTTCCACTACAGAGGTTGAGTTTGTTTCTGCAGCTAATGGTGCGTGTCAAGCAATATGGCTGAGGAATGTGCTTGCAGAGATTGGCTTCACACAGGGAAGTGGAACAATTTTTTTTTTGTGACAACAGTTCCACAGTTAAATTGTCCAAGAATCCGGTTCTACATGGGAGGAGTAAACATATTCATGTGAGATATCATTTTCTTAGAGATCTTGTGAATGAGGGAGTCATTGAACTGGAATATTGTCGCACACATGAGCAGCTGTCGGATATAATGACCAAGCCGGTGAAACTAGAAGTATTTGAGAAGCTCAGGGAGGAAATGGTAGTTGGACTCAAAGCAGAGTAAACTGAAAACAGAGGAGTTACAGTTTAGGGGAGGGATTGAAGAATAAAAGACTTGTCGAGTCTCTAGCATTTTTTAAGTCACGTTCTCAAGTATTCAAGTAGAAATAATAAGTCTTCTTTAGTTGCAGAAAGTTGCAGATTTTTAGGAAATCGTTTTAAATTTGTTAGCTTACTTTGCTATTTAAGTTTTGTCCTTGTAAACATTAATTGATCAATGAATTATTCAATTCCTTTCATTATCCGAGAACATAAAGATGCTCTTATTAAGTGATTAATGTTGGTCAATTTATTATCCATGTCCTACTTTTCTTACTTGGTTTGTAAACAATGATGTTGATAGCAATTCTTAATAAAGTTTTTGGAAGTTAAAAAAGGACATAACTCTATTTACTTTGTTTTTAAATCCAGTCTTTTATATTTTCATATTTTTAAATTACAAATAAATACAGTAATAACATTATTAAATTATTTAGAAACAAATTATAATTTGTGAAATTTATTATTTGTATAGAAAACATACAAGTGATGTTATTAAATTACCAAAAATATATTTACACTGAACTAAAAACATTATATATTAGAAATACTGATATAATCTATGACTTTAAACTTTTAATATATATATATATATATTAGCTAATTTATAATGTATTCCAATTTTTATTTATTTTTAATTTTGTATCTATAACATTGAATTGCATAATATTTTTTACATTTGTTATTATTCAAACCACTTATTATATTGTTTACCAATCACCATATATCGTGAACCATCTGAACAATCTGATCAACATTTTATGATTGATCTGCTTAATACACTAAATCCAGACAAGTTCTACTTGATCTGCTTGAACTTCACTGCATAATCATACTGCTCTGGTTGCTGGTTGGGCCGGTTCGATGGCTCTATATGAATTAGCTGTTTTTGATCCCGTTCACTTCTCGAACTTTTAATCTGTTTAATCCACACCGCTTTTTCACCATTCACCATTCACCATTCACCATTCACCATTCACCATTCACCATTCACCATTCACCATTCACCATTCACCATTCACCATTCACCATTCACCATTCACCATTCACCATTCACCATTCACCATAGTTTCCGAATGCATATATGATAGATAGAGTGCATATAAACATTTTATAGAGGGTATATATTATTAAAAGATATAATAATTTTGTGGAAAATGTCCAAGGTGTTTTATTATACTGCTGGATATTATCCACGGTGCGATTTTAAATTATGGTATATTATCCATTGGACAAAAAACACATCTACCTCATAGTACCCAACCTATTTCAAATCCATTTTAAAAAACTGCTAACTTTTTTGATTCTTTTTATTCTTGTTAAAATAGTGATTTTTACAAAACTATTTCAAATTCTGACAACCTCTGTTGGCACAATTCACTACCTGAAAATGTACTATTTCACAATCTTATTATAAGAAAATCTTTAATTATGTTCTAATATCACATTTTACGGATCATTTTCAAAATAAAATTATGAAACTTTATATTTCAAGAATTAGCCCAAAAATTCAATATTCTCTTCATTGTATATTAAGCATAGTTTAAGACTTTCCACACAAATTGAAAATGCTATTTTATTATTTTCCCCTAATTTTAAACACTATATAATTTTATCTCATTGGTCAACAAAATCAACATACTAAAACGGTAGGGATAAAATTTTAGATTTTATAAAAAAATATGCATTAAAATATAAAACAACATTTATTATAGAAAAATTAAGTTCTAAGAAAACATTTAATAAAACAGAGGAAATAATTAATTATTACGAATTCAGTTAGGACTAACACCTATTTATCATTCTCCGACATCACGATGACTTGTGTGATTACATGCAACACATTTCGTGTCATGTTCCTCATCGACCGGAACCGCGTCCAAGCGATTATTCTTTTTTGATGTGTCATCATCTTCAAAAATTGTGACAACATGATCATCATGATATTTAGTCGGCTGCACACTAACAATGCTCTTGGCTTTTGGTTTCTCGGATTTTAGTTCATTCTTGTCCTTAAATTTTGCAGCGGATGCTAGTTCATGTAGGGACTCCAATATTTTCTCTGTCAGATTAATAATATCTATGAGTAACGATATTGTGGTCAAAAGTGAGATCAATTCTTGTGGCTCTATTTCTTTCAAGATTCCTGAATCAAGTAAGTTGGTAAGAGATTTGATGGCAGATTGTGCGTTTTGGACATGAAGATTAGAAGAAGATGGTTTGGTCATTTTCTTTAACGAATTTGACATTTCTTTCATTGCATTGCCAGCCTCCCAACTCATTCTTCTTAATGGTTCTCCTAGTTTCTGTTTTACATCAATTGACACCTGGAAAGTTTAAAACAAAATGATAAGTAAGTTATACAATGAATAAATAAGAATTTAATTAAAATATATGGTTAAGATTAACTAAAATTTGCATATATAGGATTATGAGAAGAATTCTAAATGCCAAATGAAGCATCATCCACTGTTATAACTTGAGTATAAAAGACTCAATTGTTTTACTTCTGCAAGAATATTTACTTTTCAACTTTATGAAGATATAGTACTGTAGTGAAACGAGTTTGTGGTTTAGTTACTAGAAGGAACCATTTTCTAAAAAAAAAATAGGAACCATTTTTATATTGTAACTTTGATCCAATTTGTTGAGCAGATTAACTTGATGACATTCATATAACTGATGAGGTCTTATTAAACTTATAAATAACTACAGTTTAGAATAAAAAGATTAGTGTAAACGTGTTATATATGATGTAGGGCATTTTATAACACCACCTCGGGTCTCTATTAATATAGGCACGGCTCTGAGTAAAACAATACCTGAATATCTGCATTATAATACGAATTAAGGGTATGAATTCGGTAAGCACATTGTCGAATTAATTCACCAACAGCTAGATAATGTTTCCAAGGGTGCCGGAATTTGAATTGGCCGTGACCAGGCTCCCATTTTGCTAAATTAGCCTATGTAAGAAAACGACAAAACTTGATGAATGAATGAGATCATAGTGGTAAAATAAAGCAAGAAGGGAAAAATATCGGTTCACCACTAACCAAAGATTCCTCATTGCTTTTTGAGTTGAGAACACTTTTATAGTTGTCAAAATTCTTTTTTCGTTTGTCAACCTCTTTGGTGTGATCATTTTCTACCGCTTCACAATACTTGTCGCCGAAATCTGTCAATATCCAAGTTTTAATTTTCTTGATGATAAGAATAAAATACTCCATTTTGTTCCATGCTAGAAATATGTACATGCATCTTTCTAAAATATCTAGGACAATTTGTTTAACCCGCTGTTTTAAGTTGAATATTTGTAACTTTCTAAAATATTTAGGAAACATTGTTTAGTTTCCTGATTTAAGTCGGTAATTAAATTCGTAAACTCTTCAATAAAAAATTGATATCTAGTTGTAGTTTTCATTAAATTTATGCGGGTGGTAGATATAAAGAAATACTATCTCTAAAATATATTTTCCAAATGGTTATATCAAGTTTCTCCTTATGAAATCATTTTCTTAAACTGTTTAACGAATCCCAACAATTTTAATTTAAAATAGAGATTTTACTGTTCATCCTCTTTGTATAAAATTATATATCTTATCTACAAAGATTTTAAGAAGGAAATGATTTTTTCTAACATGTTTATTTATTTATTTCTTAAAGGTCATTCTATAAAATATCCTAATTCACCACACAAAACATATGGAAAATAGAAACTTTTCCCACGTCATTATCAAAATAGAAAAAAAAAAATTGCCCACGATAATGAAGCGTGACCAAGTGGCAAAAAAATCTACAAGGCATTGAAAGTTCCAAACTAACCTTAAAGAATTATACTGTTTAAATCAGTAAAAAAAAAACATAACCAAAGGAAATACCTAACAAGAACAATGAGAGTTTCTCAAAGTTAGAGGCGAGGAGTGAGTGAAGATCTTGGCCGGCCCAAACAGGGCAGACAAAGATAGAGACAAGGACACAACAAAGTCCTCCGATGATCACAGTGGAGATTCTCTTATGGGTCAGCACTAGAACCTGCTCCTCTCTGAACCCCGACACTGATATCAGCGCAAATGTGAGTATGAATATCAACAGACTGTAATCGTATCTTGCCTTCACCCGCGGGAAGAACCTCACAAACGTTGACAACGCAGCTAAAGAACCCAACAAGATAAAACAAAAATATTAATGCGAGCACTGATTAAATGATTTAAGTTGTGATTGTTTCAAACACCCTTCTGTTACATGTGAAAAATAAAACTTCACATTTTAAAATTTATTTCCAATTTCCATTAAATATGTGCAATATCTTAAAGATGTAGTTTCAGTAGAAAAATGTTGTATTATAACATGTAAATGCAAACAAACAATTATGTCTTCATCCTTCTGGTTGTACATCTAAGACTTAATTGGCATATAAATATACCTTGTAATTTAATCCAAAAAAAAACAAGATAAATATACCTTGTATAAAGACAAAGATTGCGAGAAGAATGGGTTCTCCTGTTGAACCAGCCATGCTGGCCAGGTGATGAGCTCCGATTCCAAGTGCTCCGGCAAATAGTGTTGCCCCTACTCTGTTAAGTCCTTTACCTAGCGTGGCCCCTACATATATTTATACGTACACCATCTAAGTTTATTATAACAATAAAAAAATACGACTTATACTTTGAATATATTTCTTATAACAATTGTTCACGTTGTTATCCAAATTTTATTTATTGTATGGTTTTATCAAATTCATATATTTATATATACAATGTTGCATGCATGCATTCCGGATTTAGTAAAATCATCCAGAACGAAGATTTGATTTCAAGAATGTTGAGAATCTTGAAGAGTATAATATATAGTTGATACTTATAAGAGCTTAAAATGTGGAATAAGAATACGTACCAACAGAGAACTCGAAGACGACAACAACGGTCATTACAGCCCACATTGCATTAACACCGAAACTGTCGTAGAGAGGTTGGTAATAATAGAAGGAAGAGACTAAAGCAAGAACCAAACCAACTTTGAACGAGTGAACAACTCTCCTCGGGTCTTCTTTTGCCACTCTTCTCCCTTCTCTCACAATCTCTCTAACTTTTTCCATATCTATATATCAATTTGTCTCAACAGTCCTTTTTAGTTATCAGTGTTACAGAGAGAGAGAGAGATAGAAGAAGTGTTTGTGTGGGCTTATTACATGTTCTGTAGATGGTCAAGCCTATTTATAAGGAGAATGACAAAAAAAAAAAAATCTGAGGGACAGCTTATAATATAATGATATTAATTTATGAATATCATGGCTTCTGTATATACCACTTATCAAAAGATCTCGAAAGAAAAATACCACTTATCAAAAAAATATCATGTATTTGCTTTTCGGGTATTTTAATTAGAAATATTCTACAACTTGGGATTTCAATAGTATAATAGAGGAAATAGAAGGAACTAATTTTAATAGTAATATGTTACTTGCATTTTTAACAAGTTAGTTTTTAAATAGCCTCGTTCTTTAAATCAATAAATTGCCTCGATCCTAACTATTTGACCTCACCTCAGTTTATTTCTATCATCCTAATTAACATAAAATTCAAATGCATGATAATATTTTATTAATATGAGTCCACACTATTCTTTTGTTTGATAAAATAATCAAATTCGTATATAAACACAACCCTAAAACAGGAAAAAGAAAATAAAGATGAACTCAGAGTTCTACGGTTTAACTCTGAAGTTAAGTATGCAGAGGACCATCATATGACTGCATGGTTTATACTTTTAGAAACTTATAATTGAATACAAACATATATATATAACAATTTTTAAAAAATATTTCTTAGATTGAATCTGGAAACATTTGCTGTACAAGTTCAAAAAAGCTCTAAATATTTTGTGATGTTTTTTTAGAATGGTCATAAAAATATATAATCAATTTAACTACAGACACGTAGTAAGATATTATTATAAATAATATTAGTAAGAGCATCTTCATCCATAATACTATTGAAATTATATTTACAATTGATTAATATTAAAATTAATGAAACAATGTTTTAAAAAGAGTATAAGTGTCTCGGCAGAAATACTGCATATATTATTAATCATTATAAATATAAAAATATCTTTAATTTGATTGTTAGTTAATATTAAATAATCTAATATGGAATAAGTATGGTCTAAGAAACCAATACTGCAGCCTTTTTTTGTTTCTCAATAAACTGTCATCTTTTTTAAGGTTGATAGTTTTCCGTGCTTCTTCGTTCTTAATTAAGGTTAGCCACAAGCTTATTTTGTTTTGTTTTTGCATCACTCTACATTGTAAGTTTGTAACTCTTGCATCATGCCAAAACATAAATTAAAACCTGATGTTCATTAGTAAGTGGGCCATAATCCATAATAATTAGAACCACTACCTTATTAATAAAATATTTTAAATGTGTATCCATATATATATATATGATCACATAAAAATTGATCATATATGTTTTTTTGGTCAATTGATCATATATGTTTAAAACTCTTTTTGACCCCTAAATTATAAGTAATTTTTAATATAATATTATAAGTACGTAACCGGTTACTTATATGGTACAATATAATTTTTATGGTAACATATAATTTTTCTAATCTCAACTAACAGATATGCTCAGTATATTTAAATGACCCATATGCATAGTACACCAATAATTTATCCAACAATTTTTACTACCAATCGTTTGTCTTTCTCTTCTTTTTTTTCTTTTGACGGCTACCAATCTTTTTTTTTCTATGCCACTTTATCTTACTTCTAGCATAAAACGAGATATGAATATCTATTTTTCCATCTTAACATTAAAATGACAATAAGAAATTGGATTAAAATGTGAATGTTATCTATCAAAGTGTAGCCGTTTCTTTATAAAACTTTGGTATAAGTAATGAACTTTACCAAACCCAAAAATTGTAAAAACAGTCCTAATTATGGAATAGCAACCAAACATGACGATGCAAAGATATTCATATTATTCACTGGCAAATCATTGTTGGAGCAAATTTGTGAAGATAATCGGGTGGTCTTGACGAGGGAGACAAGTGTCTCTAATGTTCCTTATCAATTTGTTTGAAGTCACTAGAGATCGTAGAGGATACTTCGATGCGTTTCTTCTATGTCATGTAGATAAACTCTTACAGATGTGATGAGAATTACTTTTCTTATTAACCCGCAATACCAATAAATGTCGTACAGTAAGGGTACAACGAGTACATAAAATGGTTTTAGTTTGGAGACAAAAAAAAAACTGTTTATGTCGACTGATACTAAAAAATATTTTGTATAGATTTAATTTCTCATTGGATTATTATAATTTGTATGGTTTCCGTTTCTATACATAATAAGTTTTGATAAAACATAAACTCTATATGAACTATGAATGTAAAGAGATGTTCGGGAGAATATTTTGCTTATGTCTTTAGTCGTAACTCGTAACATATAATAGATAAGTGTTTTGTACGAGCAAAAACATGGAGTAAGGGTACCAACATTACTTAGGTCAATTTTAAGCCTCTACTTTCAAGTTGGATTTTGCATCACTTGGTTTGCTCAACTTATAGCCTCTACTCTATATATACATAAATAAGGAAAAAGTGAATTTTCTCTTTTCCATTCGCAAAATTATGAACTTATACCTTTTTATTCAAAAAACGTGTGATAAAAATGCACCATTATCCAAAAAATTATCAACTTAAAGAACTAACTTATACATATATTAGATGATCCGACAGAAGAAACAATCGAGGCATCCTGAATATCTTAAATTTGCCTATAGCTTTTTGAAATAAACCTAATAAAAATTATTTTTATTAATTTCTATGCTACTCTAATGGATAACAGAAGGGCACAAACAATAAAACTCCATATGGATTACGACATGTGAGAAAGTAGATATTTACGAAAGACCACAAAAATAATAATGAGTTGTTTCTTTGAAAAAAATGAAATGAAATGCTAGCCACAATTCTAAAATTATATTTACCCAACTTCTTAAAAAAATCTATTTGGTATTTGATAATGGAAAACAGAACCACACATTAGAAAATAAAATTGATAAAAAAAAGAAGCACAAGTTGTCATGAGAACTAAGAAGTCCATGCTCCTCCTATATCTCGAAATTTCTATCCTGTTTCTTATTAAAGCATCTTTTGTTATATCTTTTATATTTTTCTTAATTTATGTTGAAAACATTCATCTACTAGATTTATCTGTTATTTACAAGATAAACTATAGATTAGAAGTTTTCAACTTTATAAGAAATTAAGAACACAGTTGGTAAAAGCAAAGAAATAACTCATTTATAAACTTAACAGCTAAATGTCACGTTAGCTTGGATTCATGATTTGATGGTTTAAATTCTACTTCATTTCATAACAAGTGGCACAATGTAAGATGACAAGGAAAATGCATCTGCTGAGTCATCGCACTCACACTCTATGTTGTGTAAACAAGAAATCAAACTCCAATATCATTTTTTTCTTTCTCTTTGAAAAGTCGGTCGAGTCTTACTTGTTCCGCCCTCAAACTTTAATTCTTAATAAAAAAAAATTATTTCTTTCCGTACAGTTTAAGTTTTGATCTGTGTGACAAAATAAACAACAAACTGAAGACCACAAGAACAAACTCTCGATTGAATAAGGAGCTAACTAGAGAGTAATTAACTAACTATCAAGAAAGTTAATTATATCTCATTTACGTAAAGTTGTTATGGAAAGGCTTATCTTATTATCTAGAGTAGTGCTCATGGCTTATACTTATCACACTACAAGATTCATATATAACGCGTTCCTAGAAACCTTTAAAACCGAATAATCTCAAGGGAGATAAGACCTTAACATTGACATTAATTAATTAAAATCAAAAGAGAGTGGAAAGGACATGAATGCGCAATGTGACAGTCAACTTCCTTTTGCTTAGTACGATTTATGAAAGACGAGACTAGATATAAAGAACTGAGTTTGGGTTCTAAGAAAAATAATGAAAACCATAGAAATGTATGGTCTTTCTTGTTTCTAAGAAAAATCAGGATTGACTTTGCCCAGATATATACATAAGAGTTGATAAAATTTCTTGGATATATATATACATATCTATAGTGTAATGTTAATATCAAATGATGAATACATAAATACTCACAGATGACATTAATCGTTAATCTAAATTACTGACTTAACATCATTACGGTACGATCAAATATAAGCTACTTAGAAGATTTTATTTTTCTGTTTGAATTTGTATCGGGGTTATGTAAAGGGATCTGTGTTTATAAGATTCATTCATTAAATTCAAAAAAAAAAAGAGACAAAAAAATATTCACCTCAAAAAACCTTTCTCATTTTTTGTTTTATTTTTCTTTAATTTTGATAACTCGTGTCCTAAATTACAATTCATGCATGATCCATATATACATACATTCTACTTCTATATTACTCTCCTACTGAGAGTTTTTTTTATTTCCAAAAAGACTAAGCTTCTTGAACATGTACATGAAATTTAATCAGCATATGAAAATAAATTCAAACACATGTATAACAACAGATAAAGGTTGACCTAAAAAGGAATCAAAAGACGAAATTAGCCCTTAACCTAGATTAGTTTTGACATATTTTAGAATTTTGTGTGCAAAACGCAGATGAAAATTAGGAGCTTGAATAAATTGTTGATTTAACCTATGTACTGCATATAGGTGATAATATATGGTATTGATAATATAGTCAGATAAAACATATGTCCAATACCATAATATACTAAGATAAAACATATGTCCAATAAACTGTCATATGTCTTTCCTGAGATGAACATAAGGGTCCATGGGAATAAAACTTGGTTTACAGAATTAAAAACAACATCTTTTAATATCTATATCTAGTGTATAAGTCCTCTCCGATACAGAGAAATTTTCTTAGGATATCTTGTCACTTAGCTTATGTTCCTACCAAAAAAAATAAATCCTCAGGGACCTAAATCCTTGTTATTTCTCTTAACACAAAACAGCCTTATGAAATTCGAAAGTTTTAAAACTATAGTTTCATTGTATACCAAGAGAGCAAAAAAAAAAAACATAATCATTTCTCTTAACAAGCCATGTAGTACCAGGTGTGTGAAATAATCAACAACCAAGACATAAAAATTTGTGATGTCATTGTCATTAAGTTGGTTTCAAACCTTATAACATTGACATGCATTCAAAAATGATTTAGTTGTAGAGAATTAGGTGTACATGATGTCTTATCTTGAGATACACTGGTGAAAATTGTCATTCAAATGTATACCATTCTGCTAGTTCAAATTTTGGGCTACCAAACAGGAGCAAACCCGGAGCTCGGAGGCTGTGCCGCCTTAACATTTTGGAACCCAAATTTTGTTTGAATTTTTTGAATTAACTTTTATATTTTTAAAATAAAAAGAAATATATATATATATATAGAAAATATTTTTGACCCATTTAAATCTATATTTTGAAATTTTAATATAATTATTTTTTTCAAAAATCGGATCTTCAATTATTAAGGCTCGGGAATATGGGATTGGGCCCAGGGTCGTCTCCCACCCTCTGCCCCTCCCTCTAAGCCGGCCCTGCCCGGAGGGGTCACCTAACTCGGTAAATATGCAAATATGTTTTAATGCATATAAATGTTTAAGTTTCCAACAAAATAATTGGTAATTCCCTATGTGATGACACCTTTTCTCAAGCTCGATTCTACTAATTGGCCTATGACTCATATATAATATTTACTAGAGAGGAGTAAAATTGTGGGGGAGTTGAATTAGGCATGGGCAAATTATTCAAGATTCGAGATCCGATACGAGATCCGCTCCGATCCAATCCGAAAAAAGATATCCGAGGTGGCCGGATCTAGATCCGGATATTTTATTTTGAGACCCTGGATATCCGGATCTGATCTGGATCTGTGTTTATGTATAATTTTTATTTAATATATATATAATACTTAAATATATATTATTTAATATATAAAAAATTACTTAAAATATAATAAAAATAAATTTTACATGAAAATTTTGGATATTTTTAAAAACTTTACAAAGTAAAAATATTTTATAATATTTTTTAAAATTATTTTAATGTTATTTTTAATTTTTTTATTTTTTTAATAATTTAATGTTATTATTTTATGAATTTTACTTATTTCTCACGGATCCGGATCTGGATATCCGCGGATATTGACGGATCCGGATCGGATCCATAATTTTTCGGATCTAAATCCGATTTCGGATACCCTAAAAATCCTGGATATTCGGACCATACTCACTCCTAGCTTGAATAAGTTGTACAATATTTTTTTTTCTTTTTTGAAATTTAGTAGTTATCCTAAGGAATGAATCATCATCACTCTGTTGAGACGGAAAGAAATCATATGTTAAGTTTCAATAGTATACATATCCTTGAACTTTAATAGTTCCTACCTAATTTATTCATTTACCCTAAATTAGATAGTACACAATTTGTCATAATTTTTTTTTTACTTACAGTCTATGGTAACTTTTACAAATGAAAAAGGCATAAACAGTAAATATAAAGAATTTACACCTGTATCCTACTGGGAAATATCTCTAGCTAGGAACCACCAGTAAACTGTTGATAAAGTATTATTAGCAGCATATATCAAAAGTGAGGAAGAAATTGAAGGGCCCAAGAAAAATATAATGAATTTAAGTGAATCATAATAATGTGCTGTCGAGTATTCTATCATAATCTGTAGAGTGGAGAGAAGGCTAAAGCAGGAACAAAGATGTTCATGCACCTTTTGCTGCAAAGTTTAGGTACCTCAAAAGGGTAAAAAAAAACCAAAGTATTTTGAGACAACAAACAAAACAGTGTTCTAATTGTATTTGAACTTAGACTAGTTTTGATCCACTAATCTAAATTAGGAATGGATTAAGACATTCATCACATAATAGCGTTTTTTGAATTTCACATGACCGCACTTTATGAGGCTGTTAACAAAAGTGTTTATATACCAATATTAGCTTTTTCTATAGGCCTTACATTTCTTAATATAGAGTGACTTTTATTAAAAGTAGAGCTTTTGTTTTTATAATAATAAGCTAATAATATACATAAGAGTTACTAATCAAAGTAACATGTGAGCTTTGTGTTTTGTACTGTTAAAGCTGTGTTGTTGGGTGGTCCTATTCTTTTTACCTACCTTGAAATTCGTGAATTGTTTTAACTCTTACTGGTTGAGGAATAATTTAGAGATTTTAACTAACTTTTACAAACCAAAAACAAGAATTAAAAAGTAAAAACAATTCACACAAATAAAAATAGGCAAAAATCGCAAAATGTACAGACAAAAAAGTTTAAAAAAAAACTTAAAAATCATCATCTCTGTTTCAGACTGACTTTATAAGTTAGTCATAGCGAGCATAAATTCTTGAGAGCGGTTCGCTCGTAACCTCTATAGGAATCAAGCTTTGGTTTTAACCTCTATAGGAATCAAGCTTTAAACCAAACCGGTTTATTAAACCGGATTAAATCTGGTAAATATTTTACATTGAACATCCACCAGAAACCGGTAATGGCATTGTAGCTTTGATACCATCCAAAATAGTCTTAGAGTTTCCTCCACATTTCATCGTTTGCTCCAATATTTTCACCAATTGCATAAATATTTCCATCCTCGTAACATCTCGACTCGCCTAAAATCGAATTTCAAACCGGTTTAGATACATTTTCTACCACAACTTTGCCAAATAAAAACAAACTTTAAACTAGTAAATATTACCTCAACAGTGAAGAGAGCCCAAATCTTGTCTATTCGAGTTTCAATGATACCTTTCAAGATCGTTAACCCTAAACTTCTGATCCAATCAGCGATTTCAAGAAAGAAACCGCGATTTTCGCATAACATCTATCACGTAAACCGATTTGGTTAGTGAACCGAGACCTTGAATGCTTTCTTTTTTATAGAACCTTAAGTAGAAAAATGTTACCTCAACTTGGAAAATGCGAGGCGGGTTTATATCCTCTACAACAATTGGACATACCATAGACTTTGACCCGACTTCAAATGCCCATGTTGCTCCTCCACCTTCATCTTTCGTAATCTTATAACCAACCAACACAAAAGAGGAAACGTTAGAACAAGAAACGAAAGAGAGACAACATATTATGACGATTCGTGTGTTGTTACCTTCGATTCCCCGGTTTGTTTCAGCTTATCAGCATGTTTAGAGACATTTTGCAAGAAGAGCATATGCTTGATTGTACGTTCAAGGAGTGCATCAATGCTACACTGTTAAAACAAAAAATACTATTTGTTAGTAATAATCTTCTAAGAGATTGTTTTAATGTTTCCGAAAACGAAGAATTTGTTTAACTTACTTTTGCACCGTTTGGTATGATTTCACGTAGCTCCTTGACACGATCTTGGATCATCTGACGATCTTTAGGCCTTGGTCTTGGGTTCTCTCCGGGTTTACTTCTTTTACGGTTACTAGCCGGTTTTGCAGTTTCATTCTTATTTATCATTCTTGGACTGCCCTCACGCTTCAAGCTATGTGCTTGTTCAACCCAAGAACTGATCTGAGAACCATAGACCGATGATGGTCCCACCGGTGTCCCATGTTTCTTCTCGAATAACTGGCTACCTTGAGGGCTACACTGAGATGGCGTGGTAACCGAAGAATTACTAACTTTAGTCAAAGTGGTTTTGCAGGACTCAGAAGTTTCGTCTGAGATCTGTTTTGTGGAAGAGCAAGCACCTGAGACCACGGCATCTAACAGATGATCTGTTCCTGAAAGTTCATAGCCCGAAGAACCAAACTCAGAATCCATATCTTGAATGATCCTAAAGTCGGATAACTCTCTAGTGAGTACTTCTGTTCTCATCTGCGATATGCCCCAACTGTCTTCACAACCTTTGTTTTTATCATCCAAACCCAACATATCAAACAAATCGTCACTTCCAAGCGAGCGTTTAGAACTGCTATCTTCACATGGGATTTGTTGCTCTGCTGCTGCATCCACATTAGACATACAAGAGAAGTTCTGATTTAGCCATGCGTCTGGATTTGAAGGTACTGCTCCAAAACCCGATGTGTGTTGCCATCTTCCTTGTTGCCTATCTACCAGATTTGTTAGCCTCATCTGTTCATCCACAAGGTTACAAGAAGCTTCTTCAACCATTTGATCATTTCGAAGATCTGATGATCCGCTGGAGTTGAAATGTGGTTTACTAGTTTCAGCTACAAAAGCCGAAGACTGGAGGATCTTATGTGCTTCAGAAGGTATTATTCGCGACACAGGCACTCCAATAAAATCAGCAGCAGGTTCATATGTTCTATAATTTTCAGATAAGAGAGCTCCAGGAACACATCCAAGTTGCATGATAAGACCCTTAACATCATTCACAAACCCCAAATTCTCCATAATCTGAACACAAGACAGTTTATACAATCAAATCAAGAACAAGATTCACATTTTACATAACAATATAACTTGGTAGCAAAAACTTACAGGTAGAGAGGAACCGAGCTGAACAACACCGTGAGGAACAACCGGAAAAACTGCAACAGTCTGAAGAGCAAACAAGTAAAATAAGCATAAACATGTACACATACTAAAGAAACCAAACTTAGGATAATCCAAAACAAGAAAGTATCAAACCTGAACACCAGCAGAGAATTGGAGAATCATTTCATTTATAACCTCAGGTGGATGAACATCGCGGTTAAAACTATTAGCTAGAATCCATTGATGGTGTCCAGTAAACGCAGCTCGACCAACTAACCTGAAAATCAAGTTCATTAATCCCACATTAGCTACAAATAAAATCAAAAATCTCAACATTAATGGCGATATGCGGATGCATACCCTTCGCCTACTAAAATGATTCGATTATTCAACATCATTCTATTAGTAAGCAATTGAACTTTATCATTTCCTTGTGTATCAACACCAAGTCCTGAAATTCTTCGAGAATGTGAGCTAGAAGCAGTTTCATTATAACATTCTTCCCAAATCAATAAGCTGCACAAAAGATAAGAAACAAGAACACATTCAAAAATCAAACTTTATGATATATTGAAAATAAGGAATACACACGACAAAAAGATGTAACAATCTTGAAGTTTAGAAATATCACAAAAGGAAGATTACAAAAATATATGTGGTAAAACAAAGACAAGACGAAACAAGACAAGAAACTGAAATGACAAAGAGAGATTAAGAACTCGAACTCTTTAGACAATTCATAAACAAAAGTAACTAAAGATAAAGGGAATGTGGTTTTAGTAGACAAAACAACTACAAAATCTAAAGATTCTACAAAACAAATAAGATCAAACCAAACACATAACTCCAAATTAAAACAGAGATAAATCATAATTCTATAGTCTTCCTCGAGATCTGAGTCAAAACCCTTATCAAAAATTCCCATACTTTTAAACTAACAAACTGATATATTTGACCAAATATAAAAGTTACATTCAAACTTTGACAAGATCTGACTAAAACTTAAGTTTCAATAGACTTAAAACACACAGAAAATAGCTAAAATGCAACAAAAAAAAAGTTAGTCAAATTTTAAAAATAATTAAGAAAAAACTAAAAGTAATACCTAGAATTTTGGCAGCCAATTTTCCAGAAAACAGCATAAGACCATTGATTATTAACACACATAGACCTCAACGCTTCTCTTAACAAAACTCCCATAGCTTTCTTCAACTCTTCAAGCTCCAACTATAAAAATATTTCAACTTGCAACAGTGCAATTCAAACTGCAAAAAAAAAAAAAAAACTTTTTAACTTTAGAGAAGGAAAAAAACAAATCTCTAAGAATTTGAAAAACCCATTATTACATTCTTTTAGAAGATTGAAGGAAATGGATTTTGAACAAAGACTAACTTCCACGGCAAGATCCTCGTCCAGCTTGTTTTGTTCTAAGTCCACCACTTTGTTTTCTCTCAGGATCTAAACTACAAGCAATCATACTCCTACATGCCATTTTCAAGTAAATAAAGAAAAAATCAAAACCAAGAAAGAAAGAAAAAAAACGAGAAAAATGGTTTCTTGATCTTCACAAGATACTCCAAGCTTCAAGCTTTAAGATTCCAGTAATACCAACCATTGATACAGATTCAAGAACTAGTAATAAAGAGAAGAAAATTAAAAGTCTTGATGAGTGAATAAGAAAGAAAAAACAATGGAGCTTTGTTGCTTTATCGCTCTTCTTCTCTGGTGAAAAAATATATATATATTGAAAATAAGGCAAAAGTACTGTCTTATTAAAAACAATAGATGACGATGAAATCGAGAAAAGGGTATTGATGTTTAGTTGAAATTACGAGATATGCCACTAAGTGGGGTAGTCGAAGTCTTTTGTCTTTTTCCGATGGTGGTAGAGGAATAATTTAATATTTTTCGTGTGGTAATATCCTAAAAGTTTGTTTTTAGATAAAAACAAAAGAGATAAAGAAAAAAAGTGCACTACTAGTACTACCCTCGGAGAAATTAAAAGACGTTCCAAATGTTTTTTTTCTTAAAACATTTAATAACGGCAAAACATTAGAATTTAAGGCGGGATTTGTATAACAATAAATATAAAAAGAGGATTTAAAAAGAGATATTTCTGTTACTACAATATAAGATCATTCTCATATAGTATCAATATGGGTGCTTTTAGATCTCTGAGAATTAATAGATACTAATAATATTTTCTCTTTTTTGTTAGTCATAAACTTATTTTCTAGACATATATATTTGGGTTTTCCGTTTATTTTTGTTCAATTTTTTATTTTTATTTTTGGGGTTTTCAAAATAAACTCGATTATAACTAAATTTTATTTAATTTTGATTTAATATCATCTATAATTTGGTCGAGTTTGGTATGAGTTAAATTATTGTTGTGTTTTATATGGGTTAAATGTTGTTGCAATAGCTATTAAACTACCGTCTTTTACCAAAATTTTTTTTGTTAAAAGTCATTCAATTTAAATTGAAAAAGAAAATTTCAAAAAATTACAAAGGTATGACCTAATAATCATAGAGTTAAAAAAACTAATTTGAGAGATGAAAGTTTAAGTATAGAAATAACTCTTTTTTAGGAAATCACTAGCTTAAAAGTTAGAGAAAGAGTAAGAAAAAATAGTTTACTTAAGTTTTCTAAACTGATAAACCACGACTATCTCCACCTTGACCTCTATGGCCACGGTTTCTGCATCCTCCAACAGTAATCCATTGCATTTTCTAGACCTTGTGAAATGGTTTTATTTATCTTCCTCCCCTAGTTCTTTGTGTTATATCATTACCATATTCAGAACTTGAAAGAAAAACATTTTCAAATACTGCAAAGTGATTACTACCAAAGAGATTTGAAACCATAACTTCACTTGTATCTTGTGGGGTTTTAATCGAGAGAAAGGAGTTCAGAACATCAGCATATGCTAACATAGGAGTTGTAACAAGTGTTAATGAGAGCAATCACAGTCTTTACAGCTGAGTTTTCTAAGATAATGATGACATTATCAATACTTTTTTATATAACAGGAAGTTCTAAGATTATTGTAGTTGTATTATAAATCGTTGGGTCTGAGTGATTAACATGAGCAACTCACCAATGGCATGTTCTTTAGCTATTGCGGCTGAATTAGAGAAATAGGAGGTGCAACATAGTGTGTTACAGAATTATGGCAAAGACATGGAAATTAGCGGAGAAAAGACAACATCCATCTCAACAGAGAAGGGAACAAGTGAAGAGTTGATGACAAAATTCTTGGTGATCTGAAGTTTGAAGCAAGCCTTTAAAACTTTGTTCAATACATTATTATTCTTTATGTATAGGTGTTCGATCCATCACATTTAGTGAGAATCCATGAATACTCCATATTTACAATTGATATTATAAATTTTTCATGATAAGAAATCCTACGAGGGAAAGATTTGTCCAATTCAACTCCAACCATGATTTAGGCTTCACTCCAGTGAGTAGGATCAAGTCTTGCATTATTTGTTAGCATGAGTTCTGCTAAACCCAAAACAGTTTTACTTATCAAGAGTCTTGAGTATAAAATGTTTGAGATCTTTTTAAATGTTATCCAGACTGGAATAGTGGAGTATCCGGAAGAAACAATGATGGTTCAGGGCTCGAAGTAGCAACAAAATTAAACAATCATCCTCATGCCAGAAACCAAAAACCACATTGAAGAATCCAAGAACGAGTAAATTCATCCGATATGTGGAATAAGAAAGAAGATTGGCCTACTTTTTGAGTGAATATTATTGACTACGACATAGATGAGACCCCCTGATAGAGTAAAACAACGACATAACTATCTTATGATATGCTCATTTTGGTTATCAGCACCATGAAGAAGAATATGAATATGAATTGTTATCCTTGGAGACCCATCTTCTTGGAAGAATCCATCTTTGTAGCCCATCTTCCCTTACTTCTAGAGGATAAAGATTTTGAAGAGGGACTCGACTTGGGCACAACCAAAACTTTGGTTATGTTCTCTTTAGCAACTATGATTTTCATTGTATTACCATGACTTGCATAAAGAGATGACCAGTTGGTCGATGAAAGGAGATCTTCAAGAAGGACAAATCCGCTTCACTTAGTAGCAACAATGCGGATGGAATGAAATGCAAAGAAAATTTCAACGGCTTTGCCCATACTCCTAGAGAGGGACTAAGAGAACCGGAAATATCATAATATCAAACAAATAACATGAAATTTGGAAGATAATAGAATGATAAAAAGTAAATTATAAAATGGATATTAACATAATTGTGATAGAGGAGAGAAATACATAATGTAATCTAATATATGTTTTCTTAATTCTTTTCTTTTATCTATAGTCATTTCATATATTTACACATTCTAAATATAGTTATCACAATCAAAACAAAATACCATTTAATAGCAAATATATTTGTTATTGAGAGTCATATGGATGAATGTTTTGCCTACGAAACACATATTAATTCAAGCAATTTCATGTGGTGCTATTCTCCGCCATGATTGAATGAATGCAACAAAAAAGAAACTATTAGTGTTAAAGATATGAAATTGACTCTCACATATTTAGTTTCCTTTTTTCTTTAGTAACAGCCAGCTTCATATCTTAACACTTACCTCTTATAATGTAAAAATATATATAAAAGGTATTTTCTCCTTCCATGAGTTTGATGAAAACCATTTGCTATATACCAAAACAAGAAGAAAATAAATATAGACATATCCTAGTTACATAGATGGTACATAACTATAGGTGGTAAACTGGTAATACAGCAAAATACTTAGTGGTAGGTTGGAACTTTCGAGTGAAAACAAAAAATAACTGAAAATAAATTGTTATTAAAAAGAAAAGACTAATGAGAGATAGGGAGAAACCTAGAAAATACGGAAATTCGCTCGGATGTACTTTCCCGTTTCTGAAATGTTTTGGAAACGAAATTTGATGGAAACTCAATGGAAACACGTTTCTATATGTTTCCTAAAACCCCTAATTTGGAAACACGATGGAAACACATTTTCATCCGTTTCCACGCAATGGAAATGTGTTTCCACATATTTCTTAAAATCTTGTATTTGAAAGTGATGAAATTTTTTATTAATTTATATATATATATATATATTATATTGCTATGAATTTTTTTGTTAATTTAAAATCTCTTATATATATTTGTTGTTATGATCTTTATTTTTAATTAATTTTAGTATTATTTATATTATTTTAGTTTTTATTAGATTTACTTTTAATTATATATATATTATATTGTTACGTTTTCAACACGTACCCATTTACTAAATTTTTCAAAAAAAATATTTTCATGTTTTGATTCCTCGTACTCATTTCCGTTTCCATGCTACATAGGGAAAAACACAACAAAAGAAAAAAGAGAATATAGCAGAAAAAAAGAAAAAGAAAGAGAGATGTTTTGTTTAATGCTTAGGTGTCTCGTAAACACAGTCTAGATAGTTGCTTAGTGGTTGTTGCTGTCTTGATGACGTCACCGGTGACAATTTGCCATACCCTCTCTGAATTTTCACAGAATTGGCAGTGCCTTTTTTTACTCTCACAGAGGCTGTGGGCAATAGAGGTCCAAGCTACATTCTCTTCTCAATTACATTCCCTGAATAATCTTTTAAAGAAATATTTAGTTTTTTCTTTTATTTTGTTAAAGTGCTAAATATTTAGAATTTTAACATTTATGTCATTCTCTTCGAAAGCAATATCTTCATTAAACTCATATTATTTCTCTAAAACAGTCTAGAGTATTCAATAACCTTATAGTGAATTGAACGGATAATTTATCAACATTTTATGTCAATTATAATATGTGCTGCATAGCCAAGTTCTATTACTTAGGAAGACGACGGATGAAAAATTGTAATTAAATTGGTTTATTTATTGAGTTTTAGAAAAAAATATTTTTTTTAAACACTTTGTTTTTATAACATTATTTTAAATCACATTCGAAAAAATTTCACCACTTACTTACATTTTTGTGATTGATTTTGTGTTTCCCAATTTTGGTAGAAAATTTGGTTATTTAGCAAAAAAAACTTTTCTTTACATCTCGCATTCGCAAATGTCTAATTTTGCTTAATCAATTTTTTATATAGAAAATTGTTAACTTATTTAACCATGTGGGTTCATACCAAAACCTAAATAGTCAGATAGTGTTTCTGACATCTATCCAAAGAAGGTTGAATTTTTTTTTTTTTTTTTTTTGGTTTTAAGAAGACTGAACCTTGGCCTAAAACTCCCAATTTGAATCTTGCTACAAAACAACATTGATTTTTTAAAAAGAAATAGATTACATACCAGTTTTAGCCCGACGGAGACTATGTGAATAAAAATATTCAAACTTCCTCGAAAACAAACAAAAATGTTGGTTGAATAATCTCATGTTTATAGTTTATTTTCGTTAGTGTAGCACAAGCCATAAAATATTTGAATCTCTTCCGTTTACCAAGTGAATTACAACAATACTCACAAGAAAGAAAGATACATTCATCACATTCGAAACATGTGTAATAATTTCTGAAAGAAGTAAAATAGAGAAATCATTAAAAAAAAAAAAATACCGACATGTATAGCAATTATAGAATGAGGATGTTGGAGGGTTGGAGAGATGAGGAATGCCACGTGGGTAGGGTAGAGAGGGTAATAGAGTGCAAATAATGAAGAATGATGAGAGCCTTTGCTTTGTTTCGTTTCAAAATTCAATCCTCAAAAAAAAAATTGATAAAGAAACTTCAATCCTCAATTTCTCTTCTTCTTATTTCATTGTATATTTTTGAATGTTATTTGATTATTGAATGATTGATTGCGTTTTCTAACATCATCTTTTTATGCTTTTGTTATTGGTTCTATGATCTATGGGAATGAAATTTTGAAGTTCAACAAATACGACATTATTAAAAAAAAATGGTGTCATCTTAGATTAAAAAAAACGTATCTCAATGGAGATACATAAGTCTGAATTTGTTTGTGTTAAATATAAAATTTAAATTATAAAATAAATTGAGCTCTTCCTCTTATTATTAAATAAGTCGACTTGTCTTACATTAAAACGAAAAAAATAGAGTTTGTGAAACATGCTATAATAAAAGTGACAAAATGGCAAAACAAAATTCAGTCTATATCACTTTCATCTAAATATATCTAAATGTATTTGAGGCAGGGAACAGAAATTTTATGGGGAGCCAAAATAATCTTTTTAAAATAATTAGAACTAAAAATGCAAATAACAATAAGTGCAATACTCAAAATATCAACAATTTACCTGCAGTTTTTGAAATTTACCATGGGCAATCAACCTCTTCTCTCACTTAGATCCACCCCTGATTTGAAGTATCACTTCAAATTACATTTAAGTATTGATTGTTTCAACCGCTATATCAACCATATAAATCATTCTAAAAAAATTGAAGTCCTACTATCCATTTTTGTAAACTTCCACACATAAATTCGCACCTCATCCACCATTTCTAAATCAATGAAGTCCTTGGTACAAAATCTCTGCACCTATTATGAGAATTACATAGGGAGACTTTCAAAATTATAAGATTTATAATAAAGGTAATTAAATTGTTTTCAATACCTTTTTAGTAGTATTTTTTAAAATGATATCATAAAGTAATATCTCTAAAAAATTTCTTAAATTATATATTAAATATAGTTATCAAATTTTCTTAATAAATTCTTGATTATTACTTGGGATTCTAAAGCTTGATTTGTGGATGTATCATATGTAAGAAAGAAACTTCCGGATTAGGCAACGAAATTATATTTTAATATAAAGTGGGATTAAAAAAATATTAATTATTATTTGATTAATATATTAAAATAATAGATATTTTATGATTTATACATATAAATTCTATGACCATTTCAAAATTTAATTATTATTGTAAAAAATCAGGCATTTTTAACCATATTAATTATGCATATAATGATTTTTAAACTGATGAAACATTTTCAAAACTGTTAAACACTTATAAAAACCCTTAAAAGTTTCACTTATATAGATAGTTAAATCAGTTTTATGAATAACTTATTAATATACCAAATTAATAACTAGCAAACTGATGTTTTAAAAAAACCATTACTTCAGAAATGCTCTCTACAGATCTGCATTCTGCAATATTATTCACATTTTCTGACTGAATTCTTTTCTTACATCTGTTCATGATTGATATTTCACAGAATTCGTATACTATTAGTTCAACTTTATTTTTACTGTGGTCTCTGCCATGTCAGTAATTGAATTGTCCCACTATCGTACAAGAGTGAGGAATGAGGAGTCAGCATGTCAAGATTCTTTTATGGGATGCCTATGTGCTTCGGCTAAATGCTAATCATGGGATATGTAATCAGGATAAAACGACCGATGCAATTCAAAACCGAATTAAATCTTAATAAATTTGAAACTAAAAAAAGGAAGAAGAATTAAAACCTGTTTTTATAAATTTAAAAATATTTAATAAAAAACAAATTCAAATCAAAATGGGTAAGAAAACATTAAAGTTAGATGATGGGTTACTTTAATATTTTATAAAACTAAAATATGAAATGGAAATGGGAGCTAAAAGTGGTGAGAATGCATATGTAATATCCTAATCCATTGTGACAGGACATTAAGAAACCCGTAGATCTTCTTTTGAAACGGAATTAGAAATTAAATGAGGAACGAAATCTAGTTTAACAAGGATTCAAAAACTTTAGGAGAAAAGTAAAGAGGCCATAATTTAAAAAGACATCTAACTTTCTTAGAAAACCCTAACCAAAATTTTCTAGAGAAATATGAGCAAGGGTATATGAAAAAAAGAAAGAAGAAGAGACGTAGTCATGGAGCAAAAGAAGAAGAGAGACATGGCGAGTTTCTACAAGAAAGAGATGTAGCCATCTCAAGTCTTGGTTAAAAAAGATAATGCGAGTTTTTTTTCATAGATTGACAAACCAGTTCATCAAATGCTATGTAAAAATGAAAATATTGAAAAGGAGATGCAACTGAAAGTGGAGCACTAATTATAACCAAGAGGACGACAAAGAGCAATATCATGGTTACATGGCTAATCAACGGCCAAGAAGAAAAGTTATCATGCTTACTCGGTTTAAGGATTAAAATTCTGTCATATTTATTTACTCATGTTTCTTTGCAACTCCTTTAGCTGAGGATGAACCATCATCTTACGAAGAAACAAAAGAAGTTTATGAGTGGAAGATATAAATAAAGGAAGAGATAATGCTCTTATGAGTTACGAAACTTAGGATTTCATTCCAAGACCTAAGGATTTACAATCTGTCTCTTAATGATAATTGGTGTATTGAATTAAGCAAACACATATATGAGCCTTGATAGATTTAAATCAGGGTTGGTTGCTCAAAACATTTTTTAGAAGAATGAATTTTTCAGTACATTGGCGAACATAACTATTGTATGTTCACTAATCTTTAGTTGCAAAACCTAGGTTAAAAGCTACATTAAATATATATGAAAAATGTATCTCTATATGGTGAGTTTAAAAAATAATAATTTCGTGGCTGGTTTCACGTTTCGAGAGCATATTGATTATATATTCAAGTTTAAAAAGACTCTGCACAATTAAAACAAGTTCCATGAGCATGGCATGGGAATGTTATTCAGCGCTCCTTTTGTTTTGTTGTTGTAAGGCAATAAAATCTGATCCAAATTCTTTTTTTTTTCAAGGAGAATTGTTGAGAGGTTCGAAAAATGCATGAAGTAAAGACACATACAACTCTGGTGAGAAGGTTACATTGATCAACCTTCTCTTGTGGGAAGTCTTCTATGCCCATCCAATATATTATATGACATTGCCTTCATGGTAGATCAAGTCATTATGTGCAAATACCAAGAAACCCATATCTAGAAGCGACGAATAATATCTTGAAGTTTATAAAGATAACTTTAGAATGGACGTGGCTGTACAAGTAAAATGCAATTGTTAATTTTCTGTTTGGTTGATCGAAAAGGTTAACTTCATGTTATGTATTTTTATAAGGAGACACACACATTTTTATGGTGCGGCCAGAAACAAGAAACGGTGTCAATGGCTACTACTAAAGTGGAGAAACAAACACTTTAATTACTACTGAAGAGTGTATATTTCTTTGAAACCCCGTTAAAGATTTGTATGATCCAATCAACAAAACAGTTGTTAGCTACGGAGATAATTAAAATGGTATCAAACTGGGAAAAGCACAATATTTCATGCAAAGACGAATCTCTACTAATTAAGTCGCTGCAAAAGGGGCCAATTTGAATTACTCCACGAATACTGGGTTGGTTAGCAAAATCATGTTAAGGGAGAGTATTGAATCAAGTTTTGTTACACGTTTATGATCTGACTATATATCTTTCATTTAACAAAATCCAAAATTTAGCACAAGTTTTATAACTTTTATAATTTACAATTATTTTACTGTAGAATGTTATCATCTCCTTATGTTTTTCTGTAACTTGAACATTTAAATACTAGTGTTGTAAACTCTAGATAATTTTAACATAATTATCTAGATATTATGGTAAGGAGTTCTAGAGATTGGGATAAAGTTTGTAAAGATATTTGTAGTTTTGGTCCTTTTGGAGCCTATAAATATTTCAATATTTTCTGTTTTTAACATAATTGAAGAAATTAAATTACAAAACATTAGTAAAAAGTATCCTTAAGAACAAGTTTTCTTATGTTTTTTTTCTTAAAAGTATTCTATATTTTTATTCAGAATTTATTATTTTAGTTTTTTACGGTGCTTTATATATCACGTTATTATGGTAATACTGTACTAGGTACTATCAAATTTTCTTATTTATGGTATATGTTATTTTTTTGTTAATATGATATGTAAAATGCACATAAACAGAATATCCACTAAAAAGGTTAATAATACCATACGCTTGACAATATTGACTCTTGTGCAAAAGCTAATAGACGAATGATGTTTCTGACTAAATAGATATCCAATGTAACGTCGCTTCATGTAATGAAAAGTATTGTTTGGACGAAATTGTGGGTATTTCCATTTCGGATGACGACAAATCTAATTGAAGATCTATGGTTTGGGCTACAAGCCTACAAGACAAACGTATGTAGTTTGTGGACAAGATGCTGCCAAATATACACTAAACTCAAATGTGGTTGTCATTGTTTATTTTTGCTTACGTGGAGTATTCAAGGGTTGGGCCACTATTTGAATCACTGTTTGTTGGGCGAGGCCCGTTATGAGAGACTATGCATGTACTACTAATAGTCTGATTCCAAATGTGTGACTTCTACCAAATCAGGCTTAATTAACAACCCATCAAGTGTCGCACTTCAACAGGTAACAAGAAATCCGAAAATATTGTGCTGCGAACGTTTTTTTTTTAAGAAAATGAAGTAGCTGTTTATAAAATATCACCTCCATAAATTAATAAATTTTTATAAAATACATAAATTCCAATATTATTAATTGTAATAGGTAAATATTCGACAATATGACCAGCTTATCAACTGGCACGTTTAACATTTTTACAAGAGTTAGATTATGTAGATCACATACTGTCACTAACTAGTTTAGTAGCATATGCATGAAAAATCGAAATTCTTGCAAAACTAGAACGCTTTATTTACCTGGTTGCAACATATGTTCTAACTGTGAGATCTCCATATAAAAAAAAATATAAGAACACACTGTGGTATAATTTGTCAACAATTTCAGACGAGAAAATAACCACTTAAGTTTCGTATTGTAAGTCTTTCCAACAAGCTTGGTATACACAATTTTGGATTACTTATTTTGGAAATAACCCAAAACAAACATACCAAAATATATAAAAATAATGATCCTAAGTAGAAGCTTGATTTGCTTGTACCCATGACCGGCTATGTATGGACCAACATGGTCCTCTATAGGTATAGATAGTCTTGATTTTAGGACTAGTTAGAAGGATGCCTTTTTTTTTGCTGAGTGACTAGCTTTCAAAATTTCATGTAACTAGTTCAGCTGTTACGTTCATGACGAGTTAAGATAGATTGGTCTAGCACACCTAATAAAATCCAAAATCTATTATTTTTAAACTGCTAGTCTCTTATTCTCTTTATTCAACCATGAGTTTAATTGTTTAGGAGAGGATCTACGCTAAGTGCTAATATATTTGTAAACAATATTTTGAAACAATAGTTGATATTACAAAAAGAAAGAAAAATTGTGCAATCCACTAAACATCATTTAGTAAACGATAAGTCGATAAGAAAAAAGTTCTTATACTATGACAAAGTAATGAATTGTTTCCATAATGGCTATCTAAGATTAGAAGTTGCATGATAGTGCAGTGCACACGAGATGACTACTTTTCTAAACTACACTTGTATTTACTTTATATTTTACGTCGCTCTAATGGCATTAAGTAGTTTTTTCTTTTTATCTTCAATTAGCTTTATAACTCAATCTTAGCATTTTAATGATGATAGTTGGTTAGTTATGATGGGGTTTTTTCAAAGTAAACAATACAGTTGTCTTCCTCTGATTCCAACATGGCTAAAGATTAATTCATGCTGCCCCTACTTTTTTCAAGAACTCATTGGAAATGGAATCTCTAAGTCATCTCCTTAATATCCCATCAATATTTTGTTTCACTGACCTTGTGATATTATCAACAAAATACTTTTTTCAGTGTTGTTGAATCCAAATTTGAATGTTAAGTGGTCTATTTTGTGGACCAGCCACAAATATTATTAAACAATAGTTCTGAGATTAACTATTAATCATTTAGTTAACTGTTATTTTGTTAATTAGTTAACAATTCATCTTTACAGTTTTTCTACTAGAATTCGATTTTAATAGATCACGATTTCATGCAAAATAGAAAGTTAACTATAAATCGGATCCAAACGATGTTATTTTACAAAAAAAAAAAAAAAATTGTTTAAACTTTTCTTGTTAGCAAAAAATTACAATAAATAGACAATATTTTAAATATGCTTAAAATTAACCATTTTCTCTTGCTGGAAATTATTTGTTCAATAATGAATTCAAGATACATGGAAAAATAATCTCGAATTGGATTCATTTAAATTTTATTTTTTAAGATTCCATTTTTGGTTACAAATTTTTTCCTTCATCCATATAGCTAAAACCTTTATTACAACACTTTTTCCAAAGTTTCTACGCATTGTATGTCTATTAATTGTTATTCCCTTTACGCACTATAAACGAATTAGGAACTGACACAAATCCATGAATGTAAATAGTAATGAGGCATTACATGCTCTCTTTTTTTTTGTCAAAAAAACGCTTTATACTCAATTGATCTGAAAAGGAAAACTAATAGTATCACAATATTGTGATGTGAAAGATATAAATTGAATGGCGATGAATGTGCCCAAAACTCGGAACCGACCGACACGAAAGGGTCTCTCATGCACAGTCTCAGTCCACCTAACTAAATAATTATTCTCACATTTAAAGAAAATTTGGAGCTCAACATTTCTCTCGCTATTTATTACAAAATTTACAATTAACATCTTAAATCATAATTTTTTTATAACATGATTTGGGTTGGCAAGACGTGATCATACCCTAATTTCTTGAAATTGAACTCTGATAGCAAAAACGCAAACATAAACTGTTAACCACTTTATTAATGAAACTTCATCAATATTTTGTTACATTTTAGCAATCATTCGGTGTATGAAGGGAATATTTCTGAGGAATCTTCATCAATATATAATGAGGATCCAAACCATGCTATATATATATATATATTTTAAATCTATTTTTAAATTGGACATTGTGTTCTATATTGTCCAATGTACACTATTATTATCTTTCAAACACAAGTAATGACAACACAGATCAAAAAGGCGATTCACCACATAATATTAAAAACATAGGAGAAAATATGTTTTACAATCTAGAAAAGTAAAAAGGCTGGGCCGGGCAAAGCAACTTTATTTATTTTGGTTGGAAAAAACTTTATATTTTGCATTGCAGTACAGTTATTAGTTTTCTTGGAGATGACAAGAAAAGAGTGACGTGTCGAAAATAATGTGGTTATCTATAATCTATTATTTAAAATAAAATAAAAAGTTTCGATGTGTGGAGTGGAAGTAGACGTTTCCTCGTTCTTCAACAATCTCTATGGTTCTGCTGACCCACTTCTATTATCTTTTCCAAGACCATTAGTTTTACACATTGATTCAATGTATATATAGTAGCAATAGCTATAACATTAATAACAAATGCTGAACCAAGAAATACTAAAAACTTCTTCATCTAAGGATCATATGTGCGTTGCCACATACTAAACGTGGATACATCACATGATAAGATAACACCCTCTATTTTTGTTTTATTTTTGGGGTCAAAATAACACCATCTATTATAATCTTTTATACACAAATGGTAAACCCAATGAAAATGATAAAATTGTCCTTTTAAATATAAAATATACGGTAGCTACGGTTAACTTTCATTGTCTTGGTAGATCTAATACTTTCTCATTATGTTTTCGAGCTTAAACAAGATGATGTAGTGTGATATCGAAGACTTTTGGCAATCCCATAAAAATATATTTAATTATTCTACCAAGAAAAAAAAAAAAAAAACATCAAGTTATTTGGATTCATGATTGTATAAAACCTAAGTTCTTGTAAAGAGGGAAATTTGGATGTTGATTGAATGCACATTCACTATGATAAGAATTAGAGTGGTTGAATATATTAATCAATAACAGTTTACAAATTTTATATGTAATTCATTTGCGACATATTGTGCCCCATGACTCCCATATAAAGTTGTTGACGTTTAAGATAATAGGGATAACTGAAATATTATTATTTAAACCATTTTTATTTCGTCAGTTTCTACTGTGTCATGTTTTAAGTCTATTAATTTTTTTAGTAAATGGACTACTCGATATTACTCCCTTGGGAAATTAGTCGGATGGTAAAACGCGAATCACCTCTAGCTATTAAAAAATGCACGATAAGTAGTATATTAATTAATTTTACACGTTTTCATGTTAAACAAAAAGCCTGTTTCTCGATACTATTGTGTTAATTAATAAGAAACTTAATCAAATTTGTATGATTTCAAAATAATGCTAATAAATATATTGCAAGTGTTATAATACAACTAGAACAAAATAAAACGTCATTAACCTATTAAGTAGTAATTATATGTCGATTGTTTTAAACTCTGTTCAGTTAAAATGTTTTGATCAGTTAATATTCTCATATATTGAATGGAAAACTTTATTGAAATAAGACTATTCTAATATTTATCTGACATAAAAATCAAGCCGCACACCTAAAAAATCAACTACAGAATGGAAAACCCCATTTTATTTAAATCTCTTTTTTGGAACATTCTTCAATATCAAATTTATTCCCCTCTCTCCAACGCAATTTCGGAAACCAAAAAGAAACTTCTATCAAAGAAACTGATATTTTTCAGAAATATGTATGCGATTTTTAGATTGAACTTTTAAATATGTTATCATTTGTTAAATATAGGTGAGGATATTAATAGATACATAATATTCCGTGCATACATCATGTATGATGGATAAAATCATCATCATTGTAAGAGAAACAATATATAATTGGTGATTAGTCAATAACCATTGAATTTTAAAACACATCACAAGAAAAATAATCGTGAGTGTCACTGTTTAGTTGTCCAATCATATATGGAGAAGAAAGTATATTTTTCCCATTTTTCTAAAAAGTCTAAACAAGTTATATACAAAGACGACTTATTGGGCAGAAAATGTGTGTATTATATAAATCGTCTGGGACTTTCTACTTGACAGATCACTGGAGCAGAGGACAATGGGAAACTCACACCTATAATTTGTAGCTCATCATTTCTAATATTTATATATATTTTTTCAAAAAGGTAATTTAAATTTCATTTTTAATCTCATCATCTCTGGCTTACTTTTTCTTTGCTATGCTATTGGAGATATTGTTAGATCGATTTATATCATAACTTTGAGATTGTTATTGACTTTGCAGGCTTTGTTTTGTGTAGGCTATACTTTCTTACTTTTAAGAATATTTGCTCAATTTTCTCGTAATATATAGATTTGAGGTGATATTATTATGGCTTCTTTCTTCTATGGAGAATCCTCTTCCGATCTTTATATGATGAACATGAATCCGCTCACCGACCCGACAAAGACTACTAATGTTCATAACCATCACTACAACTTGTGTTTTGGGTCCCAACAAGATCGACCGCGAGTGAGCAAACTAGATGAAGTAGATCATATAGAACAAGGAGATTATTCTTCAGTCTCAACGTTTTCAAGTGGAGGTGTCGTCAGGGATTTGGCTCCGGCCTACTTGAGAGCTGCTCAAGAATTGCTCAATGAGATTGTGAATGTTCAAAGCCATAGCCGTGGCACCAAACAAGAACGATATATGAGGAAAGAGTCGGCGATTTATGGACTTGGGAATATCTATAGTGGCCATAAGCCCGAAGTAGTTGCTTGTCGGCAAGAGTTAGAAATGAAGAAAGCAACGCTTATCTCCATGATTGAAAAGGTAAAATCATTTAACTCCCAGCTTTTTAGATATGTGTTATATTTACAAATCAACCATAGTGATGCAATGGTAAGAAAATTGTTTTTAGAGGCTGAGGCTTAGAATCAAGTTCAAAATATAATTTCACCTTTACACAAAATAAGAGGTAAGATTTACATATTTTAAGCCATGACAAAAGGTTCATAGGTTGAGTATTTTTTTTTTTTTTGGGTTAATAAACCTATACATGATATACATATTTCCATGGGGGCAAAAAGCTCCTAGTTCCTAGTGGAATACATGATAACACATCCTTTAGATTGATACATTTAGCGTCACTAGACTGTCATATACTTGGTATATGTTGAGTATTTTGTTGATAAATAAAGTTTTCTTTAAGTTGGAAATAAACTATGTGAATTTCACAGGCTGAACATAAATATAAGCAATACAACGACCAAATGCAGACTACAATCTCATCATTTGAACAAGCTGCGGGTTTAGGCTCAGCAAACTCATACATAGAAATGGCGTTACGAATGATATCAAAGCAGTTTCGTGCTGTAAAAGACATCATATGTTTGCAAATCAAACACATAAACAAGTTGTTGGGAGAAAAGGAATGTAATAAGCAATGGGGGAATATGTCAAATCAACATTCAAATGCTTGGAGACCACATAGAGGTTTGCCTGAAAAAGCTGTATCCCTTCTACGTGCTTGGCTCTTTGAACATTTTCTTCATCCGTAAGCAATGTTTACCTCTAATTTGTTTTTCAGTTATAGTCGATATATCAGATCAATAGGTGGAAAACTAAAAATTTGAATAATGAGTTCTTAGAAAAATTGAAACTGAATAAGGGTAATGAAAGGATCAATAAGTTTTTTTATTTTATTTTAAAGTTGCATGCTACTAAATTAGTTGTGTCTTTGTTTTGGTTTGTATAGATATCCGAGGGATTTGGATAAGGAAATGCTAGCCAAACAGACTGGCCTTACTAAGAGTCAGGTAAGATTTAGTGTATTTCATATATATATATATATATGAACTCAAATACAACTGAAACTATTTTATATATATTAAAATTAATTATTTAGAACTGTTGATTTAGAAAAAGAAATATAAAATTGTAGAAGTAGTCTCTCTATAGATGTTTTCGTCATTGAGAAAAGCATGAATGTTTTAGAATTAAATATTATCTGTATGAGTAACGTAATTTTTTACTAAACTAGATTTTTACCCGCGGTACACCACGAGTTAATATTTTTAACTAATAAAAGTAAAATATTATATATTATCTTATTTCTGTAATATACCGAACTATTTGTTATTATTTTATATTGTTTATATAACTTTTTTGAAATTGAATATTTACCATAACTCAATAGATGTAATAAAATAGAAACAAGTAAGTAAAATGTTATTTTTCATTAATAGATGTTTGTAAATACTGTTTAGAAACAAAGATTAAAATACTTATTTTGTAATACGATAAGAGATAAGAAAATATTATTTTTTAGAAAATCATTTAAAATAATAAAATAGATATATTTTGAAGATAACATCAAATCTAATTTTACACAGAAAATGAATAAACTAACTGATTTTGTTTTTTAAAAATAATCTAAGAAAATCTTAAAATTCTTTTTTTTTAAATGATTCTGTTTTATTAAAATAATATTAAAGGCTGAATAATAAGTTTTAGATAAATTATATATATCTCTATATATTTGTTTTAATGAAAAACGTATTTTAATATATATATATACATATTAATAAAAAATTATTTTTCTGATTAGTTTCTAAATATTATTCTATGAATAAATTTTAATAGAAAACACAAACATGACAGATTTTTAAAAAATCTCATAATTAATTAATCATTTGGAAAAATAGTTATTTAAAAAATAATTAGGAAGTGTTTGGTTATTTAGATAAGATTATCTCATTAAAATATACTTGTAAATAGTGTTTGGAAACAAAGATTAAAATACTTCTTTTTAATAGGAGAAGAGATGATTTTGATTATCAAAAGCTTGACATAGTTTTGTTTGCAAATGTTAGATTTCTCATTATGTAAAATACAATATTATACCATCAACAGAGACTCTCAATAATAATCAAGCTAAGGATAAAACCGAAAATTATAAATTATGGTAGATCTTTATTTTATTTTTGCGATCAACCTCTTCTTTTATAATCTGTAATAAAAAAGTATAATAAAGTCAGATGAACCACATATATTTTGGTAAAATTATTAGATTGATGATGCTTACTTTTTTTAACCCAATAATGTTTATATATTTTATTATACGTTTTAAATGAAAATAATGGTGAATGTATAAAAAATTATTTATGAAATCCTGTGTGAAACAAATCAAATATATTATTTTTAAAATTACTACATAAATGATCTTTTTGTTATTTAAACTTAGCAATCATCGTAAACAAAATAAGTATTATTTATGAAATCATGTGTAAAATGAATGTAGGTGTCCAATTGGTTCATAAATGCTCGAGTGCGGGTGTGGAAGCCAATGGTTGAGCAGTTATATTCGGAAGAGATGAATATTGAAGAAAGTAAAAATGGAAGTAACCCCAATGATATTAACAAAGGTTCATCCTCTAAGAAACCTTACAATAATACTATTTTAGATGAATCATCAAACTCGATATCACCTGCTTTTCATCAAGGATTTATTGAAAATGAAATCTCTACACAAAACTCATCCTCAAGTTGCAGCATAGCAAGGTTCACAAAGCAACATGTGAATCAACCTAACTTGTTCCATTTCAATGGAGGGTTCGAAAACTATCATGCAATGGTTGGAAACGGTGTATCTCTTTCTCTTGGTCTACCTCACTCTTGTGACCAAAGCTTTAACAACATTCATTTTGGGTCGACAAGTCATGGAACTGAGATCTCAGGCATATATCCCTCTTTAACGTATCAGATCATGGATTAGAACTTAGTGAAGATGATATGTATTGTCTGGGTGTTAGCTAAGTTTCTAATGTGTATAGTCTTGGCCCTTGGGTGGTTACATTACATATGGATGTGTGAATGATAGACAGAGATGAAAGGATTTTAAGTATAGGGTTTGATAAAAATGTAGATAACAATACTTAGATTAAGAAAGTAGTTATAGTATTGTAAATGGAGATCAGATCATCATGAGATCCATGTTCTCTTTTAGTTGTATCTTTATAAATGTATATATGTATGTGTGTATATGTGTTTACAAACGCTTGAAGCTCTTTTAGAACTATGTTGTAAATATGTTGAAAATGGCAATTGATGTTGAACATGATTTTAAGTACTCATTAATATATATGACCGTTCATAGCTTTAAACTCATAGATGGTAGTTGTATGCAATGACAAAATTTAAAAATCTTTGAAGCTCAAGTTGTCTATTGAGTATGACTATTAATATGGAATCTCTACAAGACATGGAACTGCAATTCAACACTAATAGCATCTAGACTCTCACCAACTCAACAAATAAGACAATGGCAGATTACATGCCTATTTCTCAATGTTAATTTTTGTTCTAAGATCATTTCCAAAATAGTCACATTTTGATTACAACATGTTTCAATGACATGATAAATACATTTAAAAGCAAATAAATCTCATCTAGCTAAGTTCGGAGTAAAAGAATAATGGGCAACGAAGCTATAAATACTAGTAGAGTGATAGAAAATTATCGGTATCGTAAACACAAATCGTGGTTATAAATTACAAGCTGATCATAAGAATGGAGAAATTACACAAACGCCCAGACACTTATCTATGATACACAAATACCCCCCAAAACTAATATATCTCTCTACCTTTCTACTCAATTGTGTTGTGTACCTCAACAAATACCACATATATAATCAATAATACTAAGAAAAAAACAAAAGTGAGGAAAATAAAATGATAAAAACCCTTTTGAACTCAACAAATACTCTCTCCCCTCTTCACTACTCACCAGTTTCCAAATTCTTGATCATTTCACTTGAACTAAACCTGTCAAAATTCCCCAATATCTCAATAACCTCATTGATTCTTAGTTTGTGATCCATCACCTCGTTAGGAAATAGCAACCGATGAATGTGGACTAAGAACAGTTTGGTTGGATCTGTGCACAACAAGAGGATCACCAAGAATCAGCTGTCAGGAATGGTAACCGCGCAAGCGTGTCTCTTTCTGTGGAGTTTTACATCCAAGCAAGAGAGCCACGGTCATTAGGATTTTGTGGTCGTCCTCTAGTTGGTGTTGGTGGTCTATTTGCGTTTAACTCCTGCAAAATAAATGCTTAGTTACAACAAATTTCGCAAGCGGACAAAAGAAGGATTCAACATTTGTTTACTAGATAAAAAAACCTGCATCCATGTGTCCTCTATATGTCTTTCTGGTGAAGTTTCAGGTGATGTTATTGCTGGAGGTAACGGATGGATAAGCTTAGGAACCACTACTAGATCTCTTCCCAACACCAAGATTGCCCCGGCATTGTTTGCAGTACCTGAGAAAGGAACAAAACATATCATTTTGATAAGATCAGGCTTTACTTAGTAATGAGTTCTCAGTTCCGTAGACATACCACAATAGTTTGTAGCCGAAAAGAGCGTTATCAAATGACCTTGGGCGAAACGCTCAAATCCATCCATTACACATTCATGTGCTCGTACAATCAACTGAAGATCATTGTTGTTACAAAACTCCATGACACGGTCAGGCTGCAATTGCCAACTTGGTAAGTAGCAGAACCAGTAAAAATACTTATGGAAACAAATTAGAATTATATTGTTCGGTATTAACAAGACCATGAATGTATCAAGAATCTTTAAGGTCTAGCAAAACCAGAAGCTACTCCAATGCTAAATGCAAGAAATAAATGAAAAAATCGACCACTCACCCCGAAAGTAACCAATCCAGGGCCTCTAGCATTGGGTCTCAAACCTTCGACACTGTCATTTTCAGTTGGATCAGACCTAAAAGATTGCAAAATGACATACTGGTGAGACAAGGATCAAGGAAAAAACATAGAATGACAAAGCATTAAACATGAACTTACCATAGTAAATCCATAAGCACAATTGAGCCTGCTTCCATTGTTATTGGACGTTGAATATTTTCGATCTGCTCCACATGATTTATCGACCTACCAATTCCTCCATGCATACATATAATTTTCTTCTCAATCAATGCGGCTAGAGGTAGCCAATTGAATAAACGGTTTATTCGGTGCCATACCCAGATCCCATCACGTTCTCCCTGCAAAGTAGTCACAACATGAGACTCCTAAAAGTGGAAACAAGAGAATCACAAAGATGAAACACTACCATTCGCTCAATACACTCTATCCGGAAACCAAAAAGGGCATTAATATCAGCGGCTTCATGGTTTCCTCGAATCAGGTGTACATTATGTTGGTATTCAACCTGCAGTGTCAACCATAAAACGTCATAACCTTTCCTTTAAGAGATTAAAATACCATAATAGAGAACACTAATATGGTGCTCTTAAAGCTACCTTTAACGCAAGCAGAAGTGTAATTGTTTCTAGGCTGTGTTGACCCCGATCAACGTAGTCCCCTAAGAACAAGTAGTCGATGTATCTGACAAACCATTTATACACGATCAGCAATGTCAGATCAACAATAGCAGTAGAGAAAGTAGCGATCATATAGCATAAAAGATTTAGATGGACACTTACGATATGTCTCCAGCCGTTGATGGTGAGCCATACTCATCAAAAAGGCGCATGAGATCCCCAAACTGACCATGCAAATCACCAAATATCTTAATAGGAGCTTTAAGCTGTAACACAGTAGGTTCACTTGAGAAGATACGTTCTGCACTGTCGCAAAGATCAGCAATTTCATTGCAATCCAAAAAAAATTGGCGTCGAACTGGAGGCTTCCACCCGCGAGGCTTCAAAAGATGAGCTACAACCTAATAGAACAGAGTTGTGACTTCATCATAAGGTATTAAATAGTCACATCGGCACATAATGCCATTGAACAACATACAAGATCCAGTTGGAATACATATAGTTTTACAAATAACTTCCCAATCCTATTTAATCAAGGGGTAATACACCTCTAGAGACTCTAACAAAGCTTCTTATTCCTATCAGACCAATCAAATAATCTCTATAATAAATCTTTTGCAGCAAATCTACATTCGTCAACATAATGCTTTCTTGAAGCATTTTATTTCGAGAACAAATCTCTCTACCTTTTTCGGAACACTATTGATTGACATCTGACGATCTAGTAATTTCCTTGCTGCTGTTGCACTTTCGGGTGTCCCATAACTAACACGGCGTCCCTCATTTTCAAATTGATCAATGGATAACTGTCTAACCATTCCACCTAAGGCTCCACCTGTTTCTGCAGCAACCACCACCTTACAAAGTTCCAGAGATAAATGCAAAATAAAAAAAATTAGCAATCACAGATGTAAGTGAGGAGGAAATATGTTGTAAACATCAGATTTTACTTAGTATAGTTAGTTTGACTCACAGCTCTATGATGAAGCCGAACTCCAGCAGGAATAACAACACTGTTAGGAACCGCAGAATCGGGCTTAATTAATGAGGATGAAGGTTTTCCACTGGGTGTAGCCTCAGCACCACGATCCCTATCTGGGAGTTCAACTTCTCCGTTGACCTGTCGTGCCTTTGCGGCAGCTAATGTTGCACTTATAGCCTCGGCTTCCGCAGCAGATGCTTCAACAAGATACTCTACACCCTTGCTTGTTCTCCTATAATGTTGTTTGCTAAATATTTTTCCCAACAAAATTCATAGGTTCACTAACAATGCAACAACCCACAGATTAAGAAACTAACCGAGTTCCTGGAACCATTGCATTTTCAGTGCTTATATCAGTATACATATCACCATTTACAGGGGGTGCAACAGGGCTTCCAAGCACCACAGCGTCAGGAGCTGATTCTGGTAGATCCCCTGACCTTTCATCAGAAAATCCATATCTTCCAGGTGAGCGACCAGGTTGCGAGTTTGTTGCTGCCGCTGCAGCCGCAGCATGAGAGGCAGCAGATGTTGTTTCTGCAGCAGCAAGATCTTCAGCCACCAATAGGTCATCAAGTAACACTCCTAGAGCATAAAAAAATATCGTTAAGTTTTGCAGATATAATTTGAACAAAATGCATGGGTCTGCAAAGAAAGAAAAGGAGCAATGGCACTGATATTTTTGATGAAGAGAAAAACTCTATAACGTTTCGACTTAAACAAAAGATGAAACTACATATTTTTAAAAGTTTAATTCTACATTATCATACCCTGACAACTAGATGAAATATTATGCCAAATTTACAGAATCGTTAGATTCTTAAATACTATAGAAATGATTTATCCTCATTGACAAAACATGTAATGGTATATAGCCTACAACAATTGTCAAGCCTTTTTTGTTACCTCCACGTAAACCACCATAGATAAATATCAAATCACCTACTGCAGCAGCAGCATGCCTGCAACGCCTAGTCAGCTCAACAGAAGCATCACCACCAGCTGCATCAGCACTATACCTACCGGTTCTAGGACTAGTAACAACCGATTTTGTATCACACCAAACACCTGCTGCAGTATCCAACACTGAACAAAGCAAAAGATATGAACTAGTCAGAGAAGCGTAGATGAATGCATGCACTATTATTATGAATAGAATTTTGAAGCTCCCTCTATCAAACATTTTTCAATGAAAAGTGAATATTTTTTTTACAATCTCTGTTTGATAGTTCTCAATTAATCTCAGATATTAAATCAAATTATGGCCTCTAAAGTCCATTGGGAAGAATGATACAACTTAAGGAAAGGATGATTATAAATCATGCCTTTAGAGAGAAACAGATTGCTTTAGAAACAATTCATTGATTAAGACAACCTAGAGTTATATAAAAAGTAACATATTCATTGTTTAATATATTGCATGTATACATAAAAAATAATATGTATTCTCTCATTGAAAATCTCCATAACAGCAAAAACATGAGATTATTTCTCTTATTTTACTAACCTGCAATACTGGATGAGTCTTCTACCATGCGTCCACCACCAAGTGCCCCACCAGAGACATGGAGTCTTGCATTTACAAAGACCTAAAATATTCCACCAAAGGTTGGTTTTTCTGATGGAACTAGCTAGGATAATAATAGAAAAGAAGTATCTCATACTGCTGCATGTTGGTATCTGGCAGAAGGTGAGACACCAGGGGCTATGGCCCATTCCCAACGTCCATCTCTGTGCTTGGCAAGTCCATATGCGCTTGCTAGGGGCTATCATCCAGAGGTACATAAAGACATATTAAGCATGGCAAACAAACGTTCAAGATCAAGAGGGATAAAAAAGCTCTTAAAACTTAAGTTTCACTTAATGCAAACATGATAGATAATTTTTTACTTGAATTCTTACTACAAAGAGCATTTATTCCTCTATCACCTCAGTGAAATATCACAAGTTTGTTCTTTAGAGCTAATATAATGGTAGCTAAGAGGAATACAACATCAGGATTCCCTCTGTAGGTATGACAAACTTAAAACCTCACTGCAAAGCTAATGTAGTGGTAGCTGAGAGGAATACTATGTTCGGTTATAAAGATGACAACAAATAAACTCTTTGGCTTACCACACTACTCGCATCTCTTCCACCACAGAGAAGAAGAAGGCCATCAGATCGTGCACTTGCAGTTGCATACCTAGTTATAGCGTACAAGACCAAGAGACCCAAATCACTTAAGAGCAAGCCACACAATCAAATAGAAGAAACAAAGCCAGGAAATAAAAGATTACATGCATGGAGGTGGACCTTCCCCTTCCGGTTCCAGCTTACGCCATTCATACGGTTTGGCAGCAGTGTCCAAAGCCCATACATCAGCTAATGGACGCTTTCCTGGTAAGTTAAGTAAATTAAGAGACAAAGAGCTACTTAAGTTGAAATACAAATACACTTTTTATGAGCTGGCCTGTAAAGCTTACCATCATTTCCACCAATTGCCATGAGATACCTCTGTCCTACCAATGCCATGACATGTCCATAACGAGGTCCTGGTCCAGGCCCCTGAACAACAACCCTGGATAAACAGTAAATTTGAAATCAAGCGAAAATCCAGCATGACGAATTTCATACCAAGCTAGTCACAAAGCGCAGATTTATATTTGAACCTGTGCCATCGTGGCCGTTGTTGAGTAAGATCAAGAACGTGAAGATCCTCAGCTGATAAACCAGCAGGACCTATTCCACCCTGCGCGACAGAGACCAATTCAGTAGCAGGTTCATTGATGACCAAAAATAAAACCTTGAAGTGCTAACTATGATCCACTACAAGACACAATGACATAAGTTTCTCCCGTACCTGAATAACTACCATGGTCCCAACAGCAGTAGCAACATGTGCAGCTCTTGGACTAGGTGGTTCTCCATAAGGTGTAAGCCTATAGCATTATTTCATCATATTAATTGCACTTTCACACTTAACAAACAAATTATCAAATCTAGTACATTTACGTTAAATTGTTAAAGGAGATCAATTCATATCCTATACTCACCTCGACCACTTATTAGAAAGTACATCATAACAATGTACATCAGCGGTTGCACCAGCTAACCCTGCATAGTAACACATTACTCTAATCATTAAAAAAAACAGTAAAAACAACTCTAAAACAAAGCCTGAAACATAGAATACACAGAGAAATCATAATCAAAACACCGATTCTACCAAAAGACAGGACAACTCGGAACCAATGAAAAATCAAAACTTGGAAGCATAAAATACAGAGAGAAATCGTAATCAAAACACCAACTATCAATTCTACCAAAACAGAAGACAACTCTAAAACCAATGAAAAAACAAAACTTGAAGCATAGAATACACAAAGATATAATCTTAACATAGAATCCTAATGTTGAGAAAACAGTTTTAACCCTCACAAGCTTAAAACTTTAATTAGAAACAAAGAAAGAAGCAAAACTATCAAAACGCAGGGCAACTCTAAAACCAATGAAAATTCAAAACTTGTTGCACAGAATACACAAAGATATAATCTAACATAGTAATCCTAATGTTGAGAAAAAAAAATTCAACCCTCACAAGCTAAAAACTTTAATTCCAAACAAAGAGAGAACCAAAAAAACTTACGAATGCCAGCACTTCCAGCTGAAGTAGGAGTTCCAGTTCCACCAGAATTACCCTCAAGAGCCGTAGCACCACCAAACAAGATAAGTCTTGGACCAATATAACAAGACGCTCCTTCTTCACCAACAGCAGGAACCGCAGTTAAAGTATGTCCACATCTAGGTCCAGGACCATCTTCTTTCTTCTCTAATATAGCATTCACAACAGAATACGTTGGTGCACATCTTGGACCAACCACTTGTGTTACCTGCTGTAAAGGAGGAGGAGGAGGAGGAGAAGGTGATGACGTAGATTCGGATTCGGATCCGGTTTCTTCTGGTGATTGTTCTGATGTTTCTTTCTCCATAGGTGATGTAGATTCATTGTTTTCAGATGTTGTTGTTGTTTCTGTAGTAGGATCTTGATCATTCTCTTGTACCATAGATGAATCTAAATCCATTTTGGGAAAGAAAATAAAAAAAGAAAGATCCAAAAGCTTAAAAATTTGTGCTTTTCATCTTCTTCTTAATTAGTAATCAGAGAAGTTGGGATTAAGTGAAACCCAAGCTTAGGTTTTTCTCCGGTGAGATCTTCAAATCGGAGATTTTTTTAGGTTTTGTAAATTTTAAAGTTCTGGAGAGGAATGAGGAGGAGAAAATAAAAGACAGGGAAGATGAACAAACAACAAAACTTGCCCTTTTCTCTTCTATGCCAAATAATTTAATTCATTAATCATCACTTGATTTTATCATTTTATCCATTTAGTTATTTTAAAAACGAATTATTTGAGGAAACAAAACAACACTTCTCTTTCAGTTATTTTTTAAGGTTTTTTTATGGCAATGGTTCTATTTCAGTTGTGTGTTTAAGTTTAACGAATTGAAACCATTAATGTATTATCTTAATACACATGAAACTAAAAAAGTTTAGCCAGCTTAAAATGTTGTATTGATAATAAATTTCTTTTTTTATGTGTGAATATCTTTGTTTTATTTATATTTAGTAATCTATAAAATATGCTAATGTTTTGTTTGATTTTATATGTTTACTACACACTCCCTCCATTTTATAATAAGTGACATAATATAGTAATCTATTTGTTTTATTTATATTTAGTAATCTATAAATTATGGTAATGTTTTGTTTGATTTTGTCTGTATTATCATATATTTAGTAATCTATAAACGATTTTTAATTTGAAACAATTAATCTTAAAACGATACTTAACTTTTAAAACACAGGGAGTACCTTTCTAATACAATCGAGTATATATATACCTACAAATGTAATTTAATGTCTTTAATAATATCGAGAATATATATATATATATATTCTACATTGGTTTTCATTTATCTTTTTTTCTGTTTTTCCTTGAGGAATTTAATGGATTTTTCTAAAGTCCAAAGCTATGAAATAGAGCTGAAAAAGCATCAACAATCGTGAGAAAACCTTGCATGTGCATTTGATTGAGTACAAGAGTGCTGTTGAAGATGAAACGGTAAAATTGTAGAAATTTTAGGATTTTATAGTTTTCTTTAATGGTATAGTCTTAAAATTTGAAAAAAACAAAAAAAAAAAAATGTGTACTAAAATGGAATTTAGTTATCAACTGAACTACAAATTATTTTCCCTCAACATCAACGTTTTATTACCCAAAGCAGATTACACTTGCTTGTCTCCTACCACTACAAATGTTTTAACCCAATTTCGCAGAATAAAAAAACTTGGGACCCTAACTCGAAAAAAGAAGATTTATTGGCTTTCTATGTACCACAACCACACCATTGCTTTCTCTTGGCGGAAACACTTGATCTCTTTAAAGCAATAAAGACAGGTTCATAATATATATTGTATTTATGGTATAAACAGTTCATACCTCTTCTCCATCATTGAGTAGAACCACAAGTTCTTTGGAATCATGTTTTAAGTTCTTCATTATCAACCGAACTACTTAGAGCAGCTTTGCATTTGAGTGAGTGATCTATATTCTATAATATGTCAAATCAGATTATATTACAGTTACGGAACTTCTCATCAATATATTGACTAGAAAAATTATCGATACATTTCATAATTGCACAAACACAACATCTAAACAAACAGCTATTAAAACTTTTAACAATTTTTACGTAAGACATTGTTATTCAATGTATCAAAACCGATCAATTTTTCTTATGTGGCTTCTTGTATTGTTTATGTGATTCCACTTGTTTCTTCTTAGAAGAACCAAGTCCATTTGCAAGATCAAACGAGCTCAGATCATCAAGAACTTGATCAAGACCTAAACCAACATCAGTAGCTTCGTCTCTTGTTTCGGCTTTCAAAGTAGCATCCGCTGTCTCGTTTTCATCTGGAGGCATTGCAAAATGTGGAAGTTTACCATCGATATAATCTTTCAGAATCAGTCTAGCTGCTCTTGTCTCATCAGGTAATCCACTAGCAGCAACGTAGCCACGAGAAAGGCAGTAAGTTCTTAGAAGCTCTGAGGCAAGCGGTGGGCGGGACTGAGGCTCATATGATTTGGGTTTAGGTAAAGAGATGTTGTACACATCTTCAATGGCTTGACGAGGAACACGTTCAGCAACAACTTTAACAGCTTCACGGTGCTCAGTCATCCGGTCTATTGGAAGTACTCCACAAGCAATCATTTCGTATCTTGAGCTTGAGAATGAAGGGAAGACTAAACCAGGGCAATCACAAAGCATTAGCTCCTCGGAGATTATCAAGGTTTGGAAATGCTTTGTTTTTCCGGGAGTAGATGTAACACCTGTCCGCTTTTGACCTACCAATGCGTTGATTGTCGAACTCTTTCCCACATTTGGGTATCCAACAAAGCCAACCACAACTTGCTCGCGCTGTGATTCAGCACAAGTTGCAGAAACTCCTCTAGATTTCCTTGTTTTTACTATCTCTAAAGCCTCAAGTTTTAACCGATCCAAAAGCTCGTCCCTTCCATATACTTTAACAGCTGGGTCATCTGTCTGCTGAGAGGTACCAGGTGATTTCCACTGTTCTTTTAGGGATTTACCTTCTAGTGTAGCCGTAGCAGCTTTAGCTGACCAGAAGACAAATAGAATGTTGTTGCGGGAGAAGTATTCCGCCCATTTCTCCCTGTGTTTACATCATGTACAACCTAACTGGTTAGCTTAAAACAGAAAAGGATGGAGGCAAAGAAGCTAAGCACAAGTTTACCTGACGTAAGAAGGTAAAAGATCCGCCTTGTTTACCAGAAGCATTGTCTTTTTATGCTCATCAATTTCTCTTGCATATGCCTGTGACAGAACAAATTTTCCGGTAAATGTTTGATATGGATCAGGATAACAATACTAAGAGAAACCTGCTAGCTGGCAGAGATAGAGTTACCTCAAGATCAGGGCATCGGTAAAAGAGAGGATCTCTAGCATCAACAACCATAACAATCTGAAAAGAAGTAAAAATAGCCAATGATATTCCACATTTAACTAAATCCATGCAAAATGAATTCTAAGAGATGATATCCTGGAAAAAAATGCCATACCAAATCACTTCGCTCAAGCACTCGCCAAAGCTGTCTCCAGATGTCAAGGTTCTTTTCGAATGGTGTCAATACAAGCTTTTCGTTTTCCTCGAGGCTGAATGAATACAGCAGAATAAGTAGGCATGCATAAGTATATAGCACTAAGTCCCAACGAAAATTGCACAAAACAAAATCAAACCATGCACCTAAAGTAGCAACAAAATAATAACTTGAGCGAGTTATACCCTTCTTCAAGATGTTAAAATGGATACTTTTCTAAAAGCAAAAGTGGTCAAAACGAAACTTATTTAACTGTTTCGGTAAACTTTATCCCAAACTCTATCCAGCTTCTCTGTGACAAAAAAATAAATCTTGAGCACACAACAAACTTACATACACAGTGCCAAAATACGCCAGCTTTATCAAGTGCTAATTTAAAATACATCAACTCTAACCTCAGAGTCACTTATATCATAATAACAAAAAAAAATCATAACTTAAGCAATTAAAATGGTATGTGATACCAAAAGCTTGCAGCTCTTGTGACAGCATTTGGCATGTACAGGAGCAAACAGAGTCACTAGCTAGCATTGATTCAGGTATGAATTATCCTCAAATTTTTTGTCCACTTAACCATACATTATTAAAGAAAATCATTGTATCAGACGAATCAGAACAAGATCAGACTTTATAGAAGCTGAAAATATGTTCGAACACTTGCCTAAAAGCAATTCATACTTCTATTAGCAGAAATCCTTCTAGAGAGAATAGTGACAGATATTTATCTTGTATACAAAACTACGAATAAAAATGAGGTAAAACAGAACCAACCTCACAAGTTTCCGGCGCCAACTGAGAAAAGCTTGTTTTTCATTAGCATCAAGTTGTTCCACATTCATTTTTGGCGTCCAATGAGGTCTGTATAATAGAATAGAAGGAAGAACATTATATGAACGAGACCTTCATAAAACTCCTGAACAAACTAAAGAAGCATGTATAAAAAACCACAAACCTTCGAGGTACTTGAAGGCTACTAGCAAGTAAAGCCTCCTCTCTCTTATGTTGCTCTTTCCATTCATTATCTGTTATACCAATTGAGCTCGAACCTGAGTCCCTATTTACACACAAAATCACAAACGAAGAAGCTTAGCACATTAGAGAACAGATTAAGACTTCGAATGGATGCGGCTGAGAAAATCATTTGCAGATCAAACAGCGTTTCTTTACCATTCATAAATTATACTCCATAGTAGTGCGGAGGAAAAAAAAAGTAAAAGAAAACCGAAACAGATCAACTGTGATACAAAGAAATAAACTAAGAAACAAGCGGACTATGGACTAAGAAACAGATCATTTGAAGCTAAATTGCATAAAAGCAAACGAATCTCGAAGAACACATAATACAATAATCACTCATCTATATGATCAATACACAGAACTTAAAGGCACAAATACACAACAATCATTGGAAATTTTTTGATCAATCCAATAAATAATCTAATAAAATACCCAATTATTCGAATCTAGAGCATAGAAACTATCGAAGAACACACAATAATCACTGATTTAGATGATCAATACAAAAAAAAAAAAAAAAACTCAAAGGCGTATACTAAAAAAATTCATTGAAAGAGTAAAGCTCATAAACACAGATTTAGATATAAAGAAGCTCTGAAAGCGTATAGTAACAAGAATCATTGAAGAATTAATCAATGGAAATGGAGAAACTCACAGATTAATTGGTACAGGTATTGCAGAATCATGATGATGAATTGCGAAAAGCCGTTCAGCTTCTTCGGCCTGTTCAATGATAGCATCGATATCGCTAACCTCTGTTACAGATTCCAAAACCTTTTTGTTTTGGTTTTCTTTTGTAGTATTTGCCTTTCTCCTTTGTTTCTTGGATCATATGGTTGTGGTGTTTCACTGGAGCTCGACCTAGAGATGTTTTCTCGTTCTTCCCCATTTTCTTCTATGCTAAGATCTTTGTGAAACTTTTGATTCTGATGTGAGAATTGCCGATATTTTCACAAGATTTAGAGAGAACAATGAGATATTTTCACGGCAGTGATTGATTTCAAATACTCAGAAAATGTTACGTGTGTAGTGTGTAAAACAAAGACAAAAAAAGAAAAAGAAAAAAAAGCTCTCTCCTCCGTGAGAAGGGTTGTCAGAAAAAATAATAAATAATAATGATAAGGTACCAACAATGTTGAAAGCGGTAGGCGACTAGGGATGGTTAGCAATGTTTAATCGGGGTTTAAACGATTTTAGGCGGTTTAAGCAGTGTGAGTAATTTTATAATAAATATATATATATATATATATATATTTAAACGTATATATATTAACATAATATAATATAACATTATAAAATTGAATAATTTTAAGTTTTTGTAATTTTAAGTTTTTTTAAATAACATTTTTTATTTTTTATTTTTATAAAACATAGATATTAAATAATTTATTAAATCCGCATATCCCATATAATTCATAACTCATATAATTAGCATTAAATTTATTTAATTATCGCATATTTTGCTAAATTTAACTATTCGTATAATATAAACCGATTTTTTAAAAATTTAAACGATCTAGGCGTTAATCGGACGGCTTAAGGAGCTTACCGTCTAGATGGCCGCCTAAACCGTTTTTTAGAATACTGAGTATCAAGTAGCACATGGGCCAGTGGCGTAGTCAGGGCCTCGGCCCAGAACTTCCCTTTCAATAATTTCTGTAGATCTTGTAAGTGATGAAGTTTTAGATGATAGCTTATTCATAATGGGTTTTGTCGAATCGTTTTCTTTTGAGCTCACGGTTTACATAATTGTTTCAAAGAGATTTCAGTCTTTTTGCCAAAGGATAAAAGATTTTACACAGCTTACTATGATGCCTTAAGGTATTTTCTCTAATTTTGGAGCTTCAATGTTTTAGTTTTGGTACAAACACAAGAATCATTGCTCGATTTCATCTTGGCGAGGATTTCTCACAGTAACCAGGACTCAACAGCTACTCATCTTGTACCAAAAATCAATTACCCGCTATAGTCAAGTCGAGCAACAAAGCGAATAATTATATTACTTGTAAGTACAAGTCAAGTATAAGTAGCATCCTCGTTATTACTTGCATAATTTCATCCTCTGATAATTAGTACAATAACTGTTTTATTTATATCCATTATAACTTTTAAAGCCACAATGAGATTCTCATTATCTATCAAACAATTATAGTCCATTAGTTTTTACGTGAACAGGGTATTAGCCAATATAAAAATAGACCAAATATTTAGAAATTTTCATATAATGAAATTATTTTCAAAAAAAATATTTAGATATGAAAACTATGATTATTTTTTTACTATGATACTTTTTTTTTTTTTGAAAATTGCATATGGTAACAAATTACCGTATTTAAAAAAGATTGTATCTATTAACAACTCTGTTTGGCTCTCCACATAACTATATACCAAGTAGGCTTCATAAACCTACAAACCAGTAAACCATCACTTCTACAACAATCAAAGAAGAACCAAAACAAAACCAAAGAGTCAAAGACTAACATTCTGTTTCTTCTCTAATTAAGTTCATGGAATCTTTTTTTTTATGTCCACATTTGTAGTATATAATCAATAAGATTTATCTAAAAATATATATTTGAAAAATACTTGGAAGACTTGAATAACATCTTCAGATGTTTCCCTGACTTGTTTCCTAGTTGTCTTCAGTTTTAACTCTCCCTGTCAGATAAACGAACTAGAGAAGCCTGACCTCTTGGATAAACTCAAGACCTGAAAGCAAACGATCCTGTAGCTCAGGTATCTTACAACCATAGTCAATCATCACTACTGGTCTCATTCCCGTGTACAATGCCAGAACATCTGATCCAAGAAACACATTTAAGCATCACTTACAATTTCACAAACAGTTGTAGAGCAGAAAAGCAGAGAACATACTTACAGAAATAATCATCCATCATATCCTTAATGACTAGATTCTCTTGCTCCTTAGTCATCTCCGAAGTGTTTACGCTCGTAGAAACAATCGCTGGTACTCCATTCTCAATCACATCCCAAAGTGTTCTCATATTTAGGACCATAGTGTGATTTCAAAGATCTTACGTGTAGTGATATTTTGATATAGGGGCATGCAGGGGGGGGGATTATTATATTTATGAAGAATTTTTTTATGATCCCACATAAAATATAACTTTGATTCTATTAACAAATTATTTTAGAAACATAAACTAAAAAGATTAATCGTATCTAATTTTATTTAACTTTGGCTCATGTTAAGATTGTGAATTAAGTGTTTCAAGATAAATATTGTGAAAACTGTGTGTTTAAAATCATATGAGTAAAAAAATAGATATGAAAATATATACCCACGGAAAATAGTAGCAGATTTTTTTCACACTGGGTAATATATAATTTTTCTTATAGATATAATGGTGGAAATTTAGAATTGTTGTTGACTATATTCCAAAGAAAGGGGCTGCAAAATAGTCGCCACAGACAAGGTAAAATTCTTAGATGATAGGGTTTATAAGTTAATCGTGTTATGGAAACACAAAATGTGTATTTTATTTACACTATGATAATTTGCCACCATTGAAACTTTTTTTCCTTCTCATTGAAGATAAAGAAAAAATGAAATTGAGGTTCAAAACAGAGAACAAAGTCTAAAAAAACAGAGACAAACCAATGAAAACAATACCACATAATAAGAATCAGATCAAAGAGGTTAAGAACTAATCATCGTAATTTCGTTGTAACATACATTTTAGGACGAAACTGTTCGACGCAGTCACGCAAAGTTACGACAACTTAACAACTATTGTTAAAATTCGTAGTAAAACCGTTTATAATTTACGACTCATTTATTTCGACGTTAGTTTTCGTCGCAAATCTAGTATGAAGCCATGCTGGACCATAGGATTGGAAACGTCGCATCACAGATGCAACATAATTAGCTTGATGAGAGGAAACAACAAACCGAGCCTGCAGCATAACAGTCCAATCAAAATTTCAACCCTATCAATATGCAAATTTCTCAAATTCTTTACAATGTTAAAATATTAAAGTAAATAACTAATAAATAAGATAATAATATTAAACTATATTTTAATATATATATATATATATAATTAAACTAGTTATTTTAGAATGAAAAAAACAAATTTAGGTTTACAGTGAAATATTCATAAACATATATATTTTTTTTTGATATACTCATCAAAACAACCAGATTTTTTCTACCAAATAAAACAGAAATTTGAGAAATATTGTTTGTTTAATGTCTCATGGCCAAAGCCCAAACGGTAAAGGCAGCGACGCTGCTCCGTAAGACTTGCATGGTATATGAGATCTCTGCAGTGACTTCTCTGTGAAGAAGACCCAGCTTTGTTAATCTATGACATATACTTTAGGGTTTTACAATCACCAAAGATCCTTTTAGATCGATTGCCCCTTTCTAAAGTATTGGTCACGTTTTGCATCTTTTTAAGAAAATAACGTATTGATAGATACATAAGGAAGAAGAACAAGAGACTAATTGAAAAGAATAATCTAAACTTACGAAACACAGAAAATTTTACGCACGAACAAAAATATATAATAGAAGAAGCTACATTCAGAAATCTATGAAAATTTTATGCACGAACAAGATGTTGCGTTTGTGTGTGTTAATACTAAATATATATACACATGACTTGTACTAAATAAGGCGGTGGATGATACCAAAACCCTAGTTTTAATATTTGGATAATTTCTAAAAAAAAGTTACTAATTCTTTTCCTCAACCGACAAAAAAAACAAATTTGCTCTTTTTATTATATATTTGGTTGTAAATTGGCATGATAAAACACCAGAAAAAATATAACAATAGACGTAGAGAAGTTACAAAACTCATCATTTGAGATAAAATGGGAGACCAAACTGGCAGACTCCAAAGCTCCAAGAAAATGTTAAAGGAAATGAAACGTTTGTCCTAAACTGTAGACAACAGCCGATTTATAAAAATCATCGCTTGAACCAAAAAAAAAAATTGTGAAAACAAAGGTTATAAAAGAATAATCAATTGGTTAACCCAATCAAAAAATATTTAATTGTATATTTTACTTATTAATACACTTTATAATTAATACATTTAAATAGTAGATATAAAAGTGAAACTAAACATATTATGAAACATATTTTACGTATTAAAACATTACTGGTTTAGAAACTGAGGGAGTATAATTTTTTTACGTGAAATCTTTTGCCCCTCTCCTAGTTATTGATTAAGATACTATTTTACAAATCGATTTGAATACGAATGAGTTTTAAGATGAGTTGGTTAGTTTTAGAGATTTTCTTTTTTGTATTTTGAGTGTATTGCAATTTCACATAGTGTTCTTTTAAGTCTATTGGATAGAATATTTAGAGAGATTTTGGTCTTTGTACATTTTAAATTATTAATTTAGTAATAATGAATTTTAAAATGTATTTTTTAAATTCATATTTCAATAATTTGTGTTTTTTTAACTCAAAATTTTTTCAATCTTTCATTTATAGATTCAAATTTTTCATCATCTTGAATACATTTACCTTTAAAACAAGCAACAAACAAAATAAAAGTATTAAAATATTATATATTCTTTTATTCACATACCACATGAACAATTGAAGTTACATAAAACAATAAAAATAAATTACTACTATTTTCTCACAAAAAAACTAAACTAGGTCTTCACACAAATACTTGCAAATTTTCAAGTACTTGTGACTCGTCTTGACCCATTCAAGTATCTGTATACTCGACTCATACAAAGCAAGTATGTACGCATCCACGCGCAACGATATAGTTTGTGCGCCCTTTACCGTTCTCGCTCAGTGTTTACAATGGCTGGGGAGGCAGTCGTAGAATAGAAGTCTATCGCCACGCCAACCATCAAATATAAGATTGGGCCCCTTCTCAAATATTTAATGGAATGGTCCATTCAATGACACTCATATCATATGGGAACTCATGGCTGGAAACAATCCTTTTGGTTTTCATATCTGGTAGGAATATCAAGTATTTGTCTGATATCTGATAACTTTCAATTAATTTGATATGACTTGTTAATTGCCAAATTTACTTGCTAGTACTTAAGTTTAAAATTTGCCAAGAAAAATCTCATAAAAATTAAATACATTCAAAGTTCCTAAAATCACCTCCAATGAGGGGTGCTAAGGGATGTTAAAGATGGGTTGCTTATTCTAAAAATATCAAAAAATCAAAAAAAATTAACAAAATTACTAAGCATCAATCCTTATTTAAGGATTTTTAGCAATGATCCTTAATGCCATGTGGTCTAATATTATTGGCTTAGTTTTTTTTTCTTCTCCTCTTTCGCAAAACTTTCATTTTCCAAAAAAATAAAACTTCTCTCTCGCATTCTCTTGCTGGTGACTGTTCATGATTAAGGTTGTTTCGGCCAGATCGTGACCGGAAATAGCATTAACCTCTGCGTAATCAAACATCTCCCGTTTCTAAAGCTTCACCGCTGGTTAGAATCATCTCAAACTTCAACGGTGTTCAACATTGGTAGTTGTCCCCAAATCACATATTTGATCCTCAAAATCTGGGGGGTTTTGACTTCAAGATTCTCCAGTATCATCTTGAAGGTATTAATCTAGACTTAAGGCTTTGGCTTTATTGATAACTTATTTGTTATGTCGATCGAAATTAATGTTTAGGAAAATTAAGGTTCTTCGATTTTTGGAGAAATTACGATTAGGGTTCTTGGATTTAGGTCTATTTGAAAGTGTTGCATATTGGTATTTAAGCTTCGTTGATGATCCTAAAGATTTTTTAACTCATTGGGATTGAATTTTAGAAATTAATATTATTTAGGATTTGATTTTTTTTTATGAATATGTTTGTTAATATGGACTAATTGTAGATTTGATTTGGTAACTAGTTGTTTAACTTAGATTGTTCAAAAGATGACTAATCTTCTTTCATTTTTGCGAGGAACAATATTTGGCTATAGAAACGATCAGTTGAAAGATATATAGTGTGAGGGCAGTAATGAATGACATAATTAAGGTATGTGTTAGTTTAGAGAATGTTAGTTTCTCATAGACATTTATCACTGCTAGTGTTTGTTTAACTAAACACTTCAACTAAACACTTCACTAAACACTTCAACTAAAACACTTAAAGTAAAACATTGAAATTAAACTAAATGAAATTGAAACTAATCTAAACGAAACTGTAACCAAAACTCTAACTAAACACAAATACTTGTTATCAATGCTCTCTGTTGAGGAGCAAATGTGATGTGTAGTGATGATATATTTGATGTGTAGTGATTCTCTGTGTAATCAATTGTTACTTGTTTTTGTTTAGATCTAGATTTTAATATGTCAATTATTGCTAACCATATTTTGTTAGCAATAACACTTAAATTGTTTGTATAAATGAATCACTTTAGCTTTAATTTAACACACCCTCAACCTTAACCTCTTCCTTCTTCTTCTTCTTCTTACCCTTAACAAATCCATCACCAGAAACTTTAATATGGATTCAAGTAATCATTCAGGTTCTTAAACCTCTTAAATATTCAAGAAGATAATCCCTTGCTTAACCCTATTCTTTATGAGAGTTTAGGACTTGGTTCATCAAAATTCAATGTGTTTAGTACACAATGCACTGATGATCCAATTGTAGTTGTTGAGAAACGCAAAAAAAGAAGAAAGTGGACTTCGAATGAAGATGTTGTGCTCATAAGTGCTTTGTTAAACACCAACAACGATCTCATCATTGGGAATGAACAAAAAGCTAGATCATTTTGGAAACACATCCAGGCTTATTACAACTCAAGACTCCAATTCCTTGGTCTGCTACCAAAGGAGTAAATTCACTTAAAGACCAGATGGGGGAGGAAAAATGATCAAGTATGCAAGTTCGTTGGTTATTATAAGGCTGCAATGAAGGAGAAATCTTCTGGCAAGAATGAGAATGATCTGATGAAAACGGCAAATGACATCTTCTTCAATGATTACTAGGTGAAGTTCACTCTTGAGCATGCTAACCACATTTTATTAGTAATAACATTAATTTTTTGTATAAATGAATCACTTTTTCTTCTTACTCTCAACAAATCCATCACCATAAACTTTAGTATGGATTCAAGTCATCATTCAGGTTTTTTAAACATCTTAAATATTCAAGAAGATAATTCATTGTTTAACCCCATTCTTTATGAGAGTTTAGGACTTGGATCATAAAAATTTCAAGTGTTTAGTACACAATGCACTAATGATCCACGTGTAGTTGTTGAGAAGCGCAAAAAAAGAAGAAAGTGGACTATGAAGAAAGATGTTATGCTCATAAGTGATTGGTTAAACACCAACAAGGTTCCCATTATTGGGAATGAGCAAAAAGCTGGAGCATTTTAGAAACGTATTCACGCTTATTACAACTCAAGTCTCCAACTCCTTGGTCTGTTACCAAGGGAGTAGATTCACTCAAAGACTAGATGGGGGAGGATAAATGATCAAGTATGCAACTTCGTTGGTTGTTATAAGGCTACAATGAAGGAGCAATCTTCTGGCAAGAATGAGAATGATCTGATGAAAGTGGCAAATGACATCTTCTTTAATGATTATCAGGTGAAATTCACTCTTGAGCATGACAACCGTATTTTGTTAGAAATAACACTTATTTTTTTGTAAATGAATAACTTTAGCTTTAACTTAACACACCCTCAACCGCTTCCTTCTTCTTCTTCTTCTGACCCTCAGCAAATCCATAACTAGAAACTTTAGTATGGATACAAGTCATCATTCATGCTTTTTAAACCTCTTAAATATTCAAGAATATAATCCCTTGTTTAACCACATTCTTTATGAGAGTATAGAACTTGGATCATCAAAATTCCATGTGTTTAGTACACAATGCACTAATGATCCAATTGTAGTTGTTGAGGAACGCAAAGAAAGAAGAAAGTGGACTCTGAAGGAAGATGTTATGCTCATAATTGCTTGATTAAACACCAGCAAGGTTCCCATCATTGGAAATGAGCAAAAAACTGGAGCATTTTGGAAATGCATCCAGACTTATTACAACTCAAGTCTCCAACTCCTTGGTCTGCTACCAAGGGAGTAGATTCACTTAAAGATCATATGGGGGAGGATAAATGATTAAGTACGCAAGTTCGTTGGTTGTTATAAGGCTACAATGAAGGATCAATCTTCTGGAAAAAAGGAGAATGATCTGATGAAAACGGCAAATGACATTTTCTTCAATGATTACCAGGTGAAGTTTACTCTTGAGCATGCATGGCGAGAGCTTCGGCATGATCAGAAATGGTGTTCATTCGAGTCTGGTAAAGATGGTGGTGGAAATGATAAAACAAGAAAGGTTGAAGAGTGTTCTGCCCATGGAGTGGATGAACTAGAGGCTCCTCCTCCTTGTGTTAAGAAGGCAAAACATACTGCTAAAAGGGCTGGGAGGAAAGGAACAAGTGAATGCAATTCACTGCCAGAGTTTCAGAAGATGTGGGATATTAAGAAGCATGACTTGGCCATGAAAGAGAAGCTTTCGATGTATAAGCTATTAGATAATCTTTTGTCTAAGCTGTTTTAATTAATATTTCATATAAGCTAATGTCATAACTTCCATATTTTTTATGTATTTCACAAAGTTAATATTTTTTTTTTAAGTTAATGAATTAGTTTATATTATAAATCAATATGTTTAATGAATACAATTATAATCTATAAATTGACCGTTTGTTTTCTGTTTTATATATTTCAAGTATTCCGATGTTTATTATGATATTTATATACAATTATTGTATTAAATATCAATAGATGAACTAGGCAAGTAATAACAAAGCAAAACAAAATTATGATATTTGATACTTGTTTTGTACTTACAAGTAATAAAATTATCCACCTTGTTACTTTTCTTGACTATAACGGATAAGTGAATTTTCAAAACGGATACCAGGCGGATACCGAGTATATATGCCCAATACTAAAAAAAAACACTCATAAAAAAGAATTGTTCATAGGCTTCCTGATGACGTGTCCCTCTGTGAAGGGCTTCGCCAAAACCCAGTCCCGTAGAAACCTTCCAACATTTCATTATCAAGCCTAACGACGTCGTTTAACTCAACATTCGCTTGATTTTCCTCAAAACCAATCTCAGCCGTTGGATCTTCTTCATTCAATCTAGCGTGTACGGTACTTTGACTTCCTTCCGCCGCCGTTAACGTTAACAAACCATGTCGTTTCCTTATAAAACGTCGCCGTTTACTCTGTCTCCAAGCTTTCTTACAAACTGCCGCCGGAACTTTATACACAGCCAAAACAACCAAATTCACCACCGCACATGGACAACAACACCACACCGCCGCGCACTCTGCCGCCGCTCCTCCCGCTACTTCTCCAACCTTCCTTCTCTCCGCGTATCTACTCATCGTCGTTGTTGTCGTCGGTGGAGAGTTTCTCATCGTTGATTCTTCCGACGAAACTAACAACGATGATTTTAATATCACGTGACGTGTCATAAGAAATCACGTGACAGATTAACTAAATAACCTTCTCAGAGAAATTATTTTAATTTCTCCAGAGAAAATAGAATCTTGTGAAAATTGACCTATCATTAATATTTAGGTCATTCATCATTGATTCTGGGTTATATTGTTAATGAAATCATGATGATCCCAGGAAGAAGAAGATGAAGAAGAAAAAAAACTGAATGATGAGAACTAGAAATAGCTGTGTAAATTTATGAGAGAATTTTTTTTTTTTTTTAGAAATGTCTGGTTATAGAGAATAATAACTGAATATAGATAAAAATGGAAGTTTTCAAACAACCATCCGAGAAAATATAGCAAAAATATTTTGTTTTTTCCCCTAAATTTAACAAATAATAATAATAATTATTATTATATGTTATTTTTGAGAAAGAGATTTTTGTTTGGTTTAGTCTACATGTGACGTGAGTGTTTTGGTTGGTACAAAGTCGTTTTTGGAGTTCTCTTCATTGTTTTGTGTTTGTTTTCAATAAGAACCACAAATTGTATGTTTTACTTTTATCTAAGCACCTGAACTTCTTCTTTCCTCCTCTTTTGTCTAGCTGTTTGATTAATTTGGGTGGAATTGCCAGCTGGATATGAGCTGATAAAATTGATAAATGTAAATAGGGGTTGAAATTTTTTTATTTTCTTAAAAGATATGGGGTTTGAAAACTTGAAATGGTTAATGCAAAACGGTATTTGTTTGATTTGATATATTAGTTTGGTTCGAATATATCTTATATGCACCAAAAATAACACATTTGTGTGAGATATGTTTTTCCTTAGGTTTTTATGCAAAAACAAAAACCTCTAAATCGTCAATTTTGTATATATTTTTTTACATGCAAAAGATGCATGTCAATTCTGGAAAGTCAGAAATATCACACAATGTAAATATGTTGTCACCTTTGTTTAATTTGTAAAATTATTATAAATAATATATCAAATCTAACACCTTGTAATAGTATAGAGATGCATGTGGTAATAAAATCTCGTAGAAGTATGAGAGTTATATTTTTGTTACTTTTGACTTTGTAGAAGTAACCTGCATTTTTATAGTATTAGAAATTTTCCCCTTTAATGATTTTATTTGTTTATTATACTAATGATAAAAAAACAATTCAGTAAATTTCGTACATGTACTTCCAGAATAATAAGATTATCTGCTATTACAAACAAAATTAGTCGATGAAATAAAAATCTCAAATTACATAGATTTGCTATTACGAAGAAAAGTAATAAGCGAAATAAAAGTCTCAAATTACATGGATAACAAGATCCGAAGCTGCGTATTGCCAGGCAATAATATATATATATATAATTAAATTTAAATTTAGATTTAAAATATAAATATGAGTAAATTTATATTTTTGTTGTATTATATAAAACTCTGATATATCCGTCTATAGTTTGAAGTATTTCTAAGAATGTTATAGACTTATTTTTAATGGGTTTTCAATCATTGCATCACTCGCTTTCAAAGAGCATTAATAAGTATTTCTAAGCTAGAACATGAGTAATTGAACAAGGCACACATGCATGATAAAAGAAAGTTGAATCTTGAGAAATCTTTTGTTTTGCAAAAATATTGCATGTCTTGTGTCATTCTCTATTAATCCATTCGAAAAGATAATCATCAGACTTTCCTCTTCAATGTCTAGCTTCCCTTAACCAATTGAAATGTGTTCCAATGATGAACTGATATTTGCAAAACAGATTTTTTTATATCTTTTACTACAGCAACTGTACATTCTTGTCCTGAGTCTCTATTAGAGTTTCTCCTTATTAAAAAAATAGAAAAGTAGAATAAAAGAGAGAATTGGTTCCTGAAAATAGAATCTCATGAGAAACTTCGTTGCTTGTTGTCTTCATTTAATTGGTTCATTTTCTTTTTCTATCTATGTAATATTATTAACTTTTTAAAAAGTCCACGATGTGATGATTTTATCCATGGGTTCCCACACTTTAGAAACGCATAATATTTGAATGTTATTTAGTTTTTGAGAATAAATGAAAGACTTGCATATTTACAGTCGAAAAATGTTTTGTAGTTTCTTCTTCTTTGCAACATCTTCAACATGAGCAATGATGTGTCTAGTCTTTATAATCACTCACTTGATAAGAGCTCAAACAATAATTTCTAAAATAGTGTTTCAGTTTAGAATCTATGATACACGATAGGTCCGGTCCATCAGAAAAGATAGCTCAAAGCAAAACCAGAAATTTTTTGGTGGCTTTTTAATATTTTACTAGATAGTAACCCACGGTATGCAGCGCATAAAAATATCGACTTCATATTTTTTTATTTATATTTTGATATATTATTATTATTATTATTTAAATTACATTTACTTTAAAAGTTAGCATTTAATTTGTCTGATTTATTTAATATATATGATTTGTATTATCTTAATTAAAATTACTAATATATAATTATATGTAATGTTATATTTATTTACAAAATTATGTAATAATCTATGAAACAGAGAAACTTGTTTGGATGTCCGTTTCCTATTTCCAAAATATTTCAAAAATAAAACTTGATAGAAACACGTTTTCTTAAAACTTTAATTTGGTAACACGATTCCACGCGATAGAAACATGTTTCCATCTGTTTCTGAAAAAACCCTAATTTGAAAATGATAAATTTTTTGTATATATTTTCGATATATATATCATTATAATATTTTATTTTTGGTTAATTTTAATATTATTTATTAAATTTATATTATTATCGACTTTATTGGATTTATTTTTTACTTATATATAATATATGTATTGACATGTTTCCAACAGGTACCTGTTTTCTAATTTTTTTCAAAAAAAATCGTTTCCACATTTCAATTTTGCATATCCGTTTTCCGTTTTCATGCTTCATAGGTAATTAATTAAATTATAATAGAATTTTACTGTAAAAGTTAAGTGGTGTTATCCATATATTTTCACATTAATAAAAAGGTATAACTGTTTGATTTACTCAAATATATTAATTATTATCAGTTATTATAAATTTGATCAGAAAGTCATGAATCCTTTTGACTCGTCTTTATCTTCTATAACTCTTTTTAACCCGATATGATCTATTATAAAAATTATAATTTTTTTTGGAAAATACCCTAATTATATTTTGTAATTTGTAAAATAGACTCTTTTATTTTTATTTTTTTTAAACTTAACTTCTTTTATATGTGATATAACATGTTTTCCAAATTTGAATTAAATTATTTGTATTTAATAAATAAATAAAATTGAAATAATAATGACAACGATATTAATAATGATTTATTATATTTTAAAAACTTGAGAGATATATTTTTTTATCAAATTTCTATATAAAAATTACCTATTTATCAGAATTTAGAATACTAGAAAATATTTCTTTCAAATGTTTATATATTTTATATAAAGAGAAACAATCTCCAATTACTGATTTTTAATTTTATCAGTTTTATTTTTATATAATCTCAAAATATTGTAATAGTATTGTTCTTATCATATTTAATTTTGAATGATATCATTATTAAAAATATTGTAATGGGAATGTTAGAATATATTTTTGTTTTCTTGGTCAAATAGTAGTATATATAATTTCTAATTTATGATAATAGTTAACAATATTTTGCATTAAATAATATTTTAATTTATCTCCCCCAAAAAGTATATGTAGTTTTTAAAATGTAGTTTTATTAAATTTTTTTCAAATATTTTGAAGTTATTCAGTTATATTTTCAAATTATGAAAGATAAACAGATCATTTCCATAAAAGTTTACAAAATCATAATATTTATAAACAAAGATAATTTAAATATTGCTGATAAAATTAAAAAAATAATTTTAATTTTTTCGTAATTAGTAAGGGAGAAATGTGAATTTATTTTTCATGAAAATAATAAATTTAAAATATTATTTAAAAAAATTTCTTTTACTATATTAATATACTTATTAGTTATTATTGTATTTTAGTGTCTTTATTTTACAATAGTAATAAATATATTTAAATATTATAATTCAAAACATATTTATTCTGGAGATATTAAATAAAGATAAACAAATTTGAAATTAAAATAATAATAATTCAAAATTAAATTATCTATATATCAGATTTTTGTGCTATTTATTAGGGAACTAAAGAAATAAATTACTATAGTATTATTAAGATGGAAAAACTATTAAAAGATTGTTCACTGACAATATATGTAATATAAGTTGTTAAGTTATCTTTTAATTAAATAAAAAAATAAAATAAAATGATATTTTTAAATTATGAAAGATAAACAGGTCATTTACACAAATTTTCATAAAAGTATAATATTTGTCAACAAGGATAATTTAAAATTGATGATAAAAACTAATTTTAATTTTCTTTCGAAGGTAGAAATGTGAATTTATTTTTTTATGAAAATAATAAGTTTAAATATTATTTAAAAACGTGATTATTATATTAATATAATTATTATTGTATTTTTAGTGTATTTATTTTAAAATAGTAAATAATATATTGTTTAAATATTCTAATTCAAAATATATTTATTCTGGAGATATTCAATAAAACAAACAGATTTGAAATTAAAATAATAATAATAATTCAAATTTGAAATATCTATATACCAGATTGTTTTGTTATTTATTAGGGAACTAATAAAATAAATAAAAATTACTATAATTATTATTAAGATTTAAAAAAAAATAAAAGATTGTCTAGTGGCAATATATGTGATATTACACATGAATTATAATGTTATTTTGCTATTAGGTATGCTCAAATAATAGTATAGAGATGGTGAAAATTACACAAAAAATAAAATAAAAACCTCTAAATCTAAATAATTTTTTAAAACAATTAGAAAAGAAAAAAACAACATACGATAAAAATGAAAAATAGAAAATGTGACTATATAACTAATTTATAACACAAAATATTGTTTTTAACTTAGAACATTGTTTAAAATATGTTTAAAGTTCTATGGTCTAATAAAATGTGGCCTCAAAATTACAAAAAAAACATTAGGTGGGCGTAAACGATGATTTAGTTTGGCTGTCATAAAGGTCGGGCCAACATGAAATCAGAAAAATGTTAGCGAAAAATAACCGTAAAAGCGATTTAAAAAAGAATATTAGAAACTGGTTATGTATTGGAAACTATATATATAATATAATAAAAAATAAAATTATACTACATTAAAATATATTATGAATGGAAAAAAAAATCAATATTTTTAAATAACATCTAATGTACTAAAAAGTGTTATGAGTTACGTAAAGCAGAATCAAAGCAGTTATGTTAGTTCGGTTCGGATAGTTCACCTGATATAAGTGTATTTGTTTACCGTCTCATTCAACCGGATGGCTTAGTAAAATTATAAGCCATTTGGTCCACGAAGAAACCATATAAACTGAACAAATTTAATCTCCTTTTTTGTGTTTAAAATTTATCTTTCATATTAGGAAATTCCCAAACACACGTCTCGTTGACGGACCGGACCGGTGACTCGAGCAAAAGAATTTGATTGGTAGTTTGGGAATTTAAATTAATGTTTAAAAACTTCAAATATAATGTGGTTCCTATTGTTTCTATCAACGCTTGACTTCAAATGATAGAGATCAAAGTCAATAAGCCCTTCCGATTTGTTGTCGAGATTATGTGCCCACATAATTTTATATCTTAACTAGCTGGACCCACTTCATTGACTTAAACGATGAAGTCACTGTAAATTTGCAATTGCTAGGAAGTTGTAAGAGCTACTTTTTTTTCATTTGTACTCAGAGACTTGCTAAATTTTGTTTTTCCACGTTCATTATTGGAGAGAGAATTTTGCAAAGATTAAGAGATGTTTCAAGCTCTCAGTATTACTATAAAAGCAAACGCTGTGTTTATTTACCAAAGAGAGAGAGAGAAAAAAAAGAAAGAAAAAAAAATATGAGGTGTGCTCTACTCTGGACTCATCTCTCACTATTACTTTTCTTGATCCTTGATGCAGCAGATCTCATCGCTTCAAGATCCTGTCCAGACCACTGTGGAAACACTTCCATAACATTCCCTTTTGGGATCGGAAATGATTGTTACCTCAGTGAATGGTTTGAAATTCAATGCAACAATTCTACTTCTGGGAACCTCGTCCCCTATCTACCCAAGATTTTCAAAGAAGTTGTGAGTATACATCTTCCGGATCCTAACGAATTCTATGTCAAGCCATACGGATCACTTCGCATCAAAACCAACATAACTTCCACGGGATGTTCCAACAATAGCGATGGAATAGTGTTTGGTGAGCCTTTGAACTTTACAGGCACCCCTTTTACCATTGGCGCTTCCAATAACCTAATAGCTATTGGCTGCAACAACAAGGCCACACTGACAAATCTTGAGCCGAGACTCGTGGGATGCATGACGAATTGTGGAGCAAGAAAGAAAGGGGATAAGTCAAGGTGCAATGGTTACAGATGTTGCCAAGCAGACACACCTGATGAGATAGGACATGTAATCGGTGTTAGTATCGAGGACAACCTTAGAAACATAACAAGAGGAAGCGGTTGTAGAGTAGCCTTCTTAACAGACGAGTTTCACCAATATCCACAAGTGTACAGTACTGAGGCCAAGTTAACAGATCCACAGTGGTTTCACGATAGGCAGTATACTACAGTCCAACTACGATGGGTGATTCCGCTGATGAATCACTCGTTGATCAAGTCTCTGGGATGCAACCAAGTGGAAGAGATATATAGAAACACGAACATCACAACTATGAAATATTATTCTACTTGCCATTGTGTCTTAATAGATATTGATACCAAAGATCGGAGTTGTCGATGCAGTCATGGTTACGAAGGTAACCCATATAAATTGGGTGGATGTAAAGGTTGGTAATTGTTTTTTTTGTTTTTAAGTATTTTGCTTTTTCATTTTTTTGTGTTGTGTAAAAATCAGGTGACCTTTAAATATATTATACAAATGGAAACATCTCATATTAGGTGGTAATAGATAGTTAAAGTAATAACTATGAAATCATCATCATCATCTAACTGCAAGTTTCTGACATTTTTTTTCATCTAGATATTGATGAGTGTCAATCTTCCAGCCGTTACTGTAGTTGGGCTGACAGTTGTGTGAATACTCCTGGAAACTATAACTGTGTAAGAAAAAATAATGTCCCCATTACTATAGGTAAGGTTATTGTTACCTAATTTCTATTCAAGTAAAAAAAAAAAAAAAGGAAATTTGCTAATATATCTTACATCTTCTCAAACTTTTGAAAACTACACCAAATTTTTCAAAATTTGAAAAATATAACTTTTTGCATGAAATAAATAAAACTAAATAATATAAAATTAACTAATGTAACAATTATTTTGGTTATTTAATTTTTACATATATTAGAGAATAATTAATTTAAATATAATAAAAATTTCAAATTTTAAAATAAATATTTTATACATTAATTGGAAAAAATATCGAAGAAAAAAACTGTTTATTTTTATTTTTATTAAAATCATTTTTTACATACGATTTAGTCAAGATTTATATATTTTTCAATTTAAAGTTAGATATTTTTTAAAAACATTATAGATAATGACGAACCCAAATCTTGTAACTATTTTTTAAAAATAAATTCCAAATTAATATTAAAAATACTAATTTCTTTGTAGATTTTGTTAAGATTTAAGTGATATCATATTTTATATAAAAAGATAAATTTATCCATGATATATTTTTATTATTAACTATAAATTTAAAGATAAAATCACAAATTCATTGTTTATAAATTTAATTTGAATATATTAAAATAAATAATCCATAACAGTTATAAATTAAAATTACATAACAATGTTTTTAGTGAAATGAAAGTTTTTGATGAAAATTTCTATTTTTTTTATTTAGTCAACATATTACTTTTATTAACTATAAATAAGTCTACTAAGAAAAAATATAAATCAACGAACCAAAAAATATATCAACAGTATAAATAAATATATAAATCAATCAATCAGTTAAAATATAATTCAACTGTTAAAAAATAAGTCATTGGAGAATTCAAATAATTTAATAGAGAAAAAATAAGTCGGCAGTTAGATAAATCAACTTTAAAAATAAATCAACATAAAATAATATAAGTCTATTAAGGATAGTATACTAAAAATATATAAATCAACAAACAAAGAAAATATATCAACAGTTTAAATAAATCAACTATGTAAATAAATTAAACAGTCAAAATATAAGTCAACTGTTAAAAAAATAAGTCAGTGATGAAAAAAGTAAGTTAATAGATAGAAAAAATAAGTCAACAACTAGATAAATCAGCTTTTATAATAAGTCAATATAAAATAATATAAGTCTATTGAAAAAATAAGTCTACAAAAAATAAAGTAAATCAACAAGCAATCATAATAAGTTAACAATTTAAATAAGTTGACTATGTAAATAAATCAATCAATCGAGATATGTCGACTATTATAAAATATGTTATCGGTGAAAAAAATAAGTCGAGAGAAGTAAAAAAACAAGTCAGCAGTTTAATAAATCAGTTTTAATAATAAATCAATCTAAAATAATATAAATCTACAGAATTTTTTTTAAAAATAGTCAACAATATAAAGTTAAAAATCAATTAATTACAAAAATATATATTCTTGGTATTAATTTTTATAATAAAGTTAAATTAAGGATGATTCTATTCATATCATTAAAATATAAATTAAAGTGTTAGTTATATTATTTAGAATTAATTTATTTTTAAAAATTAAATAATTAATAAATAGGGGTATTTTTCAAATTATAAAATATTAGGTATAATTTTCAAAAGTTTTATAAAATATAGAGTAGTTATCCAATTTCCCCAAAACAAATTCACTTTTTCCTCTCATGTGGTTTGCAGGGTTAAGTGTAGGTTTTGGTGTGTTGATATTTATTGGGGTAAGCTTTGGATTATACAAATTTATCAAAAGGAGAAGGAAGATCAACAGGAAAAAAAAGTTCTTCAAACGTAATGGAGGTCTATTGTTGCAACAACAATTGACTTCGAATGAAGGAATCATTGACAAGACAATAGTATTCAATTCAAAAGAATTGAAGAAAGCTACTGAAATTTTCAGCTTAAACAGAGTGCTTGGACAGGGCGGTCAAGGTACAGTATACAAAGGAATGCTTGAAGATGGAAGAATTGTAGCAGTGAAAAAGTCTAAAGTTGTAGACAAAGACAAGTTGGAAGAGTTCATCAATGAGGTTGTCATTCTATCACAAATCAACCATAGGAACATCGTTAAACTTTTAGGATGCTGTCTTGAGACAGAAGTGCCACTTCTTGTCTACGAGTTTATTCCCAATGGTAATCTATTCGAGCATCTTCATGATGAATCTGATGATTACACGATGGCTACATGGGAAGTGCGTTTGCGCATTGCTATAGATATCGCTGGAGCTCTTTCTTACCTTCACTCATCTGCTTCGTCTCCAATTTACCACAGAGACATCAAAACTACAAACATAATGTTGGATGACAAATATCGAGCCAAGGTGTCTGATTTTGGCACGTCAAGATCGGTCACGGTTGATCATACCCACCTAACTACGGTTGTTTCGGGTACAGTCGGATATGTGGATCCAGAATACTTCCAGTCAAGCCAATTCACTGATAAAAGTGATGTATATAGCTTTGGAGTGGTGCTCGTGGAGCTTATCACCGGAGAAAAGCCAGTCTCTATTATGCGGTCTCAAGAGAACAGGACGTTAGCAACTTATTTCATTCTCGCATTGAAAGACAATAGGCTCACCGATATTATTGACCCTCGAGTTAGAGATGATTGCAAACTAGAGCAAGTCATGGCGTCAGCACAACTTGCAAGGAGATGTCTAAATCTTAACGGAAAGAAACGACCAAGCATGAGAGAAGTTTCGATGGAACTAGAGAGAATTCGTTCACCAAATGGAGATTTACAATCACATGCTCATAACGTTGAAGACGAAGTAGATGAAGTAGTTGTTGCGTTTAACATTGGCGTAGAATCGTGCAACAGTGTAAGTGTTACTGCTCCTTCGTTGTTTCAAGACAGTGCTGTCTCAACTTCGTGGTTAGATGATGAACCATTAGTTCCTCGTCAGACATGGTAACCCATAATATCGTTTCTTGAATCTTGATGTTATTTTTTCACATATAAAATTTCTAGCTACTGTATAATTTCTTTCGCTTGTTCAGTAGTAATCACATAAATATGTTTTTAACGATAGGCGTAAGTAACGGACAACGGATACAATGCAGAGTCTCGTAGTGCTCATCATTCATTCAGAACCCGGTTTAGATGTTTCAATTCCAAGCCAACGAATTTTGGTTTACCCCATCATCTTCCGGTTTAATTCAAACCCAATTTGTGAATTCTCTAGCGGTCACATTTGTTTCATCATCTTCCGGTTTAATTCAAACCCAATTTGTTTCATCATCTATCGTCTCATGGACGAAGCGTATAATTTCTTGAGCTCTACCTTCCTCACTTGGCTAATGCTAGACTTCAGCTTAAGAAAAAAATTCAATTTTTATTTTAAAATTGATCAATTAGGGTGTTTTGAAAAAGAGTTGCCTATTTGAGATTCATTAACATGTGGTTCTGCTATGTTTGCTTTACATGATTTTTTTATATTATTATTACAAGAACAAAATTGTCGGAATTATATGTTCAACACAAAAATAGAGGCGCAAACCCCTAAATTGGTTTATCCAAATTCGAGCAGATGATCGATGTTTCAGGATTTTCTCCATAGTATTTTGGAAGTGATTTTCTGAAAGAACGTTAAGAAAAAATAATAATAAAAAGTAATAAAAGTTCACTTTGAGATACAGTTTTTTAAATGAGAAACTTTAGATATCCATTTCAAAAGTTTTCTTAAATTTATCAGATTTTCATTGGTTTATATTTATTTATTTGTAATAAAATTAAATTGCAAAAATTCTAAATTTTTTTTGAGAATTCCATTTCAGTTTCTAACTGATAGAGTTGCTCTTGTAGAAACCAATCTATATATTATCAAAATGCCGTGTTTAATACTTTTTTTTAATTAATATAATTTTTAGTTAAAATTTATTATATATTTATTAAAATTAGCAAAAGTTTTAAATGACTCTTATAAATTTATTTTATTAAACTACGATCAATTTTTGTTTTTTTTTTCTAACTCATTTTAAATTTACCTAAGAGACAAATGAATTAAACCATTAGATGTCCGATTGCAAAACCTATCTCAAAATGCATAATTCTAGATTCTTTCTTCTTTTTCTTTTGTCACACAAATTATATTGAAATCAACATCAAATTACAAGATGTGTTCTTTGCCAACGAGTGTGACTCACTTGCTACCTAAAGTAAAGTTCAAAGCATGTACAAGATAGAGTAACCGTAAGAATCGTAGACAAAAAACCACAAACTTTTGAGAAAAATTTACACAAATAATCGATTTGAAATCAATATCCAATACTTCGGCCATTAAAGGTCATCGGATCGGACAACACAAATATCTTGCAATGTCTTTTTGAGCGTTTAACAACATAATTATATATTCTATTTTAAATGCATCTGTTAGGCCAAAAAAATAAAAAAAATGTTATTTGCCAATCGCCACTACAATATTTAATTTCTAGTTTTACTTTTATTTTTGGCTGATTTTTTTATTTTCCCGGTCATTTCTTTTATACTTTGCCTCCATTTTTTTTCCCAACTTCGAGCTTCTTCCATTTTCTTCTCAGTTAACAAACCTAACTCGGTAATTTTCTATAGAGAGAACTCATCTCTTCTTCTTCCTTATTCTTAAACCTCTCCTCCATCATCGTTTTCGCTTCGATCTACTCCACTAGTAATTGACAAACCCTAGAATTCAACTTCTCTCTTCTCTACACTTTGTTGCATAGCAAAATTAGGGTTTCGATACTCTTCGTGTTTAATCTATGGTTTATCTTCTTCGCTTGACCTAATTAGTGTTGATTTTGACAGGTGCGAGTAGCTTTTGAAATTTCGCTATGTATATCAAGCTGGTATGATTTTTTTTTTTTTTAATTCCTCTAATTGCAATTGAAACTTCTGTTCATCTTGTAAATCACTATTTGAATTTTCTTCTTCTATGGTTCGATTTAGGTTATAATCGAAGGTTTTAAGAGCTATAAAGAACAAATTGCTACTGAGGATTTTAGCCATAAGGTTAATTGTGTTGGTAATGTCTCTCTTCGTGAACCTCTTTGATTCCTTGTAGTTTCTGGATTTGTGGTTCGTTGCAGTTCTTTTTGATTATTCTTAACTTGTTGATGAAACTGTTAGTGTAAATTTTTGAATGTAGTTGGAGCAAATGGTTCTGGGAAAAGCAATTTCTTCCATGGTGAGATTGAGCTTTTATTTTTTAATTATCCTTTTTCCTCACATTTTTTTCCAGTTTTTGATTCTGAGTGAATTTTTGGATTATGGATGCAGCAATTCGTTTTGTATTGAGTGATCTCTTTCAAAATCTGCGGGGTGAAGATAGGCATGCATTACTCCATGTATGTTCATAAGTTTTGTGGCAGTCTTCTAAGTTATTTCGTTGAGTGCCTTTCATGTTAACCTGAATTTTCTTTTAACTTCGAGCTTGTTATTGGACAGGAAGGTGCTGGTCATCAAGTTGCGTCTGCGTTTGTGGAGATTGTGTTTGACAATCGTGATAACCGCATCCCGGTAATAACTCCATTTGCCTAAAACTTCTTTTTTTTGTGAACATTGTGATGGATTGGTTTATTTTTCTGATGTAATAGGTGTAAATGTTTGTTGTTGATGTTGAATCATAGTTTTGCATCTAGTTATATCTTTGTCCAGCTAGAAGCTGAAAAACTGTTGTGCTAAGCTGGGAAATATTAGGTCTGTTATATTTTAGTGTCTTGGACTAGTTTAGTTGATATAGGTTAATTTCATGGTTTCATGTTAATCAGATAAATTTTGAAGTCTCCTTTAGGTTCATAACACTGTCATCATTTCTTGGCTATTTTTAGGGTGTTTTTTTTTAAGTCATAAATGTGTAAATCTTAGCCGCACCTATGAAAATCTAGTAGTATCAGAACTTTCTTTGTGCTATACACATTAATATTAAAAGTGTAAGGCAGTTGGAATCCTTGTAACCCAGCATATTCTTTCTATTCCTGAATATAAATTAGTTTCCCCAATGGCAATATTTCAATTGTTCTCATGATCTGTGGCTTTTTCCACTAGGTTGATAAGGAAGAAATTCGCTTGCGTCGAACAATTAATCTGAAGAAGGATGAATATTACTTGGACGGGAAACACATTTCGTGCGTACCTTTTCCTTAAGTTTACACACTCTTTTGTATTGCCTTATTTTGTGGATGGGTGACAAGTTGTTTAACAAAACTTGCAGAAAAAGTGAAGTTATGAATTTATTAGAAAGTGCTGGATTTTCTCGTTCCAATCCGTACTATGTAGTTCAACAAGGAAAGGTAAGCTCCTGTTAGAGAAAATACATTGGGATTAACCCTATGCTAACATATTCTACATATAAGACGCCTTTTTATGTGGTATGTTTGTAGATAGCCTCGTTGACGCTGATGAAAGACTCAGAACGGCTGGATCTGCTTAAAGAAATTGGTGGTACTCGTGTTTATGAGGAGAGGCGCCGTGAAAGTTTAAAAATTATGCAGGACACAGGCAAGTTATCAATCTGCAGTAATAGTAGAACCTCTTTAATTTCAGATGAATGCATACATGGCTACCTTGAAAACCTAATACTGCCAAATGACATCTATCCCAGGGAATAAACGTAAGCAGATCATCCAGGTTGTCCAATACTTGGATGAAAGACTAAGGGAATTGGATGAAGAGAAAGAAGAACTCAGAAAATATCAACAACTTGACAAGCAACGGAAATCACTGGAATACACCATTTATGACAAGGAGCTTCATGATACTCGGGAGAAACTAGAACAGGTCAGCCAGTTTAATTAAGCATAATGATTTAAATGTTTTCTCTTGTTCAGTGAACCTGATGTTGCTTATGAATTAAATATTTTTGGTGTTTCTGTTCTGGTGCAACTTAAATTTTAATGTTTTATTGGACTCTGGTAGACTCTGTGATTCTGCTCTTCAATGAACAAATGTTATTTTATTATTGTACTGTTCACTCAATACTAAGCTTTACATTTTCTAAAATTGGGCATTATATTCATGATTTAGGTAGAACTTGCACGAACGGAAGCATCTGAAGAGTCTACAAAAATGTATGATAGAATTGAGAAGGCCCGTGACGGCTCCAAGAGCTTAGATGAGTCGCTGAAAGGATTGACAAAAGAGCTTCAGACATTATACAAGGAAAAAGAATCTGTTGAAGAACAACAAACTGAAGCTATTAAGAAGAAGACAAAGCTCGAGCTTGATGTGAAGGACTTTGAGGATCGTGTTTCTGGAAATATCCAGTCTAAGGTACTACTAATTTGGTGGCGAATCATGTGGTCATAAGTTGATACTCACTCAATTTTGTAGAGAAACTTTGATAAAAAAATTATACATCAAGATGATTTTTAAAGTTACATATCTGCAAATGAATGTCTTTTTAATTTTATACCTATATAGATAAGGTGTACCAATGGTGTACTATGGCTTGCAGAATGATGCACTTGAGCAACTTAATGCAGTGGAGAGAGAAATGCAGGATTCTTTGAAGGAACTGGAGATGATTAATCCTTTGTATGAAAGTCAAGTTGACAAGGAGAAGGAGACAACAAAAAGGTATGTGTATATATAATGTCAGTGTAATGCTGAATAGCTTTGTTCATTCAGAAAATGAATGGATTGTATGTTTAAATAGGCCTCCTGTTTGAGGGAAGTGATTCAAGAAATAGTATTAATACCCTAGAAAGACTATGACGATCATATTGGGTAAAAGCTTAGGTGTTGAGATAAAATGGGGGAGTTCTGCTGTTTGGCTCTGGTGATGCAAAATCGGATTTTTTCCTTTTCATTAGAGTCGTCTTACACTGACAACTATTGTTTATGTTTTTTTATACAGAATCGCGGAGCTGGAAAAAAGGCTTAGCATTCTTTATCAGAAACAGGGCCGTGCAACTCAGTTTTCAAATAAGGCCGCTCGAGACAAATGGCTTAGGAAGGAAATTGAAGATCTCAAACGTCTTCTAGACTCAAATATGGTTCAAGTGAGTATTTATGAAAGATGCATCATAGCATAATTATATCATATGATTACACAATGTTTTAATCCTGAAAGGATAAAACTGGTCATATCTTGTGTATTTCTATGGCATTTAGTTCTCTCTATAGTTTCATATTTTGCAGCGAATGTATGGAATCAGGTGCATATGATTGATGATCTGACCTGTTCGTTCTATTCTAGGAGCAAAAACTTCAGGATGAAATTCTTCGCCTCCATACTGATTTGACAGAGCGTGATGCACACATCAAGAAACATGAAGTTGAAATTCGTGAACTTGAATCTCAAATTTCCAAGTCTCATGAACTATTTAATATTAAAAAGAGGGAGAGAGATGAAGAACAGAGAAAAAGAAAGTAAGAATTGCTGTAATTTTGAATACCTGTTTATATAGTAGACAATTTTTTGATATAACATAATATAAGTTAACACAGGGAAAAGTGGGGAGAAGAAAATCAACTATCTTCTGAGCTTGAGAAGTTGAAAACGGAACTTGAACGAGCAAAGAAAAACCTTGATCATGCAACTCCAGGAGTAAGTGATTGGCAGTATCCGTTTTCTTGTTGCTGACAGTTATATGGAAGGAAAATGTTTATTTTTTAAGATTAATTGATAGATTAGATCCATCCAAGTCCTTTTTGGCTTAGTTAGAAATTGACAAACAATGTGCTGACCTTACATCTCTGTTGGGTTCATGTAACTTGATTGCCATATTCAGTTTTGGCTTCTGGTAACTCAGTCCATTTCATTGTCTCAGGATGTAAGGCGAGGGCTGAGCTCTATTCGACGGATTTGCTCAGAGAATAGGATCAATGGAGTTTTTGGTCCACTTGTTGAGTTGGTTGATTGCGATGAAAAGTTTTTCACTGCAGTTGAAGTCACTGCCGGAAACAGGTATGGGTAAACCTACTGAAATTTACCTCACAGCTACAATTATCATATGTGGCTCTATTTTTTACCTTATGATCTGCTCTTGTCATTTTTTTTGTTCTATGACCAGCTTATTTCACGTGGTCGTTGAGAATGATGATATTTCAACCCAGATAATTAGACACCTGAATTCTCTTAAGGGTGGGCGAGTGACCTTCATACCTCTGAATCGGGTGAAGGCACCTCACGTTAACTATCCAAAAACTTCTGATGCAATACCACTGCTGAGAAAGTTAAAGTTCGACTCTAAGTTTGCACCAGCATTTGGTCAGGTGTTCCTTTTGTTCTCTATCCACCACCTTTATGCCCAGCAATTTCTTATCACCTTCCGAGCTTTTTATGTGCCTTTCTGTTCTCAAGTGACGGACTTATTTAAATATATAGTCACCTTTTATTGAACTATTTTTTTGTGTTTATTTTAATGTCATTATTTCGTAATGTGTCTTGATGTAGGTTTTTGGTAGAACTGTAGTCTGCTGTGATTTGAATGCGGCAACAAGAGTTGCCAAGAATGATGGTCTTGATTGCATAACTATGGAAGGTTGGAACTGAATTGTATTTTATATTCTCTTAACTTTCCATTTGAACATGTGTTTGGTTTACCTGAAGGCTCTGATGTGCCATGACAGGTGACCAGGTGAGCAGAAAGGGTGGTATGACCGGTGGGTTCTATGACCACAGGCGATCAAAGTTGAGATTTATGAATATCATAATACAAAATACTAAGTCTATAAATGTGAAGGAGAAGGTTTTGGATGATGTTAAAAGGCAGCTGCAAGATATCCTTTCCATAACTAGCATTGGTTTACTTGTTGTTACATTTTGGCTTTCTTATGAATTATATCATATTGTTTTATGTGTGTTGAGTGGGTGTTTTTTTCTTTTCATTCTCCATGCCAACAGTTATCCATTCATAGCGTTTACTTAACTTGTCTCACTGATAGATCAGCAGATCACACAGCTTGTTACTGAGCAGCAGAGACTTGAAGCAGACTGGACGCACTGCAAATTACAGGTGGAGCAACTTAAGCAAGAGATAGCTAACGCAAATAAGCAAAAACAGGCTATACACAAGGCCCTTGAAAACAAGGTACCATTATTTTATGCTTTTTGGCCTTTATTCAATTTTTGGAGTGGTCTTCAGTTTTAATTATATTATTCTCCTATGCTGCAAAATACTAATTTTCTTCATCTGTTTGCAGGAGAAATCATTAAGTGATATTAGAACAAGAATTGATCAGCTGAGATCTAGCATGTCTATGAAAGAAGCTGAAATGGGAACAGAACTTGTGGATCACCTAACTCCAGAAGAAAGGGAGCAATTGTCGCGATTAAACCCTGAGATTAAGGATCTTAAGGAAAAACTTATTGCATACAAGAATGATCGCATTGAGGTTGGTGGTGAAAAAAGATAATTAGTTTGAATTGATTTCTGATCTATGTGCTTTTCTTTCCTTAGAATAAGTCTGATTTGTGTGTTTTCTTTTGTTTGAATAACTCTGATTCATGTCCTTTTCATTACAAACAGAGGGAGACAAGAAAAGCAGAGTTGGAGACTAATTTGGCTACAAATTTAAAGAGGAGAATAAATGAGTTACAGGCTACTATAGCTTCCATCGACGATGATAGTTTGCCTAATTCAGCTGGCTTAAAAACAGAAGATCTTAATGATGCAAAGTTGTTGGTTGATGAGACCAAAAGAGAGCTCAAAAGTGGGTCCCAAGCATTCTTATCTACTTTATTTGACATTGCTTGAGCTTGACCTTCTACTATTCACACGAGTACACTCACTGCCATTTCGTGGTTTTAGGTCTCTGTGACAGCATTGAAGAGAAGACAAAGCAAGTAAAGAAAATTAAAGATGAGAAAGCAAAGTTAAAGGTAGTAAAATCTGTATCTTAAGAGACTATTGTTTTTCCTATAGGTATCTGACAAAAGTTTCTTGTTCTCTCAGACATTGGAAGATGACTGTGAGCGGACAGTGCAAGATGTAGGTAAAAAGTTGGAGGAACTATTTAGCCATCGTAACTCGCTCCTTGCTAAGCAAGAAGAGTATACGAAGAAGATTAGGGGATTGGGTCCTTTGTCATCTGATGCTTTTGACACGTATGTTTGCTTCTTCTCTTTCATATTCGTCCTGCTTCCAGTCAGTTTGGCTCTCTCAGTTTATTTGTAACTTTTACAGTAACACTGTCCTTAATTTCCATTTTTCTAGAGTACTTGTTCAATAATAAGTTCATAGTCGTAATCGGTGGTAACTGTTATGTGTCCTGAGATTGTAGTTCTAGAATTTATATAACATGGATAAGCTATGGAATATTATAGGTATAAACGAAAAAATGTGAAGGAGCTGCAGAAGATGCTACACCGGTGCAGTGAACAGCTGCAACAATTCAGCCATGTAAACAAGAAAGCGCTTGATCAATATGTAAACTTCACAGAACAACGAGAAGAACTTCAGAAACGGCAAGCAGAGCTTGATGCAGGAGATGAGGTAAATATTGAGAGGTTTCATAATCTAGACCAAATTCTACGTAGAAAGTTGAATTTATCTGACACATTCGACATAATTTTGCAGAAAATCAAAGAACTGATTACAAATCTGGATCAGCGGAAAGACGAATCTATAGAACGTACTTTCAAAGGGGTTGCACATCACTTCCGGGATGTATTCTCTGAGCTTGTTCAAGGTGGATATGGCGCCCTTATCATGCAGAGGTTAAAGGTATGTTTCTGTTTCCCTTTCCTCGATAACACGTTTTGCTCTATATCCATTTACTTTGGATCCCTTGTGTGTTTTTCCCATTATCAAATGACTAGCTAAATATCAGAGCACAAGTGAACGAGATTAATAAAGTATTCTAATAAACCATGTGTAGAGGTTTTCTGGTATTTCATTGTGATCTCTTCAGTCTTTAGTAATTTAGTTGCATGGACATGAAACATTTTGCTTACATATTCAGGATCGTGATGAAAATGATGATGATGAGGATGACAATGATAGAAGTCATGAAGCTAACGCAGACGGAGGAAGACTTGAGAAATACATTGGTGTAAAAGTAAAGGTACAGTACATAAAAAGACTCGTCAACACTACATAATAAAGAAAGGTAAATTCTAATCATAGTTGGTGTACTTGTTTGGTAGGTCTCATTTACAGGTCAAGGGGAAACACAATCAATGAAACAATTGTCAGGAGGCCAAAAGACCGTTGTTGCCCTCGCGTTAATCTTTGCTATCCAACGATGCGATACTGCACCATTCTATCTATTTGATGAGATTGATGCAGCACTTGATCCTCAGTATCGAACCGCTGTGGGCAACATGATTCGTCGTCTAGCTGATGATTATGGCACACAGTTCATAACCACAACGTTCCGTCCCGAGCTAGTGAAAGTTGCGGATAAGATATATGGAGTATTCCATAAAAACAGAGTTAGTGTTGTGAATGTTATCTCAAAGGATCAAGCTTTGGACTTCATCGAGAAAGATCAATCCCATGATACATGATCCAGTCTTGAGGTTAGTTAACACATGGTTGCGTGAGACTTGTTTAAGTGACTTAACATTTTATCAGGTTTGCTTCTAGGAATATAGTATCTCTAATCTGCAGTTCAGGTTGTATAATTATCCAAGTCGACCTGATTCTAGACTGTTATATATTTATGCAAAAACTCTTTGATTGGGTCAAGAGGGGGCGATGAATTGGGTCCACAATGTTGTTTGTATGATTTTTTTTTTTTTCACTACAAAAATCTACAAAACTATTTCTTCTAAAATTGTAAGAGAAAATTTTAATTGAAAACCGAAAAGAATATATTTAAAGGGTAAATGTTTTTTCCAAAAATAAATATGGACAATTACATTTTTTATTTTTATTTTTATTAAATATATATATCATATGTGACACCTATGTTAACAGTAATTTATATATATAATCATACGTAGCAAGAGACATAATCACCAAACTGATAGTCATTACTTAAGTTTGTAATGATTAAAATATAAGAATCAAACTAAACATCACAACTAAAACCGAATTCACAATTTAAAGTGATAATCTAATAAATGTTTTAAGTAATGTAGGCTTTTAACTCTTAATGTTTTGTATTCACGATTTCGTTTCATATTTATAGTTTTATGTCCTTATGTTATGTAAATTATCTTAAACCAAAAATGTTAGGTAATATATGTATATTTAAATGTAAAATTCAGTATAGTGGAGATAAAAGGTTATTTACAGCTACATGTTGAGCATAAGCTTTTTTCAAAAACAAAGGCATTTTTGCAAAATATAGTAAAAATGAGTTGAAAGAAAATCCTAGAATCATGATGCCCATCTAGCTTGAGGATCCATGAGTTTGCTTTCTTCAGTGTAGCGTAAAGAGGTGATTCTGTCACTCACTTTCTGGATATTACCATCACGAAAGAGAAAACCCACTGAATGGCGACTTTGATTGTGGCGTCGACAGTTCTTTTCCCTCCATATGCTGTAGATTTTTGCTTGGAACATCATTCGAGGCAATGTTTTTGTCTAGTAGCTTCCACTGTCGTGATTGTAGTAAAACAAGCGTACGCAAGCAGTCTGGTGCGATCTTACGTCCTAAAAACCGACCCACGAGCTCCATCCATAGTGTGAAAGAGTAAGGACAAGCAAAGATTAAATGATCTCTAATTTCATCTCCCCAAAAAAGAGACATTCTTGGACATGTACCCAACAACGAGTGCGTGCGCCAGTTGCCAAACAGTCCCTAACTGCAAGCCAAACGATAAAAGAATACCTTGGGACCTGCTGAGAAAACCAAACTGTTTGATGCCAAAGAACTCGAGGCTTCATAGGACGCAGTTGGTTCCAGGTACTATTACTCGAGAAAGAGCTCTTGAAGTCATCTTTTTGCAATCGTTAGGGAAGCTGACCACAAAAACGCACTACAAAGACATCTTTAGGGAAGCCTTAAACCTGAACACCAAAAGCTTTAAATGACACTTATTTTTAAATAGATAAAAGTATTTGTATATTCTGCATTAGATCGTTCTTATTCTTCTTCTCTTCTGATTTGGTTTTGAAAGCATTAGTTATGCACAAAGAAGCACTTAAAACAACAATTATTTTCGCTGTATGAAAAAATCTGAATAACATTTTTAGAATGTGTAAACATTGTATAAATTAGCAGCAACGAGAGTTTGCTTTGCCTTTATTGTCCACAGATCTTTCCTTGTAAATATTTCTCTACATTATACAATCCGCAAAGAGACTTTACCACAGGCATAGTCGCTGGAACCGGCAACTCAAATTCCAAACCAGACTCATCTCTGTTCCCATCATTGCAGTTCCATGAAACGGACTGTTTCCGAGCTTCCCTAATAGCTGATCTTGTTGCACAATGAACAGAAGCCGCTAAAAGCAAAGGTGGTTCGCCTGATGCTGTAGATCAGATCAAGAAGTTGTCGAGTATAAAAGTAGAAACTCTTTAAAATACAATATGGAGCAGAAAATACAAAAAATAATAATATTAAAGATAACATTTCTTCATTATGGTTAGGTTTCAGCGTTTTGGTTACTCATTCTGGTTCAGTCGGGTTCAGGTCGGATATTTCAGGTTTACAGGTTTATGACTCATTTGAGTAATGTATTTATAATTTTTGGTACGAGTTTGGTTCAGTTTCATTGGGTTTGGATCGGGTTCCGATACCCAAAATATTGTGAAAAAACTGTTTGACGTGAAGTTTTTTGGTTAAATAACCACAAATATAACATAAAACTTTCGAATATTTTGGTTAATTGGAGTATTTTCATTTTATGGTTTAAAAATAATTGATATTTTTGGATTTTTACTTGTAATTTTGGGTAATTTAGTTATATATAATATATATAATTAATACCTTTAGTTATATAACTATATTTTGGGTATATGGGATATTCATTCGATTTTCGGTTCAGTTGAGATTTGGTTTTTGGGTATAAGAGTATAGGACCTGTTTGAATATTTTGTCGGTTCGGATTTGGATTTGGGTATGGACCTATGGTACCACTTTTTTTTAGGTCGGATTCGGTTTGGTTCCAAGTTAGTGGTTTCTTGCCCATGCCTATTTATAGTTAAAGAAAGTCTAAAATCCTAATAAAAAAAAAGTGTCAATGTAAATGCAAATAAGTTGAAAGCTTTGATATATCGAGATAACAGTTAGCTCAAATCTCGACAAGGAAAAGCGTAGTGTACCTTTGGAGGAGAGAACACGGTTTTTGTGATGTCCAGTGTTGAGAATCTCAACGTTGAATTGTTTGGGGATAGAATCAACTGTAGGAATGTGGTAGTCCCAAGTGCCTTGTTGCACCACTAGACCTTTTTCATCAGTTGTGTATTCTTCCATCATGAAAAACCCTATTCCTTGAACAAATGCTCCTTCAATCTTTTCACAAACCATTCATTATTATTAGTTTTTGCTTAGCTTAATAAAATGACTAAAAGAAAGCAAGAAGTATTAACCAAAATGCTCACCTGTCCTAAATCAACTGCAGGATTAAGACTTTTTCCGCAGTCGTAAATGATATCAGATCTTAAAATCTCGGTTTTTCCGGTCACAAGGTCCACCTCTACCTGCAAATAGAATCAGTTTAATTGTTTGATTGATTCAAAAGTTAAAGAAAGAATAGTTTCCCATAGTTACTTGCCTCACTGACTCCAACCCCATAGTTGAGGTATTCCATGGAAGAATACTCTGGCTTATACAATGTACTCGCCGATAAATTCACAGCTTGAGCATATGCCTAATGAAATGAAATTGCAAACTTAACAGTTAATTCATGCTTAGTCTTTGTTAGAATAACTATTAGAAACATACTAAGGTACCTACTTGTTGAATGAGAGTGTTCCACGTTACGGAACCTGAGGTCTCCATCATCAACTGTTCCATTGTAGGTTTCAATCTCTCCACCAAGATAACACAGCAAAGCCTAACGGCTTCACAACTGCTCTCGGATGTCGTGCTACCTGCCGTGAAACCTCCTTGGATCAAACCGAGTGTATCGGATTGAACAACCCGTATCCTCTTCATCAGCTCTTCATTTTCTTTGCATTTAACCATACCGAGACCATAAGCAACCATTTGTTGTACTTTGGTCCATAATCCTTGGCCTATCTCAATACCTCCAACCTCAACCACAACTGAACCATCACTCAAAATGCTTACTTTTCCCGGGGTCGGCCTTTGCATAACTTGATGGATGATAGGTATCCGAGAAATCCCTCTCTTTCGCCATACGTTACACATATTAAACTCCTTCACCATCTCAACTCTTTCCTTGAATTTCGAAGATATCTCCAATTTGTTCCATAATAACGGCAATGTATACTCATCATGATCACCAGCAATATGTTTGTAGAACTTTCCAAGGCTTTCGTAAGTATGAAGGTTTATCTTTCTCACTGCATCAACATCCATTTGAAGAGAAGAAGCTACATTTTCGATAATGGATTCCGCGATGTATGAACCTTGTACTTCCCCCGGAGCTCTCATTGCTGTTCTACTCAAAAGATTCGTCTTGCACACTTTCACGTCTAATGACAAGGCTCCCCAATCATACTTCCTTAGCGGTCCCATTATATTTCGCGGCATGATTGGACTTACATCTGGTTCAATCCCTGCATCTATTAGCATTGTAAGCTCCAATGCCATAACCTTCCCGTCTGATCTAAAACCAACATTGTAAGTTATTTTCATTGGATGCCTTCCTCCAGCCATTATCATATCAGTCCTACGGTTCAGATACATTTTAACAGGACGCTGCAGATTGTACGCGCCCAGCGCGCATGCTGTTGCAACCTGAAACATCATCTCAATGAAGATTCACAAAGCGGAAAGCCATATTCCAAAACCGTAAAGATTTTGATTCATAGAACAAACCAATACTTACAGGCATTGACTTTACAGCTTTACCGCCAAAGCCACCACCAACTCTTCGAGTGATGACTCGCACGCTATGTTCTTGAATGCCAAGACATGTAGCAATTACCGAATGCACGTACTCAGGCGCTTGAGATGAACAGAAAACCTTCACACAATTGTCTTCATCTGGCAAGGCAAGTGCTGTTTGTGGTTCCATATAGAAGTAGTATTGTGACTGAAGCCTCAACTGGATATATATAACAAAGTTTCAAACATACAAATGAGATGTTATTACAAAACTTTTGGGCGAAAATTGGAAAAAAAGAGTTGCAATACCTCAGCTGAGAGTATCCTTAGCTCAGCTTCTTGCATTCCTTTTAAAACATCACCAATTGGTTCAGGGTAAAGCATTGGATGAACCTCGAAAAGGCTAGATCGTTTAACTGCATCTTCAACAGTTAATATCGGTTCTTCTAAATTCTGTTTATCGTACTCAACTACCGCAAGTTTTGCTGCCTCGTCTGCATGTTTCTGTGTGTCTGCGACCTGAAAATCCGTATACTTTTCGATCAATCATGCGAAGAAAGACGAGCATGAAACAAAATAAGAAGAGAATGATGGAGTTACCACAAGAGCAATTCTTTGACCAGCATATAGAGTTAGTTCATCTGCAAATAAAGGTCCCGGTCCAAAAACGGTCTTGGAACCAATGTTTTGTCCTTGTTGTGGAATATCCTTGAAAGTAAGAACTGCAAAAACTCCAGTTGGAGTCACATTCTCACTGAAGCTTATGTTTTTGATTTTAGCCAAAGGCTCCGTGCTATAAATGAATGCGCCATGTAAACAGTCCGGTAAAGTCGGAATATCATCAACAAAGACGGCTTCACCTGAGAGAGAAGCTCATGTAAGGCTCTATTAATGAATCTGTGTACTCTATTTGAATCTTTACCAAAAAAGAAGGCATAAAAGCTAACCAGAAGCCTGTAATACAGCTCCAACTTTGATAACTGCTTTACCGATGGGATGAAATTCATTGCTCTCTAACACTTGCTGTGAAGATGATAGGAAGGGAAGATATTTTTCGGGATCGACATTGCGGTTTTTATGCTTTTGCCCTGAAGCAAGACTACATATTCTATGGCCATTCTCAATCAGCGGATAGAAAAACTTAAATAAAAATCCAACAGCCACGCTTTTCCTATACTCGGCCTGCGAGGTTTCTTTCCCAGGAACTATTATTCCTTTTAGTAAACCCACAGCTTCATAAAGAACATTGTAGCTAAGTAATTTACCTGTCAGGAAATTCTCAACTTCTGTCGCCCTGACAGAATGATCACCGCCATACGAACCAAATGCCAATACGCATTTATTCACCATTATGCCACTTCTTGATGGTTCTTGGCGAGAAACCACCGCAAAGAAAGCAGCGTTCACATAAGGCAATGCGTTTCCAATAGAGCGAGGTGAAGCTCGATAGCTTTCAAAGAGTAATTCAGTGTCATCACTAGAAGGAGCAGTCCTTAATGGGATCTCAACCTTTAACAAAACTAGTTTGGAGTCTAAAATCGAAGGCAATTCAAGAAACTCCCATACCTTAACCTTCTCAGTTTTCCTACCATTTAACATATACACAAATGCATCAGCAGCAAGCAAAAGTGTGGTTATATCAGAAGGAAACTTTCTACTCTGTGCCATCACTAAGTTCCCACCGATACTCCCTAAGTTCCTGATAGAACGGTTGCCAATTTTCTCCATATGAGCAGCCATTTTCTTAAAAGCAAAGGAAGAAAGCAAATCTTCCTTCAAAACATCAATAACATTCGATATAGACACAGCAGCCCCTAGTTCAATTCCTTTCTCCGCTTTCTTGATCATCGACATCTCTGGAATCTGACTAATATCAATATATCTATCAAACCGTTCTTCGTCTTTATAGTAACCTGTCCCGGTGTTTCCCACAACTAACTTCAACGAGTCTCCAGAATTAGAAGCTTCCAATATGTTATGAAGCTCAGCTACACTAAAAGGAGTAGTCCAACGATACCTCGAATGATCCAAACCATTATAAACCTTCTTCTTCTTCTTCAAGAACTCAGGGAATGTTACAAGATGGTCTTTTGAGTTATAAGAAGGCAAATTTTTCAACATAACCTCTTTGTTTTCTCCTTTTTTCCAAAAGGAATTGAATCCTAAGTCCTCTATATCAACATCAACAGCAAAACTCTTACAAACATCAACGATAGAACGATAACCAGTGCATCTACAGAGGTTTCCAGCAATACATTTCTCAGCTTCAGAAACTGTAAACTCATTGGACTTGGAGGTGTTATTATCAGCAGCATTTGAAAGAGCTGAGTAGAGTGAAATACACATCCCTGGTGTACAAAAACCGCATTGAGAGGCATGAAACCCCGCGAATCGCTTGTGAATCGGATGGAATCCTTTCTTTATGTTTCCAAGACCTTCAGATGTTGTAATTGAACATCCATTGATACTACATAGAAGAGTGAGACAAGAGTTTATACTAAATTCCTTCACTTGCTCTAACTCTGAATCATATTTTGATAACAATACCATACAAGCACCACACCCTCCTGCACTAATCATAAAAAATCTATCTGAAAATTCATAAACTTAAATTTGGAATTCACAAAATTGAATCAATTTCACTAATTCTGCAGGACATAAAGATATGATTTTTATTACAATTGGTGAATAATAAATTTTGCTCTTAATAAAAAAAGAGAGACTTGCCTTCACCACAAGCGAGTTTAACACTCTTGAAAGAAGTGTTGAATCTCAAGAACTCAAGTAAAGTTGTAGAAGGATCAATAGATTTAAGGTTGAATCTTTCTCCATTAACTGCAAACTCCAAATCCATTTGTGTGTGTTTCAATAAGAAAGATTTCTGAAAACCCCAGAAAACACAGATTTGATGTGAGTGTGGTGATTAACCAATTAAAGAGAGAATTAAAGCTTGAGAGTTTCGTTTCAAATTCTCTCTTATAATATTTGCGGCACTTTTAAGCACATCTCTGCGTTATTTAACGCAATATTTACGTCTTCTGACTCTTTAAATCTGAGTTTTAGATTCAGACAAAGCTTAAAAGAATATTAGAATCAGTCAACTACGAGTTAGAATCATAGGTAAAAAGAATATTTTGACATTTGGAAGAATATCTCAATAGGTGTCCCTTCTAGTCTTCTAAGCGTTTTTTCTGCTAATGAACCAAGTTTCCAAACTCGAAGCACAAAACCAGAAGGCAGAAACCAATTCAAATTAGGAATATATCACAAATAAATTGGAATCTATATCAATATTTGAATAGAGCTTAGACATTTATTTCTGAAAATAAGTTTTAACTTGAGTCAAACTAAAAATTGAATAGATATATCTAAAATATATTAAGGAAAATATTAAAAATATAAGTTAGATTTAGAGATCACGAATCAGACAACTATTCAGAGATTAATAAAAATCATCTACAACTCAAACATAAATGCATAACCAATGCATTGTCATGATATCAATTACTTTATTTAACAACCAAAGTATCTAAACTGTCGTTTGAACTTAGAATTCTAAACAAACATTAAAGAGCAGATTTAACGTTCACGGATCATCTTAATATCAGCTTTCATTGGTTAAGTACAATATGCACATCTATATTTTTCCGGTAATCTATAACACTTTTAATGAATATATTAAATGCTTAGAGAAGCTTTCTCTAAGCTATCACATAGTTCGAATATTCATTGCTACACCAAGTTGAGTATCACTTTCTAAGGACGAGGATGGTAGTGACTTCAAAATTTCTTTAAGAAAAAAAAAGAATTCAAATGTTTATTGGAATGGTAGCTTTAGGGAAAGACTCTCAAGCTACCAAATCTCCATAATAGGATGTACTTCTTATGGGCGGATTCAGATAAAAATTTCATTGGGTGCATAACATAATTAAATTAAAAATATTATTTAACTGTAATTAACTTAATATGATGGGTGGTGCACCATTTTTAGTTTTACCGAGTGTACCATTTTAATTTTAAAAGAAATTACACTAAAATTTTTTGAAACCACGAGTGCACGTGCACTCCCTCCCCTTATCATATGATCCGCCCCTGGTGCTTCTAATTCGATTTCCAGAATGAGAGATATTTTATTGCAGAGGAAAAAGAAAACTAAGGCCAAAGGCCGAATACTACAAGAAAACATTATCTAAACCTACAAAATAATTTTGGTAGGAAAAACTTTCTACGCTAAACCTACTAACTTTTTACAAAAAAACTAAAGTAGAAGGAAATTAGTAGGAAATTTCCTACAAAAATATTTCATCGGAAAATAGTTAAAATTTTCCTATTAAAATTCTACCACTCATATTATAGTAGGAAAACTAGTAAAAAATTAGATAGTATTTCGTAGGAAAAAAGACTAAAGTTACAGTGGTAGAACCCCTACTAGTTAACAAAAAAAACATTTGTTTTGCTTTTCTCTAACCTTACATTGACTTTACATATGAAACTGGGTTTTGCTTTTGTAGTTGTTTTTCAAAAGTAGTTTAATTAACTTATGAGAGACATTACATTATTTTAGATAAAAGCATCATCTAATCCTCGTTGGTCCTCCAATCTTAACAACAGAAACTTGTTATTTGTTCTTGACATGAAGCCATCCCCACCAAGCAAAGCATATCTTTCTCCCCTTTCTAGATTTTTGATTTTCTTCATTTTCTTGATAATTAAAAAAAAAAGTTGTAAGAAATTGCATATACATAAAAAGGGAAGAACAATATGAAAATGGAGATCATAACAGTTAGGCAAAGTTAAGGAATAACCCAACCTTAAAGAAAACAACTTATAAAATTAATTTACATTGGTATATAAAGAAACCTCTTAGATACCTTCTTATATCAGCATAGCCTAAGATCCTCTTATTCTAAATTGAAACCAAGAAATTAAAAAATGGAGAGACCTTCTAATCATGCTACTACTAATCGCATCTACCATGAATTCGAGCCACTCTCAAACTGGAAAAGTGAAAAAGGATTCGACACTCTCACCATTTACCTTCCAGGTTTGATTACTCAACAAACTCTAGCATTATTTTTATCGTGATTTTGGTATATTAACCGGTTTTTTAATCATGTGTAACCGGTTCTTGAAATAAATAGGTTTTCAGAAAGAACAGCTTAAGGTTCAAGTAACCTCAACGAGGAAGGTTAGAGTTATGGGAGATCGTCAAGCAGGAACCAACAAATGGATCCGATTCCGCAAAGAGTTTCCTATTCCACCAAACATAGACATTGACTCTGTCACTGCCAAATTCGAAGGCGCAAATCTTGTTGTGAGACTTCCTAAACCTGAACCAATGGCCAAACAAACTTTACCTAGTGTTACAACCGCAAAACCTCCTCCGGTTCACAAGGAAAATCTCAAGTTTCCTAGCCCGGCTACAAAGGAAAAGGTCCAACCAATAAGAGAGGAAGAAGCGGAACTAAAGAAACAAGCTGAGAAGGTTCAATCACCAAAGCCAGCAAGAGATAATGAAGAAGCTCTTAAGGCTTCAAAGAAGAAAAAGAGTTGTGATGGAATACTTAACCAAGATTATAGAAGTAAAGTGAATGCATACAAAGAGAATCTTGGAGGATATGTGGCATTGATGAAGAATAACAATACAGCAATTACGGCTGGTGTGATTATTCCCACGGCTGCGGTTCTTTTACTATCTATTGGATTCTATGCTGGCCAAATGTTTACTTCTTATTAATATTGTCTTTGTAGAATTCTCAAAGGCAGTTAAAATGTATTAAACTTATATAACAAATTATTTTAATAAACAAACTACCCCTTCATCACAAAAGAGTATAAATAAATATTGATCTGAATCATAAGAAACTTATGTTAGAACCTACTTAAATACATTTCTGTAGCAAAATATATATATATATATATAGTTTTCCCATATATATATAATAAAACAAACTTAAATCATTAGTTTTCTATTTTAAAGATACGATAAAGAGTAGCAAACATAATAATTGCTGTTTATCAAAAACAAAAACAAAAAAAAACAAACATTATAGCTGTCTTTTCAACAAAAAGAAAAAAGGAAAGAACTATTTCTTTTGGGTCTACATGTTAGCTTATGTTTTTTAATTATTAAAATCTCAACCGGTTTTACTGGTTCATCGGTTATAGGTTTTCTTGCCGGTTTATTACGGTTATATAATTAGTCCAACCTCGCTGTCCAATCCGGTTCATAGTCCAGTTTAAGTCTAAAATTGCAATATTAAATCAGGATTAAGGAAACTTCACATTCATTCATGTCCTAGGATCGGATCGGAACAGCCATATAACACAAATTAAATTTCATTGAATCAGCTTGAATTCAATACGGTAAAAAAAAAACGTGCAAGAGTTCTAATTTATTTTATTCATTAAAATCAGGAAGAAAACTACAACAGAGATCGACATTGGTTAAATTTTATTTGTAGAACAACACATACAAAGGAACTTGGAAATGCAAGCAGCGAGAAAGACTGATGTAAAAAAAAAAAAAAAAAACATTTGGAAACATCATTTCATCAGCGAGCTTGACTTAAGCAGAGACCAATGTAGGACCTGAAGTAGGTAGTTTGAAGTCGACACACATGTTTATTATTGGCTTCTCCGGCTCCAAGTATTTTTGGCGCAAAGAAACTGAGTACTTGAGTTCCTAAAAAAAAATAAAGAAGTCGAAATGTGAAAATGCTAAGATTATTAAAGTGAAAACGAAACTGTAGGTTTGGTAGGTTTCATATCATTAAAAAATAAAATTTGTATTGACTCGATTTGGTTTATTTGAATTGAGAAATGTTAAAATAGATAAAGATGGCAACTAGTCAACACAGTGGTATTAATGAAACCAAAATGGTTAAACTCAAACGAAGAAATATCAGAGTTAGTCTTAAATTTTTTTCTATGCAAAGCAAACAGTGTAAGAAATAGTTACCTCATCAAAACCAACATAAAGAACATCGGGAAGAGTTAACAAAAAGTTAGTGCCAGCTTCAATCTCTGCTTCAGTGTTACATATACTCACATCACAGAGGTTGTAAGTTTTTAAATGGCCAGTAAATTCCCCAGTTTTAAAGGTTACGTATACAAGAGTTCCCGCATTGATGTTTTTGCCTGTATATATATATACATAAAACATTTTATCAAGTAAAAACTGGAAACTAATAAATAAAAAATAAAAAGAGAGTTGAAATTTGTGGAAAAAAATATTACGTACTTGCAGAACCAAATACTTGTATTGTGAGTGTTGAGCTTTCATCAGACGGGTTCATAGAGATATCGACACGATTGACATTACCGTAATCGTTTCCATTTTCTGCAACAGTCGCATAGATTAATTGTTGAAGTTACAAGAAAATAATTTGTTTTTTGGTCAAAAGGCTTACAAGTAAACATTTCTTACAAAAATTTATCCAATCACTTCACTGAATTGAATGTAAATAGATATGTATATATATATAGATATCAATTAGTGCAGTGAGATACTTAAAGAATGAGTTAGTTAGTTATTAAAAAAAACCATAATTTTTTTAAAATCCCATAGAGTTGACCACATTCCCCATTTTTTTAATCATTCTTTTGACCCTTTATTCTTTAATTAAAAATAATCTTAAAGTGATAGACTTAAAACCACATTACATAAAATTTCCTATATAACATAATTTATTATTATTAAAATTTTGACCCATCAAAAATTTCATCTCTATCCTCCACTCAGTTATATTAAGATATGCATTATTATTTGGTCTTCCAAAAAAAAAAATAATGACAATAGAGCCGATGAAATTGGGAATATTATCCGTGAACATATTAATCAACTGATATATGCCAAATTATTTACTGAACTGATATTTACAAGATAAAAAAAAACAGAATCAGCAAATAAGCCACAATCTATGAAAATGAAGGCCTACTATATGAACTTATTAACTAGAAAAGATCTTTATCATAAAAATAAAAACTAATAACAAAAGAAGTTCTATATAAGAAACAGAAAAAAAACATACAAGAAAAGTGAAAACTTATACAAATCTATACTTACTGCCACAGTATTCAAAATCAATGGCGCTGCACAAAGCTGGTATGAAGAAGAGTGATGCGAGGAGGAGAAGCATAAGCTGGAGGTGAGACATCGCCATGGATCTTCTTCAAAGCTCCTTGAAAATATATTATCTGCTTTGTTAGAGAAAATAGTCTGTGATATAAATAGGTTAATAAATGCCTTTTGGGCTACACCTAAAATTTAATTTTATATATCTCCCAGTCCCACGTTGCAATGCCAACCAATAAAGAAAATATATATATCACGTTGTACGCGTGAATATTAAAATATAACAGTAACTTTCAATTATTTTCTCAACCACTTTCATTCAGAAGCACGTGGTTCCATCTCGGAAACCAATCTGCTTTGAATTGTGGAAGCAAGATTCGAATTAGAATTGTTTGCCATATTGTGTTTGTCATGTTGAATTAATTGTGGTTCGATCTTGATTTCTAAATATTTATTTACTATTATACTATTCCCTCTCTATCTCTTCAAATATCAGATTTTTTGAATTTTTATTTAAATTGAGAAAATAATAAATATTATATTTTATCGATTAATTTAATGTTAAATTACTAATTTATTATATATATTTTTTAAAAATATATATAATCAATGCATAAATATTAAATATTTTTTTATTTTTAATTGATGTGGGAGAACTAATGTTTTGTAAACTAAACATAAAAAATTCACACGTTTAAGTACTAGTTTTCTTTATAAAAAAACATAAAAAATTCGGATGTCATTTTGTGTAATAGCTATCAATCTTGACAGGTGGTTTTCTCTACGCCACGCATTCTAAAATCAGATTCAAGTTTTTCTTTGCATTAATTATTGAATTGTCTTTTTTTTTTTTTTTTACTTTTTGGATATGTGGTTTATTTATTCTTTAGAACATTAATAGATCTAGAGTTTTTATGTGGATGTCAAAATCATATAACTTATTATTTATATATTTAACATTGTATGTAAAACTTACTGCGATCTCAATTATTTTAGACATTCATATTTTCAGAGAAATAATTAATTTATTTTGTGTAGATTTATGGCGCTTTAAAAATGAGAATCTATCTTATGTTTAGAGACATATCTCATGTACATGCATACACATAGACTTCACATGTTATTTCCATTTAATATACAGAAAATAAATATTTAGTGGATTAATTTTTTTTATCAATTTAAAAAATGATTGGATTTTTAATACCTTCGTTATTTTTATTGGTTGGAGTCAACCATCATCAATGTTATAGTTTGCTCGTCCATTAACCTGAATCCTGAAAACCATAAAATCAATTTGGTAGTAACAATTGTCTGTAATTCTTTATAGTACGTAGAAAATGGATGTTCATAATTAATTATAGTCGGCACACAACAAATATATAAGTATATCATTGAAAAGCTATATTCTAAAAATAGATCTGCCTTATGAAGTTAGAATATGTAATGATCAACTTACATATCTAAATGTGATGCTCATCCTCATCGTTGCCCCCTTTAACAAAATTTGATGGAACTGAATGAAAACGCATTTATATTGTATGGAAACGATTGGAAATGCGTTTTCATCGTGTTTCCAAATTAGAGTTTTTAGGAAACGTGTGAAATGCAATTCCTTATTGTTATGATTTTTTATTTTTTATTAATTTAGTATTATTTATATTATTTTAAATTTTATTAGATTTATTTTTAATTATATATAATATATATATATATATATATATTATATTGTTACATTTCCGGTACGTACATGTTTTCTAAATTTTAAAAAAAAATCATTTCTATGTTTCTATCATACATAGCTTTTGATCTTCGGTCTAGTTTGTTCCTGGTTTTCATTCCTGTCGGCGTTGTTAACCGAATTTATTAGAGCCTACTACTGGCTTGATTGTGGTTTCTTGGCATTTCCGGTCTCTTTAGTGTTCTCCGACATTAAATGGTTATATCGACGATAGATTTAAGTCGTACTCAGTGTTTTCCTTTCACTACTACTATGTCTCTATTCCTTAGAGCTTTGAGTTTTAAAATGTTGACTCATCAATTTTATATCCTAGATGACAAAAAAAAAATACAATTTTAATATCGACGTTGTTTTTAATCGACGCAAAGCTCCAAAGACAAAATCTGAAGACATATCTATTTTCACTTTATACTTTTTAGTTAACTGTTCTTTTAACTAAATAAATAAAAAGTTAAAATTAATTCCATAAAATCATTGAACGCAACTCAGATCCAATCCAGATCCGATGCTTACCACCAACTTTCTCGCCGTCCTCCTCCTCCTCACTCTCTGCTCCGCACAGACTCCTCCGGCACCAGAACCCGTACCTGCTGACGGACCATCTTCTCCGGCGAACTGTCTTGTATCGATGCTTAACGTATCAGACTGCTTCTCTTACGTTCAAGTAGGAAGTACTGAAATCAATCCTGAAGCTGCGTGTTGTCCGGAGCTTGCTGGAATGGTTCAAAGCTCACCGGAGTGTGTCTGTAATCTTCTCGGCGGTGGCGCATCGCCGCGTTTTGGAGTTAAGCTAGATAAGCAGAGAGCTGAGAAACTTTCAACAATTTGTGGTGTGAGAACTCCATCTCCTAGTTTGTGTTCAGGTACTTTACTCATACCATATGTCTATTTTTCTTATGTTATTTGGACCGTACGATTCGATTTAAATTCAATCAAACGGCTTAGCGGAAGAGATAAATGTGTCTCACTCTGTAGATTCAATAGAATTGTGTTCTTTAATTTAACTTGAATTAACTGTAATTACTATATATGATTATGAAACAATCAAGTAACGTAAATTAATTGTTGTTTTCTTTTGTTAATAATAGTTATGGGGTTTCCCACGATTTCTCCAGCTGGAAGTGAAGATTCATCTGCAGGTATATTTCTTATTTTAATTTTGTTAAAATCATATATAAGAATGCTCCAAGATCTAATTGAAACAACTAGATTAGTATCCAACATTTATAGTACCATTGTTCAAAAATAATCTTTTTTTGAGTTTTCAGTAGTTTACTTCTTACAAAAAAATTCTTTAATAATTGTTTAAATGTAGTTTATAATTGATTAAAGTTGTCTATAAGAAGGCTCCAATATATAATTGAAACATCTAGACTAGGAATTTAGGATCCAATATTTATAGTACTATAGTTCAAAAATAAACTATTTTGAGTTTTTTCAATAGTTTACTTCTTGCAAAAAAGTTCTTTAATGATGGATTAAAATGTAGTTTATAATTAATTAAATCGTGTATAAGAAGGCTCCAAGATTTAATTGAAACATCTAGATTAGTATCAAACATTTATAATCCTAAAAGTTTTTAAATAAACATTTTTTGAGTTATCAATAGTTTACTTCTTGCAAAAAAAAAAATCATTAGTCATTGATTAAAATTTCAGGTTCTGAAGGATCGGATAAAGATAAGAAAAATGGAGGTATAAGCACTATAGATAACAGAGTAGCTTTGAGCTCCTTAGCCTTAATACTATTGTTCACAAATTTTTCTTTAACCTATATTTAAATCATATTTCTACTATCTCTACCTTTTGTAATTCAGTTCTGGATATTATATATATGGTAGTAACTTATGGTCATATGCATTTGGCTGCAATCTCATGAATCGTTTCGCCAAGATTCCTCCAATGTGAAGATTCAAGAATGTCCAACAAGAAGAATTATTTTTGTAGCTATTCTGAGTGTTTTGTCAAAACTACTTAGCCAAAGGGATTAACCAGGCAGCCATGATGTTATAATTTGGGTTCAATGTTATAGATTTGAGTTAACCGATCATAGACCCACCAATCTTTTAGAACCATTCCGGTATGGGCACAGGCAGATAAAGTGCAAATTGAAGTTGCACCATTTGAGATGACGTTTCCATACTGCTTATCCAAACCATGACATATAACAACATCTTATTAATTTTGCTGAGCATAGTCGTAATCAACAAATAGGGGTGGGCAATCAGTCGGTTCGGTTTTTGTTTGGGTAAAAATAAATTTGAATTGATAATTCAGTTCGGTTCAACAATCAAAAAATTTGAATTGGTTTCCAATCAGAAAGATAAAAACAGACATTAATCGAGGATTAGTTTTAGGTTATTTTAATATTTTAAAAATATATTTATCTATTATATTAAAATTTTAAATAATATTATTTTAAAAATTATAATAAATACATAAAAATGTAGTATTAATAATTTATTTTATGATTTTTATTTATAATTTTAATATAATTTATTATAAAACATCACAAACTCTCAATATAAATGTCTGAATAACAAAAAAAAATTTTATACTTACAATTTTAAAAATAATTAAATTATAGATAATTATGCGGAAAATAATCGGATTAGACAGAAAATAATTAGATTAAGCGGGGAGTAATCGGTTGACTAACTTTTTCAAGGGATTAATCATTAATCGAGACGGTGAGAGTGAGTTTACCGACTAGGCGGGGTATAATCGGAGTTAGGCAGAAATTTTTAAAATATGAGTATTATGTATTATTAAGTTATTTATCGTTTCTCTTTTAAATTATTAGTGTTAACCAATAGTGCTAGATTACATTTTTAATGATATAAAAACATGAAAGTTTATGGAAATGTGAAGAATTCCTTCGATTTGCCCAAACACACAAACATAAAAACCGTAAAGGTAAGAAAACTTAAAGGTAGTATAATTTATTAGTTTGGAACCTTTGGATGTATTGTCGTGTGGTACTTAGAGGCTTTATTTATGTGTATGTATGATCTATTTTGCCACCATGAAGTAATATGAAACCACATATACCAAGTTACCAACATTACAACCACTTCGAAATGAATTCCTTCTGCGATTTATCATCAAAACAAAAGTTCTTAGGTTAGCGTTCTGATTGGAAACCATTTTCTTAAAATGGAAAGATAATAAGATAAAATCGTAAATACACATTACTGATCTATTTACACCATTTCCTTCAATCATGGTTAGTCTGGTCATGGATTCAAAAGACACTGACACTAAGCACCTGCAAAACCAAACCCAAAGTAACACTTTTGAGTGATTTCAATCTTTTTACTTACGAATTTTTATCTATATACTTGTTTGGAATAATTGAATCGGTAATTATACAATAAAGGATTGATCCTTAATGAGTACAGAAAAACAATGAATCAGAGGAAAATGGTTGTGCCGTGACCAAACCATGATCGGTTTTTCTAGTTGACGACTGGTAAACTTATTTATCGTGTCAGTGCAAGAAGATGGAGTTTTAAATTCTTCTATTTTGTCTCTGCCAAAAATGTTGAGCTTACCCTGCGTTAGAGTCTGATGGGTCCCTCAAGGTAAGAGAATTGTAACTCAAGAACTGGTTTCAGGCAAACATAATCTGTCTTTTATTTTTGGCTTTTTTGTTTGTTTATAAAGAAAGAAATGAATCTGTCGTTCCTACAAAACTGGAACCAAATGTGCGAGAGGAAACAAATAGTGTTTTACTCTGTCTCCAATTCATGAACATATTATAATTGGTTGATGAAACAAAATAAAAAAATAAAAATAAGAAAAAGACTTAGGGCTTGATTGGTTCACCGGCAATCACCCACAAACGCTACGGTTGCGGGTACAAATGTTTGTTATAAATCATATAAATTGCTACATACCGCTCAAAACCGCTTGAAATCGCCAGATTTCAAAAGGTCATTCCAACTAACGTTTGAGGTTGCGGGCAGTTGGTGTTGGTTATAATTTTTTTTTACTTAATAAATTCTTAAATGATTTATATATATTAACTAATCTAAAATATATTTATAAGTATAAAATGTTTTTAACAAAAATGTTTTAAACCTCTTAAAATAAATAATTTTAGTAAATTATTCTTAAATTTATTAAAAATTTTATTTTTAAAATTATTATTATATCAATATAATTTTTTTCTTATATAAATAATTTATTTTAAATATATTTGATAAAATTAAATATCAACCACAACTGCAACCACTGTCAACCAGTCAATAATTTCTCGCAAACGTACCCGTTTCTAAATATTAAAACAATCGTACAAATCACTGAATAACTTTTATAATCACAACCATCCGTTCCCACAAACTCTCATATCCTCAAATGTATCCGCAAATGTAACCACAGTTGTATTTTTGACTCAGATAAGACGTGTTTGATTAGTGACATAAAATAATGTGGTTTTATGCCAACGATTCAAATTTTATATAGATAAAAAAAACTTTACTTTCAAGTTAGAATCATGAACCCAAATGATCCATTTAAACATACCATTTATGATTTAGAATACAACTGTGGTATTTATCAGTTGACTTCAACTAACCGTCGTCTTTAGTTTAAATTTATATTCTCTGCGTCTCAAGAATATTGATTTTTTTGGGTAAATCACATTAATTAAGAAATAATCAATAAATATATTTTTGAATAATTTCGAATAATTATAAACCAATCCTAATTCAATAGATAATACATTTTCAATTAATAATTATTAAAATTTATTTTAAAAGTTAAGAAATCAATCTTTATAGAAATTCAATAATTCTGTAATGTTAATGTAGGAAATTTGTTTTTATATTGAAATAGGCTAAACAGTAATTTACCGAAACAAAACCAAAATATGCACAACCCTAAAAGCTCGTCGCCGGAAATTGTATTTCGTTTTAATAGTTCACCGCACTTCTCCGTTCATCCTCAATCGGCGTCGCATCGTTCTCTCTTCAAACTTCCTCTCTCTGGTAATCTTCTTTCTTCAATTTTCCTCTTAACGCTTTCCCTTTCCCCAGTGGTTTCGTTTCTATACCTTATTGTTTTTTTCTTTCTTCATTTTCTAGCTCTGTATCGATCTCAAACTACAGATTCATAAGCCCTAGCTGTTGCCGTTCTATTGTAGAGAAGCTTTCACTACTAGAACTAGTCAGGATTTAGTCAAGAACTTAATCGTTGTGAATTACAAACCCTAATTTCAATGGTTATGAAGATATAGAGATAGTTGTGGAAGTGAGAAAAAAATGGATATGCATTTGGTTGATGAGGTTGTGTCAATGGGGAATCATGGAATTGGAGATGTTGAACCTAGTGATTGTAGTAGTATACCAAATAATAATAATAATATCGAAAATTCATTGGGAGTTGAAGATGAAGTTGGAATTGTTGAGCCATGTGTTGGTATGGAGTTTAATTCAGAGAAAGATGCTAAATCTTTTTATGAAGAGTATTCGAGGCAGCTTGGTTTCACGTCTAAGCTTCTTCCTAGAAGTGATGGGTCTGTTACTGCTCGGGAATTCGTATGTAATAGCAAAAGATTTAAGAGAAGGCCAGTTGAAAGCTGTGATGCAATGGTGAGGATAGAGATGAAAGGTCAGGATCAATGGGTTGTGACGAAATTCGTTAAAGATCATAGTCATGGATTGGTAAGTCCTAATACACTTCATTGTCTTCGCCCTCGTAGGCATTTTGCTAATTCGGAAAAATCTGTATCTGGGAGTTTTCAAGAAGGGGTGAATGTGCCTAGTGGTATGATGTATGTTTCTATGGATGGGAATCGTGTTCCTTTAGAATCTAATCACAGAGGAGGTAGAAGTGTGTCTAAGGATTCAAATGTAGGTGTGGGAGCAGTAAATTATGGATCTATGGCTATGAATACCAAGAGAACTATTGGACGGGATACGCATAATCTGTTGGAATATTTTAAGAGGATGCAGGCAGAGAACCCTGGTTTTTTCTATGCGATTCAGCTAGATGAAGATAATCAGATGACAAATGTATTCTGGGCTGATTCGAGATCTAGGATTGCTTATACTCATTTTGGCGACACGGTCACACTAGATACAAGATACAGGTGCAATCAGTTTCGGGTTCCTTTTGCGCCGTTTACTGGCGTGAATCATCATGGTCAGACTATCCTATTTGGCTGTGCACTAATTTTGGACGAGTCAGACACTTCATTTATCTGGCTATTCAAGACTTTTCTAACAGCAATGAGAGATCAACCGCCCGTCTCTTTTGTAACGGATCAAGATAGAGCCATTCAGATTGCTATTGCTCAGGTATTTCCAGGTGCTCGTCACTGTATTAATAAGTGGGATGTGCTAAGAGAAGGTCAAGAAAAGCTGGCTCATGTGTGTCTTGCATATCCCAGTTTTCAGGTAGAGCTATATAATTGTATCAACTTCACCGTAACAATAGAGGAGTTTGAATCATCTTGGAGTTCCATCATTGAAAAGTATGACTTAGGAAGACATGACTGGCTTAGTTCTTTATATAATGCTCGAGCTCAGTGGGTACCTGTTTATTTCCGGGATTCCTTTTTTGCTGCAGTATTTCCTAGCCAAGGTTATCCGGGTTCTTTTTTGGATGGATATGTGAATCAGCAAACAACCCTTCCAATGTTTTTTAGGCTGTATGAAAGGGCTATGGAGAGTTGGTTTGAAATGGAGATTGAAGCAGATCTTGGCACTGTCAACTCACCTCCAGTCTTAAAGACTCCATCACCCATGGAGAATCAGGCTGCAAATCTCTATACACGGAGAATTTTTGCAAAGTTCCAGGAAGAGTTGGTAGAGACATTTGCCTACACTGCAAATAGAATTGAAGATGATGGTTCTACCAGCACATTTAGGGTTGCGAAATTTGAAAATGACAACAAAGCGTATATAGTAACGTTTTGCTACCCTGAAATGAGAGCAAACTGCAGCTGTCAAATGTTTGAGCACTCTGGCATACTCTGCCGACATGTTTTGACAGTGTTTACTGTCACAAATATACTCACTTTGCCATCACATTATATTCTGAGACGGTGGACAAGAAATGCTAAAAGCACGGTCGGGTTGGATGAGCTTGTCAATGAAAATGGGCATAATAGCTTGATACACCGCTATAATCATTTGTGTCGTGAGGCCATCAAGTATGCTGAGGAAGGGGCAATCACAACTGAAACCTATAATATTGCTTTAGGGGCACTGAGAGAAGGTGGGAAGAAAGTTTCAGCTATCAGGAAAAACTTATGTAGAGCTGCACCTCCTAGCTTACATGGCAGTGGAATGGGTTGTGATGACAGAACCTCACTATCAGCTTCTGACACAACCCCTTTATTGTGGCCACGTCAGGATGAGATGATACGGAAATTTAATCTTAACGATGGTGGGGCCAGAGCTCAATCTGTTGCTGATCTGAATCTACCGCGTATGGCACCAGTGTCCCTTCTCCGAGATGATGGTGCTCCTGAGAATATGGTACCCGGCCACAGGAACCTTTTCACTGACTGATTTATTTGATTCTATTTGTTCTGGGTAGTAATTTGACTTGCTTTGTCTTACAGGTAGCTCTTCCTTGCCTGAAGTCAATGACTTGGGTGATGGAGAGTAAGAATACAGTGCCAGGTGGTAGAGTTGCAGTTATCAACTTAAAGGTGTGCATTACATGAACCACAAACTATTTCTATATTATACTTGCAGCTATAAAGTTTTGCTGAAAGTTGGGCTTATGTGAATCATGTGATGTTTGCATCTAAAAGATATTAGATATTTGTAACCATCATGATGCTGAAGATTTGAACATTGTCATTGGCCTTTGTGTGAAAAGTTACTGACTAAAGCGTATGGGAATTGAATTTGTGGCCATTGATGGTCTTGCTGCTTCCTGGAAAAATGTAGTTGATTGCTTTAGTAAGAATTCTTTTTTCATGATGTTTTCAGTTGCACGATTACAGAAAGTTTCCATCAGCAGATATGGAGGTCAAATTTCAGCTGTCTAGCGTTACACTTGAACCCATGTTAAGATCCATGGCTTACATTAGCGAGCAACTCTCATCTCCAGCCAATAGAGTAGCTGTCATCAATTTGAAGGTATGCGTTTCAGACTCTCTAGGCTTGTAGATTCTCATGTAGTCTTCACTTTTAAGTACAAGCGTCTTATTGTAAGGCATCTCTAATTTTTAGTTTATTCATTTTCTTTGGTTCTTTTCTTAAATGTCTTATATAGCGAGAGAGAGCAGGAAACCTCTGTGTTGTTTAACTTGTTTATCCATATATTAGTTTCAGAATGCGGATTCTGTCATTCATGTTAAGCTGGCATACTTGTTACAGTTATTTAAACCAATTTCATTACTTGAATATGAAATTTCAAATATGGTTATCGTAGAAAAGAAGGAGAAATCCACTTGAAAACAGAAGGATTTGCTTATTTTATGTGTGGCTTACTCTCTCTCTCTCTCTCTCTCTCTTTGGTAATTACTAATTTGTGTGATCAGTGTCTTGCTTCCATATTAGTGAGTCTTAAATGAACTAGAGAGTTTTTCAATTGTGTTTCGAAACCTTAATTTTTTCTGTTCCGTACTCCAGCTACAAGATACCGAGACAACAACAGGAGAGTCAGAGGTCAAATTTCAGGTGTCTCGGGATACACTAGGTGCCATGTTGAGATCAATGGCATATATCCGTGAGCAGCTCGCAATCGTTGTAGGCACACTCCCTTTCATTACCTCTCTTTCAATTCCTTTTTCTTTTGTTCTTATATTATCTTTTACATTTGCAGGGAGAGCTACAGACAGAACCTCAAGCAAAGAAGCTACGCAAGTGATGTTTAAAGCCAGCCACGAGAGAAAACAAAAAAAAAATTGAACTTCGGAAACATCCTCGTTAACCTCGTTAGGTTTCATCTTTTCTATATTTGTGATTGATGTTTCTAGATAAACGATATGTAACATGTGTATAAGTGTCACGTCATCTACGCAATTGTTAACAAACCTCATTGAGTACTCTTTTGATTAAAGCCAGGCTTCGGTGTACAAATCCTATTTGATGGCAATGGAGAATCAATCCATTTATAAGTTGTCGAATTTGAGCATTTTTCAGGAATGCATAGACTAGGAATAACAAACAAAGTCGATGAGATGCATTGTTGTTCATTACAATTTATGTAATCGTCCAACAGATTAATAAGCAGATGAAAATTACGAGGAACAAGCACGAATACATCAAAAGGATGTGTCATTGTCATTGCCATTATCTGCTTGCTCTCCTAACACTGATTCCGGTTAACCCGACTTGACACTTATGGGTAGACTCCGCAAATCTCTTGTCTACAAGCTCCTGTAATCAATAACAGTCACCTCTTCCTCTGGAGCATCTAAGTCTTGGTAGCTGCACCATTTGTCATATATTAGTTTCTTCGAGACATTGCACACTTGTTCATATGTTATGATAGTCATTAGCATCGAGTGATCTGTGTTACCTTCGTAGTCGTCTAGGATCCTGTCTAAAGGATGAAGGCATAAGAAACGGGGCGGGTCCACCTCTCCCGCTACCTTCAAAAGAAGGATTGGGTCCACCTGGGAACATCTGCATTGCAAACTCAGCTGGTGCTGGTACAAATGGTCCTAATGGCCTGCCCACATCATCATTGATTAGAAACACAGTAACTTTTTGTTTAAATCTTATGATAGGATCATGGGAGAGTGAGTAGTCATTGTTTAACCTACCCGGCACCAGGAACAGGCATCAGCACTGGTGGTGGGTTCATATCTGATGCAAAGGGAGGAACATGAATGCCACCTTGTCCACCAAATGCATCGTATCCAACTCCCTCTGGATTTGCTCCGTCCGGACCATTACCATCACCCCTCTGTTGATCCTCTGACCGATCATTTCTGCCATTTCCATTTGCCCGTCCATCACGCTCTCTGCGTCCACCTCGATCATCTCTCAGTCTGTTCTCCATGCCTGGTTTACGCCTCATAGGTCTATCTCTCTGTCAAAATTTTGTATCACCGGCATAAGTAAACCTCAGAATAAAGCTAAAAAAAAAAGAAAACCCAACACTATAGACTAGTCAAGATCCAACATATGATAAAATGTACCGGGACAGATTGCTGCGTGGCTGGTTGTCCTCCTGGAGCATTAGGATCACTGCAAATGACAAACACGTGTTTATTTTTTCATTACGAACCAGTCAGAAATGACAGTAGAGGAATCCAAGAGAAAACCCCTACATACTTCATATAGTTCTGAAAATACAGTTCTTCCCGAACTTTGGTAGTCAGCTCCGAGACAAGCTCAATGTGTTTCAGCTTGAGATGCTTGTACACAAATTCAGCAGCATGAAACAGCTTAGTGCATCCCTTGGCTCCACAACCAAATTTCCAGCCATACTTCTCATCCCTAATCTTGCGGACATGTGGATCTAAAACTTCAGTAGCAGCAGCATCTATCTTCTCTTTGGCTGCCATCATTTCCAAGGGATCTTGACCTTTCAACCTCTCTTGCCAATGCGAGTCAAATTTACTTTCACTCTCATCTCCTTTTGCATCAGAACCTTTTCCTTCAGCTCTCACATGCCGCAGACCCTTGGCTTCATTTGTTTCAACTTTTCCATAATAGTCCACACCATGAACACGCCAGAGATATGTGACAAGCGTGTCAAGCAATTCAACACCCTCAAGGCCTTTCACAGAGGTCAGCCCCCTTATGATTATAACTGGACCAGTAGAACCACTGTGTAACTTTTCTCTACCCGATTTTTCAGTTTCTGAACCTGATAAAACGTTTTCCTCAATTCCTTTCTCAGAGTCTAGCTTACGCACAAGGGCTTGTGCTTGTTCAACATCAGTTAGGATTCTCTTTGGATCAGAAGTGAAAGCGGGTGCTTTTGGTGCAGCTGAAAGAAGTTCATTCTCTTTAGCTCCCACCCTACCTTGCCTTCTCCTTTTACCACCACCAGCTGCTTCATCATCAGAATTTGGCTCACTGGTCTGGCCGGATTTATTCAATGCTGCCACTGCAGGACCTCTGGATCAGATGGAGGGGAAGCTGTGAGCTTTAGAGATGATAGAATGGTGATCATTATCATAAATATGGAGTAAAGACCCAGGGAATGATCTTACAAATCTAGTGTCCCGCTCTGTAAATCAAGTAAGAAATCCTTCGCAACCTTCCGTGCAAGTTCATTCCTTCTGAAAATTTCATAGGAATATAGACAGTTAATATTTTCAAAAAATTAAAAATAAATAAATAAGTAAAATTAAAACTGTAATACCAACCACCAAGACTACAAAAGATCAGTTTAATAATAGTACTAATATTACACCAGTCACGCACTAACAACGAATCAAACCGCTGCAAATGCCTCTTGGTCTCACCTTTCTATGGCCGAGACTAAGTTTGTTGGATGATACTTATTTTTCAACCTGGATGTGTAACATAGATAAGCATGTTCATAGGTTAGCTTGCAGGCTATCCCAGAAAATTGTAAAAGATGAAAATAGATAGCGGAAAGCACCATTCTTCCTCTTTGTGAGCGTTAAAAAAGACACGTTTCTGTGTTGTGATATACTCTGACTTATACTCCTGATATCTGCATCAGGAAAAAAAGGCATTACACCTTCAGGCTGCAGCTTTACAGACAACTGCTTAAGCACTAAGACTACGCTGCAGAGATAACCATACCTGCGTTCAGCTTCAGATGGCAATATATCATCTTCCAACTCCTGGATAAATTGTTTGTATGACATCAATCCATCCCTGGATAAATAAAATACAATGGTATTTATTGTTAACAACAAGAAAGACTACAAACAGCACTAGTTGTGTACCGCAAAAGAGATCAAGATGTTACAGTTGGACCAAAATTATGGTGTTATCTCATACTCAAGAGCAATAATGGAATAGAGACGATAGACTTCAACATCACATTTTTGAAAAAAAATATTTCTAGTAGTTAATCTGATCACTAGTGTCTCTCAAAAATTCACCATAATTTTCTAGAGCTATAAGGAAGAAAGCTTATATGCCTCATCCAAGATAAAACATTCTACAAGGGCTATCACTTCCTTTCATTGATCACCATTTACAGTTCATAACTCTTAGTTTGCATTTACTAGATTAAACAATCCACAACCAAAAATAAACGCACGTTAAGTGTAAATACAACAAACCTTTGAGTATTTCCACTGTTGGGAGCATCACCATAACCTCCACGTCCTCCTTCCCAGTCTGCCAATATAAAGTACACAAAACACAAAAAGGTCGATATTGATATCTCTTCTAAGATAGATTGTTCACAACACGAACTATGAAGACAAACTATATTGATATTCTCAATTTGTTTCCAATCTAATGCATAGAGTCATAAAAGTACCAAGATACAACTACGAACTATGCATGTCAAATGAACAAGAAGTCCCAATTTATAAGAAAGCCAACTGATAGTCATCTCATGACTCACAAGATGGAAAAGTGGTAAAAGTGTGTTCTCTCACCTTGAACGCGACCCATAAAGCGGCCATGAGGTCTTTCATCACCATATGCAGGCCTCCCGCCCATTTCACGGTCATATCCTCCACCATAGTCATACCCAAATCTATCATTTGAAAAACAAGAATTCATCACCGACTACGAAATCCCAAAAAATGGTGAGATATAAAAATCATTGATACAATGCAAAGTGTGATTACAATTAAAGTGTGAGAAAACGTAATTTGATCCTCGATACAACTAGTAAGTGATACAAATATGATAGCAAATTAACAAATTTCAATTCGATGTTTAGCTTCTACTATGCCAAAATTTTCCTACGAAAAAAAGTTGAAGAAGATCCAAAATTTTCACTAAGCACAGAAGTGAAGATCTAAAGCAAAGGAGATGAAGATAAACCTTCTATCAGGAGGAGGTGGTCCATAACCACCACGAGGACTACCATGACGAGCATCATAGCCATTATCATCTCTACGATAACGCTTATGAGGAGGCGAACGTCGCAATGGAGGAGGAGAATGTCGCCTATCTCTATACGGTGGCGGAGGACTCAAACTAGATCTCCTCTTATAATCCCTACGAGGTGGAGGAAGCGGAGAACGTTCACGATCACGACGGTTAGGCGGAGGACGGTCAAGGTCTCTATCATCACGCCGCTCCCGAGAATCTCTCTCACGACGCTGAGGAGGCTGTTGCTGCTCCTGCTCTTGTTCCAGCTGTGGCTGAGAGGCGGAAGGAGGTGGTGAGGAAGAGGTTGATTTCTCAGGGAGACGGTTAACGACGGAATCAGCCGGAGGTAAAGTCACATCGGCCATTTTCAATCGGAACCCTAAATCGGGAAAAATATCTGATAATTATTTTACCTTCTGTTACGATACACTCAAAAGCCTTTATGGGTTTGCTCAACTGTTACTGTTATAAACTTAATTCAAACTACTAGGCTTGTACTTAGAGGCCCATCTTCATAAATTAATCAACTTAAATTATTATTTTTTTTAAAGTTAATCAACAATTTAACATAATCTATCTGATGTATGAAATGAATAACTAGCTACTGAAAATGGATTATTTAGGGAAACTTTTTTGTTTTTCTATCTATAATATTTTCAACAATTTATGTATTTACATTGAAAACATTTTCACCTGAATATTCAAGCAGGCTATTGACATCCCTTCTGTTCTGATAACCAAGATTATTGATCAAAACTTTAAGTTCATGAATGTCACTTTCACTGTTTGATCCATTTTCTAAATTCCTTGATACACCATCCTATGAGTGAATTTTGCAATGTCAGAAACAATTTGCTATTGTTGTTTGATGAACATTAACTGTCCAAGCCGAAATAGCAAAGTTGATAGTATTCAAAATATTGATCTTCCCTACGATAATGCATCTTAAAAGCTCTTATTATTCCAGCATCACAAGGTTGAATTTTTGATGTCATATTGGGTGGAAAAAAGAACAACTCAACATTATTCAGCCCTTCAATATTTTTTGGATGTGCTGGACAAAAATCACTCTCTGGTTCTCAAAGACATCTTCAGCAAGAAAATTTGGTCGTGGTTTTGCTTTCATATCTTCAATGTTATTCAGCATCTCTATCTCCGTTGGAGTAGATGAAGATGAAACATTTAAAACGTGTTCATCTTCATCTTCAATATGAATATTATATTAGAATTAAAATATGAATTTAAGAAATTAAAAACTATAATTCTTATTATTTTATTTTATTTTGTTTTTGTAAAAAGTAAAATATTTTCAATAATGGTGTTGTGAACTAATTAGTTTTTTACATTGAATCCTTATTTTATATAGATAGTTTTATTTTTTTTAGTTGGTTTAACATCCTTTGATTTATTATTCTTATTTTTATTAATAGTTTTTTTGTAATCCATTAATAATATTTCCCTATAATACTTTAATAGTATATCATATTCATAACTAACTCTGGTATTAAAAGTATCAACATAGTATTAAAATTCATAGTTGCATCTTCAAAAATTAATTTAATTTACTTAAACATTGATACAAATATCAAAATAGTGTATCATCTACAATAATGACAACTTTTTTTTTAGCATAACCAATTTAAAATGCAATCATGATCTGTTAGTAAAGTAAAGTGTTAAGGTTCTTTGTTCCTTTTAATTTTCTAGATATACTGAGCAATAATATTTTCTTCATCTTTTGTTGAACGTGTTTAAAATTTATTAATCTCCCCCTAGCTCTTTCAGATCTAATCTGGTGTGGGTTGGAGCAAGGATTTAAAGTGGCAACTGCTTTAAAATTTTCGAAAAAGAAGAGAAAAACACTCCTTAACTTCAATCTAACTTACAATCCTCTTCTTTTTTTCTCCTCAGATCGCCTGTTACTGGACTACCAGGAAAGTGTATGGGCTGAAACCCATACTCAGACTTCCCACATGAATGTGATTTTTGTTTTGAGGGAGGCTCGAACCCCGGGGGAGTGTTGTAGCACATTCCCAGGTCTCACCAACCGCTCGACCACATACATGCGGGCTTATTTTGTAACTTTTTATCGGATTTTTTTGTTGATACTAGAATGACGAAAACAATAATGCATGATAGAAGAAATAAACGAAGAAATATTTAGGTGAATTTTGACACTTTCTCCGGTGAAGTAGTGTATTTGAATTTATCCACAACTTACTCTATTGACATGATTCAATGTAGGTTTGGGCAAATACCTGAAACCCAAAGTATTTATCCGAACCTGATTTAAAAAGTAGAATCGAACCCGAAATAAGAAAATACATGAACATGTCTTAAATTTTCATACCCGAAAACCTGAATCCGAACCAAAAACTGAATGAGTACATGAAGTACCCAAAATATAATTATATAACTAAAAACATAAATTATATATAGTTATATTAATTATATGTATATTATATATAATCTAATTATCCAAAATTACAATTATAAATTCAAAATATAAATTATTTTATATCATAATAACTAAAATACAAAAATAACCAATATATTTTAAAGTTATAAGTAGTACAAACTTTTAGTACAAGCCGAAGCATTTTGGTTATTATTGCAAATATTTTTGATAAAAAGATGCAATATATCTAGTTTGAAGGTGATAATAAATAATTTACTTATCTGGTTTACAACAAGGAATAACATACTGAACTAAAAAATATGTTGAAAAATATTCATTATTATACATATAAACTTCATCGATCATCATTATTTCATGTATATATAGAGAAGAAAAATATGATTTTAATATTTATTTGATACCGCCATTTTGACTAATCCAATATTTGTATGAAACATTTACAATTTAATAAATTCAGATATTAAAAACCAATATATTTTAAAGTTTTTAAATTATATTTGTGAAGATCTAAAAAAAATTATAATATTTCGGATATCCGAATATACATAGAACCGAACTGAATTCAAACCGTATCTGAAAAGTATGAAAATCTCTAAATTTGAAATACTCGAAACCCGAATTACCCAACCCGAACGGCCAGTGCTAGACATGAGAGCCACAATAGATTTTTGTTTGTTTTTAGTGCCCAAAAAAAACATTCAGGTTTATTTATTTATTTAATAATTCATCCACCTATGACTTACCCTTCCATTTCACCCAATTAAACTACTTTGATATTCTCTCCAGATTCCATGTTTTATTGTATCCCATGTGAATTATGTATTATATTGTAATGGATTAATACGTAGTTCCATTTTTATATTAATACATAAGAGTTGACCAACAAAAGAAAAAATGGTTTTCTCTGACCATTGACTTGAACACTTAGATTAATGTTTTTTCTTTGACTCAACATAAATTAAGGTTTAACAAGAGAAAACAGAGACATCCATTAAAAAATGATAAGAGATTAGACACAATTTTAAAAGCCAAAAAAAAAAAAACAAGACTAACAAAAACTGTAAAAAAGTGACCGAGCAGAAATAAAAATAACAACGGTAAGAGAAAGTTACCGTTTTTGGAGTCAAAGGCATCTTTTACAAGCAAGCAAAATTGCTTTATTGCATGTTGTAATCTCTCTCACACACAAATCCCTTTTCTTCTCCGCATAAGATTCCTCTTTCTCTTCTTATTTTGATTCGCTGCTGACTCAGACACGATACATCTCTCTCTTTGCCTTCTGTAGCAACGTTTTGTTTTGTAGTTGATCCTCTCGCGTAACTCCAAACAGCTCTCACGAACCTCTCTTCTTCAATTCTTCCAATTCTTATTAGGTATCTTTGTTTCTCCATCTTATTTCTTCTGGGTTTCATCTACTTGTGTGAAAAATCTCTCCTTTTTTTTAGGTTTTCTTTTACCATTATGGTTCAATTTCAATTGGGTTTCTTTAAAATTCTCTCCCTTTTTGTTGTTTGGTTAATTGAAAGTTGTGATTTTTGTGAGAAAACTTCTTAATTTGTTCAATCAGTTTTGTATTTTTGATTCGGTATGACTTTGTTATTATGCGTCTTGTATATATATATATATATATATATATATATATATATATATTCTCTTACTCTATATTTGGATTTGTCCTTTGATTGTTTCTTATCTATTATTTCATACTACTGCAACTTAGTTATGTTGCGTTTCAGTGAAATTTTTACTCCTTTCTTGATTTTGTTCAGTTAGTTTTGTATTTGTCTACGGTGTTTATGTTTCTTAAAGTTTATTTTGCATATAAGTGTCGTCCTAGTTTGGAATTTTTATGGGATTCAGATTAGTACGAAAGTTGCCTTATTTGTGTGTGATTGTGATTGTTCTCTCATCTGTTAGTTGATGAAACTGCAACTTGGTTCTGTTGTGTTTTTAATCTTTTCATCAGGGTCTTGCTCGAACTGGTTACTAGGTTAAGGGGATAGGTCAGATTGGAATATGAATTTGAGGGTGGAAATTTCTTCTTAGGTGTCGCAAGATATTGGCTTTTAGGTTGTTTAGTGATTTTTGTATGTATGATGAAGCTAGAGACTTTGATTGTGTTCTTTTATTGATCTTATTTCTTACTACTTTGTCTTTGTGTTGAGACTTGGGAGTAACATAAAGCTTTTTCCTTTTTGTTTACCGGTATTCATCTGTTAGTGATGTTTCCTTCTTAGAGTCTCTGCTATGTGTTCATTGCCTTGAATTCCGATTAGCACCAAAGTTGCCTTTTTGTGTTCTGATGCGTTTTTATGAAAGTTTGAATCTTTTCGTTAAGGGCTTGCTCGAACTACTTTTAACTAGTTAAGGGAATAGGGATTACGATTCGAGGGTGGAATTTTTTTCTGTAGCAAGATATTGGCTTATAGGTTGTTTTGTGGTTTTGGTATGTTTGATGAAGCTGGAATTTTTTTTATTGTGCTCTTATATTTCTTTTTCTACTTGTGTTTTTTGTTGGGGGTAGCATAAAACTTGTTCTTTTTAGTTTCCGAGTACTCATCTGTTAACGCTAATTTCTTCTTTAAGTCTCTTCTCTGTGTTCATTGCCTTGGATTTATGTATCCTCTGTGTGTTTGCTTTGCAGTTACTCTCATATTTTATATAAGGAGGACTGAGTTTTGAAACTTGAGAGAATGATCATGCCTAGCTAATAGGAACTATCCTGCAATGCAGAGTTTGATTTGATGTAATTTTTATAGTAAAGTGCACATTGTTTCAACATACTCTGACACATTTGCATTAGATAATTTAATGAATCAAAGGACATTTCTTAAATATTTCTTTTAGTTATTCTTGGGTTATTCTTGATCGGATCTTGGCTGGGGTTGGTGCATTAGTGCTAAGAGTACACTCTCACTGAAACTCTACATGTATGTATCCTGAAACGAAATATCAGAGTTTCCTATTATTTTGGTTTTTCTGTAGTTCTCTTGCACTAAATTTAGTTCACTTGATAACATTTAGTGTATGCTATGTTCTACTGAAGCGGTTTTGTATTTGTTGTGGTAGTTTTTGTTTGAGTTAAGGATCATGAATAGGAACACCAAAACGTAAAACACAGTTCCCTTGGTATAAACCAATAAGCCTTCACCAAACCTATTTATAGGAATCTCCAAAACAATCTAATAGAAAGATTCAGAATCTATTCTTGCAGTTCTCTCAGTCATATGTTATAATTTATGCAATATAATATTTCTGTAGGATGTAACTCTTAACTCTGTAACCCTTTTTTGCATGTAAGCTTGGACAATGGGTGCATCAACATCTAGAATAGATGAAGATAAAGCCTTACAGTTATGTCGGGAAAGAAAAAAGTTCGTCCAACAAGCGCTCGATGGAAGATGTTTGTTAGCTGCTGCTCACGTTTCATATGTTCAGTCTCTTAAGAGTACCGGAACTGCCCTCAGGAAATTTGCTGAGACTGAAGTTCCAGTTGAATCTTCCTTGTACACTTCCACTAGTGCAACACCAGAACAACCGCTTGCTTTAATCGAGAAATCGGTTTCTCATTTGTCATTCTCTCCTCCACCTGCTTCACATTCCCATCATGACACATATTCTCCTTCTCCTTCGCCTCCTAGTACCAGTCAGTTTCAAGTCAATCATATGAAAGTCAGAGGGTTTTCTTCTAAAAAAGTGGAAGAGAAACCGCCGGTTTCAATTGTTGCAACTGTAACCTCATCTAGTAGTATCCCACAAAGCAGGTCTGTGGAAAAGATCGAATCAAACCCATCTGAAGAATCTTCTTCCATGCCACCTGAGGCACCTTTTTGGGATTATTTTGGTCCCTCTCATCCAATTGACAAACAATTTTCTTCTTCTCATGTTGGGAATGGTCATGTGTCGAAATCTGTTAAGGGAGAAGATGAAACTCCAGAGCTGGATGAAGATGGTGAGAACTTTTCTTTTCAAGAAAGGGAAGAGTCCAGAGATTCTGATGATGATGAGTTTGATGAGCCCACAAGTGATACACTCGTTAGAAGCTTTGAAAACTTCAATAGAGTGCGTCGTGATCACAATGCTTTGCCTCAAAGAGAGCGAGTGGAAAGTGAATTCTCAGACGCCGAGAAAAGTAAAACTCCTGAGTTATCACCACCAGTGACGCCTTTAGTTGCTACTCCAGTGAACAGAACACCAAACAAGGGAGATCACACCGAGAACAAGCTTCCTCCTAGGGACTTCTTGTCAAGCATGAAAGAGATAGAGTTGCTCTTTGTTAAAGCTTCAGAGACTGGAAAAGAGGTTCCTCGGATGCTTGAAGCCAATAAATTGCATTTTCGTCCCATAGTTCCGTCCAAAGAAAGTAATGATTTTCACCTTAGTTACTTTATAGTTTCTCTGTATTTAAATTGCTTACTTGTTTTAAGATTTGATGAACAAACACTCGTTCTCAATCACATGTCTCTGCTTTTTGCAGGTGGTGGTGGTGCATCATCATTGTTCAAAACCTGTCTCTCTTGTGGGGAAGATCCCAGAGATGTACCAGAAGGTAATTTTACTGATTTACATTTTAGTGTTAACTGGTGTATATTGTATGGAGTGGTTACAGTTTTAAGCTGTTTGTGCAGAGCCTGCTCAGAACTCAACTCAATACTTGACCTGGCATAGGACTGAATCTTCACGATCCGCGACTTCTCAGAATCCTCTTGAAGGATTGAATTCTGATGCTGTGGAAGAGCTCAATAGCAATCTCTTTGAAAACATTTGCATGATTGCTGGAAGCCATGCCTCAACACTAGATAGACTTTATGCATGGGAGCGGAAGCTCTATGATGAAGTCAAGGTATATTATAACTTCTTATACAGATTTAACAAATCATGAAAAGTATGTAATGTGTTTTCTTTATGTTTTCTTCGGTTTCAGGGGAGTCAGACTGTGCGGAGAGAGTATGATGAGAAGTGCCGAATTTTGAGAGAACTTGAATCAGAAGGCAAAGGTTCACAAAGAATAGACAAAACACGTGCGGTTGTCAAAGACCTTCACTCCAGAATCAGAGTAGCAATTCATAGGATCGACTCGATTTCAAGACGGATTGAAGAACTTCGTGACAAAGAGCTCCAGCCTCAACTTGAGGAACTCATTGAAGGGTATGTGTTAAGTCACTCTCAAATAAACTCAGTTCTATTGATTTCAGATTGGACCTGAAGTTTCTATTTTTATCATTTCTTGGATATGAATAGGTTGAGTAGAATGTGGGAAGTAATGTTGGAATACCACAAGGTTCAGTTTCAGTTAATCAAAGCATGTTACAGAGGCGGAAACATAAAACTCAACATGCAATCAGAATTACACAGACAAGTAACATCTAACCTTGAAGACGAACTCAGCATGATGGCTTCAAGCTTCACAAAATGGATCACAGGTCAGAAATCATACATAAAAGCTATAAACGAATGGCTGGTGAAATGTGTGGCCTTACCACAGCGATCCTCCAAAAGAAAAAGACGAGCTCCACAACCGTCTTTAAGAAACTTTGGTCCTCCCATTTACGCAACGTGTGGAATATGGCTAGAGAAGCTCGAAGTTTTACCAACAAAAGAGGTTTCAACCTCCATTAAAGCACTTGCTTTTGATGTAGCCAGGTTCTTACCACGACAGGAGAAGAATCGCAACAAGAAACATCGATCTGGTGAGAACAACATGTTGAAAGAAGAGACATTGGAGGATTATGGTCCGGGATTTGATCGTTTTAGGACAAGCTTGGAAGGTTTTGTTGGACAGCTTAATCAGTTTGCAGAATCATCAGTGAAAATGTATGAAGAACTTAAGAAAGGAATCAATGAAGCCAAGAACAATTATGAGCAGTTGAAGGCTTATCCTCATGGTAACTGAGCTTTTTTTTTGTTTGTTTATGTGGAAAAAGGAGTTTTTGGCAGGTTAAAATTTTGGTGGGGAAATTGGTTTTTGGCATTTGTAAATGCAAAAGGGATACAAAAATGATTGGTTTAAAACATGAAATGGGAAGATATAACTGGGATAGAGTTTGTGCCTTCGTGGGCTTATCAAACTAAGAATTGGTCCGCATGTTAAATTATTTGAGAACATAATCTACTTATCAACACTGTCAAAAGAAAAATTCTAGTCAGTAAAATACTTAAGATTCATATTTTGAACATTGTTGGAGATTAATTAATCGTATTTAAATTGATTTAAACAGGAAGATTTTGTTAAGGAAAGATCGAATGAGAAATGTTGTCTCCGACATACTTCTAAAACTTTTTATTATCTCTCTCAACAATAAGACTTGAATATTCCCATGATCTCTGCAATTCCCAATAACCGGAATTTTCGTCCTACTTGAAAATTTGTTAACAGTAAAATAAAAGACAATTTATGTATACTTTATAATATTAAAATTCAAATATTAGTTTATTTTTCCCAGATCAGAAAATAGACTAAAGAATTATCAAATATATTTTTACCTTTTTCTTTATTTATTTTTTTTCTTTTGGAAAATCATATACTACAAAATAACATTTTAACAGATTGGAAACATCAATTTTTGCTCAAAACGTATTGGAAAACATACTCATGTCCACATTTTCTGTGTATGTTACTCAAAATGTTTTATTTTTTGTCAACAACTATGAAATAAATTGAAATGGTTTAGGAATCCAAATGGATGGTGCAGTATGTGCTAACTTATCCACATTTGTGTTTAAATTACAAGAAATTAACGAAATAGAGAAAAAAAAACGAATTATTTATCTTCGCGAGTTCTTCTAGTAATATTGAGCAATAATGTCAATCTGTCGGTTGAAACACCATTTTCACCAGCTCAGAGGAATCTATAGCAAAATCCATGTGTCACATGCCCTATAAGTGGTTTTCTTCCTCATTTTGAAAGCATAACCAACATAATACTGAGTATTGGTCCGACATATAGACATGTCAAATGGGTCAACCCGCGACCCACCCCGCTGCGGGTTTTCAAAAAATTTTAACAAATTTTTTTTACCCGTCTGATCTGCAAATATTAAAACGTAATTCGTACCCACCCCACATCAATTAGCGGATAACCCGCGGGTTTCCCGCAGACCCGCTAAAAAAAATTAAAAAAAATATTAAATTATTTGAAAATATATATTATATCTAAAAATTTTTATAAAATAATAACAAAAAATACAAAACATAAAAAAAAACTCAAAACTATAAGTATTTATTTAAAAAAAATTAAAACAATCTAATATTTCTTTAAAAACTCATAAAAAATTAATTAAAAAAAAAATTAGCGGGTACCCGCTAAACCCGCATCTGCAAAAATTCACTACCCGCACCCGTAACCCGCAACCCGCATAACCCACTTAAATTTTAAACTCAAATTTGTCAACTCGCACCCATCCCGCCGCAGATCAAATGGGGCGGGACCTGCGGGTAATTACCCAAATTGACAGGCTTACCGACATATAAGGATTATGTGTAACACTATTATCATGAAATATTTGATTTGCCCCATTATAGTTAACTTGTGCCAATTTCCAAACTAGAGCTTTCGTTTTGGCTACTTTTAAGTTTTTTTTGCGGATTTTTTATTAGTATTTTAAAAACTTTATAATTTCTAGTTTCTCATATAAACCATAAAATCTATGGAAACTTGTGATCTTTGTTTATTCTAGGAATTCTCTAAAATAGATCATGCATATTTAACACTAAGTACTAGGAAATTGTCCAATTGATGGTATTTTTGATAAAGTTCATACTTGTTATGTTGGTGAACTTTTAAAAAGGATATGATTGATTGTCTCTTCTTCTTTTCCACGCTGAATACACTGAATGTCACAATTTAATTCTTGTTTTCGAAGGTTTGAATTAACCAATAGACAACTCATTAGAGCTTGTTGTATTCCATTTGTGAGCTTGTAGTGTCTGAATATCTGAACCATAGTTAGGAGGTGTGATAAAAAAATGAGCTAACATTATGTTCCGTCCAATATCCTAATTTTACCTCTGAGTTTGTAAAATGTCAACCAAATGTATATGATTAAACTATTCTACTGATTGGAATTAGGCCCAGGCAAAATATCCAAATTTGAAATACCCAACAGAACCCAACCCAAAAAGTAGAACCGAACCCGAACTCAAACTAACAAAATACCCGAACAGAAACTAAATTTTTATATTCGAAAACTCAAACCCGAACCTAAACCAAACCGAAAACCAAATGAGTACCCGAAATACCCAAGATATAATTGTATAACTAAAGTGCTAATTATAAGTTATATTAATTATATGTATATTGTATATAACCTAATTATCCAAAATTAAAATTATAAATTCAAAAGTATAAATTATTTTAGACCATAATAACCAAAATATCAAAATAACCAATATATTTTAAAGTTTTTAAATATATTTGTGAACAATTAATTATTTTATTTTTATTCTTCAAAAATTTTGGGTATCCAAACCCAAACCCAAACCGAATCCGCATGGAACTAAAAACTATTAATAACCGATGAGTATGGAAATTGTAAACCCAAAAAACTGACCCAAACCCGAATGGGTACCCCAACATCCATGGCTGATTGGAATACCCCAAATCAACAAAATATCCAGCGGGTCAAGGATCTTTTAATCAAATTCATATTTCACATCATGGTAATTGATATATATCATATTTGATGATTCTTAGTTATACTTTTAGAGTTTTTCTATTGTTTTAGAGTTTTTTCAGGTGATTACATGTTTGGATTGAAATTTATGCGTTAGGAGTGGGGATATAAGCAAAGAAGCAGTTGGAGATAAATGAACATGTTGAATTGGTAGAAGTTTGCCATCTTTTGAACATCTTACCACCAACAGAATTGAATGAAATTTGGATATAAGATAGCCAAGGGAGTTAGCTTTCATATGACACTGGTTTGAGGTTATTCCGATGGACGGTTAGAATGTTATGACTGTTTTACTGAAAGGATATCCATCTGACACGAATTTATAAGTCAATTTCGATCCAAATCACTTTGGGTCCAACCCAATTTGTCTCTAAAATTTTTAAACCCTAGACTCGACTTTTTTGATATAGGCATATTTTTAGTTATAAACATTGTTCTTTAGTTTTGTATGTATTTGGAGTTAAGCAATCCATCCTCGTGACATTTGGAGAAGATTTCTAAACCCTTTCTCTTTATTTTCAGTTTAATTATGTTTTTTATTTATCTTTTTCATTTTTTTTGCATCCATGTGTGAGTAGATTCTTAGTTAGGTTTAGGGGCTCAAAAGAATTTCAGAATCATTGAATCAGACATAAATAGAGATCTTAGAGTTCTTCATCTATGGTTGATATTATTGCTTAGATTAAATTGATCACTTAGTCTCTGGTTCAAGGTTTAATCTATTCACCAAAAGTGTTATAGGTTGCTGGAAAGAACATAGATGGGCGTATTGTCCTTAGCCAATGGAAGTTGATGTTAAGGCGATCCGTGAACATATTGAACAGGCTCCTTAATGCTTGTTTAGAATTCTAAGTTCAAATGGAAGTTTGGATACTTAGGTTTCTACATAAAGTAATTGATGTCACAGAAGTGGATTGGTTATACATTTATATTTCAGTTCTAGATTGTTCTTATTAATCCCTGAATAGTTATATGATTCGTGATCTCTGAGTTCCTGTGAATTTCTCTGGATCTAACACTTTTTAATTCATATGTTACACCATTTTTATTTAGTTATTTTATTCCCATTACAAACAAACATCTTATATATGTCTTAGCTTAATTTTATTCTCAAAGAATCGTAGTGTAACCTTGGTCTCTGTGGATTCGATCCTATCTATACTACTGTGATTTTCTGTGCACTTGCAGTCTTTTATTTGGGTTAAAACTATGATCACATCAAGTTTTTGGCACCGTTTCTAGGGACCAATTGAGTTATCTTCGAATCTAAGATTGATTATTAATCTATGATTTATTTTCTAGTTTTCTTCTAACTTTTTTTCTTTATTTTTTTTTCTTCTGATCATGCACATGGTTTACAACTTTTTCACAAAAATCAGATGTCACGTCTGAAAAATACATTCAAGATGAGTATTATGTAGAACCACCATTTGATGAGAATGTGCTTACACAGGAACAATAAGTGAAGTTGGATGAGCTTTGCATTGAAAGTCCAACACTGACAAGGAGTGACTTGGCGGCTCTGATCCGATTGAATCTCATGTCTCATCGAGCATATATTTAAGGAAGAGAGCTTACATGCTATGAGATAGCAATATCACATGAACTTAAAGAGGTAGTATATTGGGTTCCACCAACCAAACTAGAAGGTACATGCACTTTAACTCTTGAAATTCTTAATTTTCAGGATATTCGCATGCCATGCATTGATGAGGTAACTTCTAGTTTGGATACTGCAATTCTCATTGATGAATGTTATGATTTTATACATGAATCTGAAAGAGTAGATATTTTAAGAACATAACAACTTGCTAGGGATTACCATGAGATATATCTTGATGTTGAATATCTATGCGCTTTGAATGTATATGAACTCGAGTTTAAGTTTGAAATGCCTAAAGAATCTAGATCTCTTTTTGAAATTTTTTACTTAGGAGATGTGTTTGAGGTAGAGAAGATCTTGAATGAAATATATGCTCCGACAGTTGAGATGAATTCAGGAAGTGAGGTTATAGTGTTTTATAGGATTGATGGTGATGAAGTTGACTATTTTGTGAAGAATTGTTTTACTTCTGAAGTTGACTTTATTTTTCCATCAAATGCATTTGATCCTCCTAAGTATTTATTTATCAATGAATATTTTAAGATATATGCTACATTTGTAGTAAACTTCATTGATGAATATTTGATTTATTTACCATGGACAATTGTGCGTGATGGTGCATATATTGTCTATTGTGTTAATACGAGAAGGACTAAAGGACCATTGGTCCAACTTTTTGATTTTTGTGATTAACATTTTTCGTGCAGCGGTCAAGGTAAAGACCTTAAACAAGCGCTTCTGGGAGGCAACCCAACTTTTTATTTTGCATTATTAATTTTTATCTCTGTTTTTCTTATTTTCAAGTTCTATGTGTTTATCTTTATTCCGTGTATTTTCCGTGCAAAAAAATGGAGACAGAACGATCGATCTATGTATGGAACGATCGATCCATAGGCATCCAATAGTCGTAAGTGTTTTGCACGGTCGTTCCGTGCAATTTCTGTACCAAAAAAAGAATCGATCAATCCTGATCAGAACGATCAATCTGGAAGGTGAACAACCAAAACGGGAGTTTAGAACGATCGATCCGAGGCCCATGTAAGTCCTCTTTTGATAATTTTTGGTTTATTTTATTAAAACAATTCTTGTATTTTTGTTTCTTTACCCATTGATCATATGTTTTTATAACACTGGGGACATTGTTTAAGTCTGGGAGAGGTATTTATTAACATTATCTTTAATTTTCTTATGAGTCTGTTATTTGTTTTATTGAGTCAAAATTTTAATGTAGAAACAATGATTTTCTGAGGAAACCACCACTACTTCAGAAGCTTATGTGACCACAGATTTGATCTTGACTAGTATTCGAGACTAATAGAAAAATCAATGGTTGACGGGTTGACTTGAGGCTCCCATAATTTTAACAAAAATCCACAATAGCCTAAGCTAGTTTATGTTTGTTTCTTTTAACCTCATCAATGTGACTGATATCTTATGAGTTTGACTCCATGTTCAAACTTGACTAGATCAGTCTGTGTTAAATAAATGGTACTGTTCTCCCTATTTAATGTTAAATGTTTCATAAATTCAAGAACAAATGAAGAAATAAATTTTGTGTTTTTGTCTGGTGGTTTGAATTTTCTGGGTTTATTTTGATATTCTATATAGTTTTAATGAATTTGGGTTGATTTAAAAAAAAATAGTGAATATATATGAATATCAATGTTCAAGAAAGCGCTAGGTGTTAGTCGGGCGGTGACCCTCCGCCTAGCGCCTAGAATGCCTAGTTGGGGCCTAGGCGATTTTAGGCGGTTTAAGTAAGTTTATAATAAATATATATATTTAAACACATATATATTAACATAATATAATATAACATAATAAAATTATAAAATTGAATAATTTAAAAATTTTAAATTAAAAGAACGTGAAGAATATCAATGTTTTGTAATTTTAATTTTTTTAAAATAACATTTTTTATTTTTTATTTTTATAAAAACATAGATATTAAATAATTTATTAAATTTTCATATCCCACCTAATTCATAACTCATATAGTTAGTGTTTAAATTATTTAATTATCAATTATTTTGCTAAATCTAACTATCCGTATAATATAAACCGATATTTTAAAAAATTTAAGCGGTCTAGGCGTTAATCGGACGGCTTAAGGGGGTCTAGCGCCTAGGCGCCGCCTAGGCGGCCGCCTAGAACGCTTTTTAGAACACTGATGAATATATATCAGTTTTTAAAGTTTTGTTCAATATCTCTACACCCGAACACCCGAAATATCCGATCCGAACCCGATCGGATACCCGAAAACCCAGCCCTAATTTAGATAATACTTCTCTCTCCACAGAAAAGAGTATGATTTAATTGGAAGTAGAGGATCCATTTTACAATATTATCTTTATTTGAAAAAGTTGGCAAACAAAGAGTCAAGTACTATAAATGTTTTATGAAACTAAATAATAGAATTTTTTTCGTTTGGAGCCCCAAATTTTTCAGAATCGACTATGTTGCAAAAATTGATTTTTTTATGTTTTAAAATAATTTTTAATAGTTAATGTTAATAAATTTAAAACATCCAAAAAATATTAATTGAAAGTATTTTAATTGTTGAATTATTATTAGTTTATATATATATATATATTAGAAAATGTTCTATATAAAAAGAAGAATACATTTATTATTGGTTATTTAATATTTCTTTGTGAAAATCAATCGTGATGTATCATTTATACTTTGTTATGAATTATTCTCTATGTTTTATTTTAAATGTTGATTAAAATTGAAAATTCTGTTTCAATAAAACTTTATACTTTTACCCTTACTAGTTTATATACTAACCAATGAGAAATTTTTATTTTAATGTATTATTGATAAACAAACTAGAAAATTTCGTTGTTTTCTCAATTCATATGTGAAAACTTTGAAGTACACTTATTATAATGAAATTGAGGGAGTACTACTAGATGCTCAAACTCGACATCACTTTCACTAACAAAATCCTTAATAAACTTTTATAAATAGGAAAATGTCAACTACCGTCTTATCTACTTGTTTGTTTTTTTATTTTAAATAAAACACAATAAAAAGTCTTTCGGTTATTCTTCATTCGATTTATTAAAGTTGACATTGATACTGACAAAACAAAAAAAGTTGAAATATTGATGATCTTGATTCTTGACAACTGAAAACATATCATTTTATGGTTGAAATTAATACTTTCGAATTTGAACCATACCATTAACTCTCTATTTGACTCTTTCCATTACATCAGTTTTATATCTTTAACAAGTTGTATTTTCTCAATGAAGAACTACTACATTGAAATTATTAGAACCGTACAAAAAAGAAGTTTTCAACTTACATAAAAAAAATTCCAAATTGGAAATTTTCCTCATCTGAAATATTCTCCGTCCAATCACAAATTCACAAACCTTATGTTTTTATTTTAATAAAAACATCCAAGAAAAAAAAAACGCAAGTCAAAAACCCAAAAAAAAACATAAATATAAATTCTGTAAACCTACAATTCAAACAAAGAGCAACTTCATTAGTCATCATCACCAAAGATCCACGTCATGACTACATTTTCTCGACACAATTCTCGACGGCGCTGTTAATTTATCCACCGTTACATCACACTTAACATTAACGGTAATAGTCCACGTCTTAACCGAACCAATCTTAATCTTAACCGGCGCTTTAATCTTCAACTTAAACGGCATTGTTTTCTTACTCTCCTCATTCCTCATATCCTTTCTCATACCACTAGTTAACTGTATCTTAGACCCAATTAACGCCGTTTTAATGATCGTTACATTCTTCGCCGGCTGATAAAACACAGGTAACGCACCGTTACAAAGATTAACGTCGTTATAATAAACATCCACCGTACTTCCTTTCTCATAATAAATCCCGATTTTTCCGTTACCGTTACGTGATCTAACGGTAACGTTAAACTTAGGAGAAATCGGAGACGATGAACTCAGATTAATGCCGGAGATTGTGAATCCTTCAACGGAGTATTTCGGAGCTTCGGGACGGTAGATTAAGTAAAGAACAGCGAGTGAGATTCCGGCGAGGACGATTAAGATGAAAATCGCGGCGAGGATTGAGCAGATACAGCATCTACAGGTACCGCGTTTGTTTTTTTTCCGGGAAAGGTATTGTAAACGATGTGCGTTTTCCGGTGGTGGAATACGATAGATCTGATCTTTAGGGACTTGGATTACGTAAGTTGATGGTGGTGGAGCTGGTTTTCTCGGAAATTCGCCGGAACTGAAATTCCCGGAGAATTGTCCACTTTCCGGTGGTGAATCGGCGGGATAAACTCGTTCAGCCATTTCAGAGAAGGATTGATTCTACAAACAAAAAGTAAATTTGAAAATTGTGAAATGAGTGAAGATGAAGAAGAGAAGAAGAAGATTTGAAAAATGATAAAAACGCATAAGAAAAAAATAAATACAGAGAAGCGTTTATTTTTAAATATGAACGCTTGAAAAAGCTGAGCTGGCAATGCCGCGTATTGAAAAAAAATAATATAGATTGTGCGCGTGGGACCTACACAAAATCCAATGTTTTATGAACTTTATATATACTGTATATAATTATAAAGTATACTTTTTGTTTAGCACTAAATCAAGACGTGATTAGTGATGAATCTGTCAAAAAAGCCCAAAAGTAAGGCCACCTTAGATCTATTTTTCTGTATAAAATAATAAAAGAAATATTTTATATGAAGAATTAAGGAGATTATGCTCTAAACTTGAGCATGTTATTATATTAATATGGAAGATAAATATATGTAAAATATTTAGGTGCTTACAAAATTCATATGGTGCAATGCAGTTTCTGCAGGTGTATGTTTATGTAGAGGAAAACACACATGTATATATTAGTTATTGTATCTATATGTAAGGTTGAAAATATATAATTTTTATAAGGAAGTGATCAAATTGAAGCCATAAAATTGTTAATTAATTAGATGTAATAAAAATACGTGCGCACGAGTAAGATAATAAGCACAAGTTGAAGAACAAGTTAATAATGGGTTCCAGCTATTAACAGAAAACCAAACACGGTTTGTTTAACCGCGGAGTCTTAACTCTTAAATGATACTCTTTTAAAACAAACAAACAAAATGAATAACAAAAAAAAGAGCAATCTTATTAATACACGAGTAGTTAAGACTTAAAGCACCACCCATTAAAACTCAAGTAACAGAAATTGACTAAATTTAAAACATTAATTCCACGAAAACTCATCAAATAATGATAATTCGAATTTCAAATAGTAATGATAATATTTTGAAGTAAAAAGCCAAAAGGTTAATTATATTGAAATCCAAATAGGTAGAGATTAAAATTAACACAAATGTTAATATTTTACTTTTAATAAATGTTTCTCTCCATGCAAACAAATATAACCGTTCTGAAAATTATAGGATATATTAATTTGATTAAAATGGATTCATTATAAATTTGTAAGTATATATATATACGAATTTATACCTAACTGAAATAAATCTACATCTAAAACCTCAATTATTTTTAAAATTAAGAATAAGTTTGATAAAAAATCAAAATTCAGACTTTAAGACTTTAGCTATTTATTCATAAACAATAAATCTTTAAACTTGAAAACCCCTAACCAAACGAAACCCTACAATTTTACAACCTTTTAATGTAAAAGCCCCTTCCTTAATTTTTAGAAACCTTTCTAGTGCTTATAGAATTTTAAGATTTGGGTACTCTTTCACATTCAAAAAGACATTGTTCTAATTGTACTCGCATTAACCAAACCATTACCTACGTAAGAAGTTTACATGTGATTATATTAATTTCGTACAGAAAGTTATGTATGTGTTCTCAAGAATAATATCCCATACGGATCAAAAATATATTTTTGAAAGTTGAAACGTCACGATGCATATATATATATATATATATATACACAAAATCCACACAAATACATTTTTCCTAATAATTGTATGAGGAGATCACGAACTAAGATTGTGCCATTGTGGAGTGCACGTAATAATAGGCTTTATATATCAGGTATCACAGCAAAAAATTATTATATTTTTAGATGATATTTCTTTATTCTAGACTTCAACTAAAGAAAACTAAGTATATCTTTACGATAGTCATCGATTTACATACCAACTATTCTACATTTTTAAATAGCAAAAGTGCAGAACTATAAAAATAAATAACATCATTTGAAATATAACAAGCTTTTGATTTGAAATAACACTATTGTTTTGGGTAAAAAAATAATGACAGTGGTTCAACCTAATTGTATGAAAATTTGGCACCAAAACTGACTAAAAGGAAATAATTAAATATAGGATTTGATTTATAATGTTAGTTACTGAACCATCAGAAAGAAAATAAGAAACCATAAAGAGAAAATACAGAATATGATCTTATACTACGAACATTGTCATGATGATCAGATGATATTGAATATAATTTTAATTTGACCATATGCATTACCATAGATCATCACTCCTAATTAAAAATCTATAAGCAAAATTAAAAGATACCAACACCCAGTTTTGGATCATTTTCTATGTATAAGCAGTAATAATTCATTATGTGTTTTCCTAATTTTCATTTCTCATGATTTATGATCATTAAAATAACAGAGAAGATTGCAAAATGTGTATTAAAAATAGAATAAAAGAAATAGCACTTACCTTGAAAAAAAGAAGAAATAAATTAAAAAGCTCTGAAAATTATCTTCCTTCTTCGTTTTTTTTTTCTCAGCAAGATTCTGAGATATCGCAGAGAAAATGAGAGGGACAAGAGTTGCCGCCCTTGACCCTTCGTTTCTAATATCAATAAAAATATATTCAACGAGTATTAATTATGTTACCATTTAGGAAGTATAAAATAGATAGTTCATGCTTTACCATTTAAACATAATTGGCAAGTGCATTGAGTCATTGACCAATTCGTAAATATAAATAAAATAAAGTGCCCACATTGCATAATTAAAGTGGAATATGTGATAATATCAAATGTTGGCTTGTTCAATGCCCCCTGGAGTGAGAGGATCAGTGGATATGGTTTTAGACCTTTTTTTATCAGAATTATCTGTTAACAATTTGATTAATTATCTTGTTTATTATTCGCTTTCACATTTTTATATGGCATTTGGACCTAGAAAAAGGGAGTTTCCAATACATTTGGCCGTTCGAGATTATTGCTTGTAGACTTCAATGGTATGCATATTTTTACTCTTTAAAATATTGGTTTGAAGATTACGTAGTACGTACCATTTACAACAAATAAATAATGATTTTTCCACTTTCTAAGAATATAATTAATCTAGAGAAAACTTTAATCATCTACTAAAATAATAGTTTCTTCACAGTTCACATTACATATTTTCTCTATAAATTATCGCCATCCAATACGGTCATTCGTTTCCATGAATCAAGTCATTCCAAGATTTTTATCTTTTTTTTTTTGTCTACAAGTTATCTATTAAATTTTATGCTCGTGTACTTCATCTTCTAGCCCTCAAGTGTAGTTTTTAATACTGTTTTTAGTGTAACTAAAACATGGTATATATTAAGAATAAAACAAAATTTGGTAATGCATGAGAGAAGGGTAATAGACTTCCATTGAAGATAAAGACACATAAAAATCGTCGATTATGGTTCTTATACACCTTTAAACTCTTATGAATTTTCTTTTCTACATACTTATCGATAATTCCATATATCTAATATTTTATCATATGATATTATAAATCACATCCACTGAATGAAATGACACATCAAAATCCGCGGGAAGCATTGCTGATAGCTTCTCATACCTTAGTTGCAGTTAACTTATCACAACTTCAAAAATCAATTTTAAGGTGAAGAGATTGAGATCGCAACAATAAATTCTCTTAAAAACCTAATTAACTAAGCACAAGAGGATATGGTTTCTGTATGTGCATGTTTACTACTAGATGAAGACCAATGTGTCATAATCATATCATGGTGAAACTCATGCACAAGATATAGCTCTAAGGGTTGCAGTATCAAACTACCTTTTATGTGTGTGGAATCTACGATGCAAAAGACACACTCCTAGAAAATGAAAGAAGAACCTTCTTCAAAAACAATATCATCCAAGGATTCATAGATTTCATATTTAATAGTGGAAGATCATTGTACCATGTTAAAGTAAAACACATTTAACATTTTCAAGACGATGGCCAGAAGTGTTATGAACCATGAGAAGATTAAATTTTTTTTTTTTCTTTTGGGAATCAACGAATATATTCATCTTTGCATCATCGTCTTTACCAATAAGTATTTTTCTATATATATTCAATGACGGACCGAGTTGGGTGTGACTGGAGGGGTTATGTCCATTTTAACATCTCTAGCCAGCAACAATTCTATATTACTGGTTTAAATGTAGCAGTGTGATTGCAAGATTTTCATGTACAATATATAAATTGTATAAGATGTTCAATTTTTATTATTCTTGTGATAAAATTGAAAAGTCTAATTTTAAATAAATCCTAGAACAATTTATTTAGAATATTTATTTAAGAGGTTTGGAATATTTTTTTTATAGAAAAGATAATTTTGGACATAATTATATATTACTTTTGATTATGATTTTTTATATCTAAGTATTACTATGATTTTTTATAAGAGAGTAATTTTTTGTTTTGTAATGTTTTTGTTACTATAGATGAAATAAATTAATTGTATACAACAGCAAACATTAGTTAACTTTCATGGTAGTTAACTAACACAATAACAACTTCAATCATATCAAATTTATCGTTTGTGGGTGGTATTTTTTCGCGTTTGGGTATTCGTTCTGGTTTGGATCGGGGTTTTTCGGGTTCTGGGATTTTTGGGTTTAGAATTTTATTATTCATCAGGTATTGATAGTATTCGGTTCGGATTCGGTTCCATTCAGGTTTGATCCGAGTTAGAGTACCCGAAATATTAGAAAAAAATAAATTAAATTTTCACAAATATAATTAAAATCTTTTAAGATAAATATGTTATTTTGGTCTAAAATAATTGATGTATTTTATTTAAAATTGTAGTTTTGGATAATTGTATTATACTCACTATATAAGTATATATGTAATTAATATTTTTAGGTATATTATTATATTTCCAGATACTTATTCGGTTTTCACTTCAATTCGAAAAACCAGATCTAAAAATTTAAGATTCGTTTGGATATTTTGTTAGTTAGGATTCAATATTACTATTTTGAATCGGTTTTGGGTGGGTATTTTAGGTTCTTGCCCAGGCTTTTATCGTGGGAGAAAAAAAACAAGCTTCTAAAACAATGTATACCTCCCAGAATCCTCGTCTTGTTTTCTTCTCCCATGACATTGTATAAGCTTCACTTACACAAAACATTAAGTAAACTCAAGCAAAATTAGTAATTACTTACAACCCAATGGATAAGACAAGTTAGGAGATATTTTTTGTCCTTTTTTATGAGTTATCTGTGATTTCACTTCACTAACATAGCATTAGCATGATTAAACACGGTAAATCAATTAGACTAAGCCAAATGAGTAATTTTTACGCTTTATAAAGTTGACTCAGTGTTGGGACTTGTACTTTACAACGATAGTACATGTTAATCCTATTTTCTTGAAATCATGGAGAATATGATTTACAGTTTCATTCTATACAGGATTAATGGAACAAAATGAATCAAACAAGGCATTTTTACAGGTACTAAATTCACAAAGAAAGGCTCCTCTACTTTGTCATCTTGAAAACAATTCTTGAGAGTTCTTGAGAGACTGACTTCATGTCTGGTCTCTCTGGTGCCGGTGAGATACAACTCAGAGCAACCTGCAAGACAACAGTAAGCATTCCAGAGGCTATCTTTGACCCCTGTGATTCAATAATGGATGGATCAAAACACTCAGACGCACGGTTTTGTCCCACAAGTAGTAGAACCCATTCAGTGAGTTCAACGACCCCTGGATCACTGCAAACTATATCTCCTGATACCTTTCCTGTTAGAAGCTCTAACAAAATGACCCCAAAGGCATACACATCGCTTTTCAAAGATGGGTAAGGTTTACTCGAGCTGGCAAACTCTGGTGGGCAGTAGCCGAGGGCAGTTGCATTCAAGACTTGCTCTGATGTGGCTTCTGGAGTGATTAACCGATGAAGACTGTAATCTGTTAGAAGTGTAGTGAATTCAGGAGGTTTCAGAAGAATATTGGTAGATTTTAGATTCCCGTGTGGAATTGCTTCCCTGTTGTGCAGGTAACTTAGACAACTGGCTATGTCTAGAGTAATTTTAAGACGGGTTTCCAGCAACAAAGGCGGGAGGTTTACCTGTCCAGCCTCTGCAGACAACAGAGAATGAATAAACCAATCATTGCTATGTATAGTCATGTAGGAAAATTAGTGAAACAATCAAAATTGTTTGCTAAAAAGTGATATGCAAATACCTTGGAGATAGAAAGCTAAACAGGGAGCATCAATGTATCTTGATATGATGAGCTTTTCGTGTTCTTTCGGACCCCAATAGTAAGCCTGAAGAGAAACAAGATTTGGGTGATTGATGTTTCCAAGTTTCTTTATCTCCCTTGCAAATTCCTTCTTACCTTTTGCAGTTCCTTCCCTTAACCATTTAACTGCTAATACAGCATCAGAATTGAGTACTGCTCTGTAAAGTGTTCCATGGCAGCTTCTTCCGATAGCTTCAGCTGGAGCACGGGACAGTTCTTCTGCTGTAAGCTTAAGAGAACTGTCAAAAATATACGGGTTCCCATCCAATTTCACAGAAGTTTGGCAAGAAGTAAGATTATCTGGCGAGTTCTGGATTCTAGACAGAGATGAAGTTGAAGAAGATGCCAGAGAAACTTGGGGTGACAAGGTTTCATCTTTTCTTGTCGGTTGAAGATGAAGCTCCTCCATAGCTTCTTTCAGAAATGATGAAGAATTCTCAGAGCCACTATATTGGGAGAGACGTGGAGAAGAAACTGGTAGCTTGCCCTTATTTGTGGAAGTAGAAGTAACTGAAGATGAAGGTTCAGTTTTCTGTGCACTGTTCTTTGCTGTAATCACATTGGAAGGAGAAGGTTCAGTGTTTTGAACAATGTTCTTTTCTCCAGTAGCATCCGATTTTTCTTCACCATGTTGCCTTTTCAACATAAAATAAAACATTGCACAAACAAGAGCAAGTAGCAAAGCACCGACGACCAAGCCTACAATCATGGCTGACTTTATGGAAGATTTCATATGATTCCCATGCTTTCCTAAGGTTAAATCTGTTTTATCTTTTGGGGTTTCTTGAGAAACGGGGACAACTAGTAAGGCATTTCCAGGATGAAACGCAGACTCTGGAAACCGTCTAAGATTCTTCGGCACATTTCCAGAGAGATTATTGGCAGAGACAATGAACACCTTTAAGCTCTCAGGGAGGCCATCAGGGATATTCCCTTCAAAGTTGTTATACGACAGGTCAAGAGAAACTAAATTGCGAAACCGAGTTAGTTCCTCCGAGAGAACTCCACATAACGAGTTATGTGACAGACCAATATTGATCAAACTCAGGTTTCCAGCAGAATTTGCATCTTGAAGAGGAAGCGAACCAGATAAATTATTGTTTGACAGGTTGAGATCTGTCAACTTTGTAGACATAAGCAGATTTTTCGGTAGGACGCCACTGAGCTGGTTATGACTGAGATCAATCCCTTTTAGTTCAGGATAACTTCCTAAAATAAATGGTAGTTCACCCTGCAATAAATTGTTAGCAACCTCGAGTAAAGTCAACCTCAAGAACTGAGAAGTTTCGCCAGGTAGTATTCCCGTGAGTGAGTTTGAACTCAACCGGATAACTTCTACGTAATCCCCCCAACTCTGTATCCTTGAAAAGTCTCCTGAGATATTATTGTTACTGAGATCAATAATGGCACAATGCCCTACCTTCGGAGGTAAGGACCCCGATAGTCTATTCGATGACAAATTGAGTTTTTTTAGTGTTGAAGAAGTTATACTTCCAACAGGACCTGCCACAAGTATCTCCAAGTTAGTAGTGTAAACAAATTTCAAAAAGAAGATTAGCAAAGAGAGACTTGCTAATGAAAACCGAAGTTTTACCATCAAGTTGATTGAGGCTAAGATCTAACTCAGTTAAGACGGTTGAACTCTCTTGAAGAAGGCCTGGCGGCAAAAAGCCTGACAACTGATTGTTTTGTAACCGAAGAATCTTGAGAGAGACAACAAAACTGAAGACAGGAACAGAACCAGCCAATTGATTACTGCTAGCATCAAACACTTCTAAACTATCGAAAAATGGGATGCCATCATGAGCAAATAGCTCCCCCATCAAAGAATTCCCACTAACGTTCAAAAACCGAATTGAGGAAACAAAGCTTGACTTTGCGAGACCCAAATCAAGCGAACCGGAGAAGTTGTTCCTGCTTATATCAATATACTCCACACTATTTAGCTCTGAAAACAAACTCATGACTTCCCCTGAGAAACTATTGCCTTGCAAATCAAGGTACTTCAACTTCTCAAGGCTCCCAAAACCAGAAGGAACCACTCCTCCCAAATAGTTATTACAAGAGAGATTCACAAACTCCAAATTCCTTAAACTCTCAATCCCAGAAGGTAATGAACCACGAAACATGTTACCAGATACATCCAAATACTTAAGAGACTTAAAAGAACCAATCATTGAGAGAGTTCCAGCAAACTGATTATTCGAAATCGACAAGTTCTGTAGCATTCGAAGACCAACAATGACTGGGAAACTAAAATTACCAAACAGACCTAGACCATTCAAATCAATAGAAGTAACATCTCCACTATTACAAGAAACTCCATACCAGTTTCTTGGACATCTATCAGAATATAAAGCTTTAGCATCCCATGAAGTAAGAACTTTACCAGAAGGGTCTCTTTGTATACCTTTCTTAAGCTCCAAAAGAGCCTCAAAGTCAGAAAAACCAGAAACACTTATCACTAGTAACAGTAATATCATCGAACATATTGTCTGCATGACTTCAAAAAGCCAAAAAGAGCAATTCAAAACCCCAAAAAACCCAAACCCAGTTCTCTAAAACAAGAGTTAAAGTGTCACAGAAACCTACATTCTCAATTTCTCATCATGGGTTGATAAAAAACAGACATAAAGCTTCGAACTTTTTATAAAAAAAAGTTGTGAAATTTGAAACTATCATTGGAAGTAAAGTGGATAATGTAGCTCTGAAATGGAAGAAGAGAAGTTAAAGGAGAGGACGTGCGAGGAAGAAGAATCTATGCGTTTTCTTTTTGTGGGGCGCTTCAATCAAGAAGCGTAATCAATGGAGGAGATAGAAGAGGACATAAAAGTAGGTATTTCGCTTTAATTTTTTTTTGCTCTCATTTATTGGTTAAGTTGATTTTTCTTTGTCTAGGATACCTTTGAGAGTAAGTTTTTTTTTTGGAAGTTACTAAAATTGAAGATGCTTTCATGGTTGAATCAGTAATTGGACTTTTGGGTTGATGTAGTAACTGCCCCTTAGTTACTATAAAGTGAATTATTGCATAAATGAGGTCAGGTGATATTTGGTGTCACCTAAACTATTAATTCACATAATTATTGGTGATGGTCAAATGTTTTAGATTTTTTTTTTGTGACACAGTCCAATTTGTAACAAAACATGTTTGTTGTGAGAATTTAGTTTTAGGAGTATGAGGATGTGCAAGGGCATCAAGACCACCAGCAATAAGGGTTCTTAAGAAAGATTATTAGAATAAAATGTTTTAAATTTCAATTAAAACAGAAAAATGCTTAAACCCGGTTCTTAAATAAGTGTTTGTAGAATCCTTATGAACATGTGATGAGCGTGAAGTTGGACAACAATTTTAACAAATGAAAAAAAAAAATTTGTTGCATAGATTGTTTGTTTCCATTATCTTTCTTTCCCTTGTCTTCTTCTCCTTCCTATGATTTATGAATTGGCATATATTGTTTCTTTCCATTAAATTTAAAATGAATTTAGGCATAAATTGTTTGTTTCGATATAATTGATACGAAGGTTTGTGATTTTGAGAAACTGAGTTTTGAGTTTTGTGAATTGGAGATATTTGGTTTAGACTATTAAATTTGGGATTGAGCTATGTTCTGCTTCATTTGCTCTATTGATCTGTTATATTAGATTTTGTTGAGAATTGGTGAAAAGTTTGAATCTTTATTGCAGAATATGAACTTTTGTGTTAGTTGTGTCTTATTTGGTTTGCTAGATTGCATCATTGGCTCACTTGTATCTGAGCTATGTTCTGCTTCACTGTCTTTACTGTTCTGTTTTATATTAGATTTGTTGAGAGTTGGTATAAAGTTAGAATCTCTGATTGTGTTGATAACAGAATCTGACTTTTGCTGGGTGTTTATATCTTATTTGGTTTCCTAGATTGCATCATTGGTTAATGATGCAATAGCTGGAGCTCCTTTAAATGTTTACTGGCAGTGTTTCTAGTTTAGAATCAACCACTTTTTTCTATGGTCACATGGATGTACTGCAGACACAAGGTAAGTATTCATAAGTTTTCAAATATTTAAAGCGACTGTGCTTCTTTGCTTTTCAAGAAGATATATGTCAATGATACAGGTTTTGTTACTAGGTGTGTGTGCTTCTTTGCTTTTATGTTGGAATATGAGATTTGCATACTTTTATCTCTTTTGTTTCACCTTTCTCCAATATGTATTTTTTTGGTCTTATTAGTCAAAACATAATTTTGGCTCTAGATTAAGAGTTCTTATGGTGGATGATTCAGTTTTATTGTCTTATTTCGGAGTCTCAATCGCTGGAGTTTAAAGGTGCCCGACTGTTTTGGTCAATGGTGCTTTTGCAACCGTCTCTATGTCTCTCTACAGTTAGATATTACGATTTTTGAAGGATTGTTTCACTTTGTCGGTTTGCAAGTGTATTGTTCGTAGTCGTAGGTATTACACATGTTGTTCAGGGGTGAGACATGTTCTGTTCATTGGTTCGAGACCCATTCTCCACTTCGAGTTTGGTTATTGTATTTTTTTAGTTTCTTACGTTAAGGTTTTGTTGAGCATCTACTGAGTTCTTAAGAACCATGATGGTACTAGATTTATGATTTGATATTTTTATGGTAAATCTTTAAGGTGATTGATTCATTAACATAGCACTTACTGGTGTGTGTGGATATGTTTTTTGCTTAAGGACTTTAAGGTTTAAAGGAGCCCATCACTGCCGAGTCAAGCGAGGATATAACATGATAGCCTATATCTATTTCATAATTTGGCGGTTTCCTCATATGAAGATGAGATGACTTTTTCTTTGAGCTCCAAATGATTTTAAGCTCTCTTCTTTAGATACATATTGATATTGATATCATCTATTGGAGGTTTGTTTCAAACCTATGTACTGATTAATGAGCGTATATATGGATTTTTTTAAACTAGAAATGTGCTCAAATTCTCTAGAAACTACCCTAAAATACCCATTTTCCAAATAAAAACTTAAAACTAACTAAACTCACTATAGTTTGATAAATATTAGATATAATATTTCAATCCTAATTATTATTAGTGTGTTTTAATTCAATTTTAATATGTATTTTTAATTTTAATCATTTTCTTATTAATTTAGATATTTTTGTAATTTAAAACTTCATATTAATTACAAATACAATTTTATATTAGTAAAAATAAAAATATACAAAATATTGATGGTATATATATTTTTGTTAATAAATAACGATTTAATCATATTATTAAATGATAAATACAAATAAAATATTTGGTGTTTTGCTTTTGTATCGGAGATGTTCTAAGGATAAAGATAGTTGATAGAAAAACATAATTGAACTACTTAATGATATCAAACCTATATAAATCTACACTTTAATATTTCATGGGGATCAGTAACATTTTGTCAATGGTGTCAATTTTAGATTATAATAAAACATTAAATAAAACCATGGTGTCAATTGATATCACTTGGGTTAATATAGCTCCGCCAATGTCTATATCTCACCATTAATTATTGTAATAAAAATTATTATTATATATTTAGAATAATATTATTTATTACTCTATTATAGACAAACTTCTATTACTTTTAAATATTTTTTTATATTTATTTGTTTTATTTCATAGTTAAAACAATATTACTTATTGGACCAATATAAGTTGCAAATAAACTATATATCCTGGTATCCAAATAGTAAAAGATGAAAATTTCCAATTCTAATTTTTTTTTTGATCAATGATAAAAGAATTTGATAAACTTGATTTTTTCAGATCGAAGGTCTCAAATAACCTTTCGTACGGAAATGTTTTTTGTGTGTTTAGAAACTAATTGGAAGGTGATAAGCTGAAAATAACTAAAATCAGTTTTGAAATGAAATTATTAAAGAACCCCTTGAGAATATTATGGATGATATAAACCAATTAATACTAAGCTAGTAAAGTTTCAGTTTACTTCTTAAACCTAATACATTGATCTTAAGACACTGAATAAAACTAATTTATTCTTCTGAGACTGATAACTTTATTAATCATTTAAATGTTCACAATTCTTATTAAATATTAAATGATCAATAAGCATTAAATTAAAGTCTTCTTATCATATAATCATTCTAGATATGAATCAGCATTGGTTAAATTGATTCATGTTTAAAAGATTTGGATAAAATATTTCATCGAACACATTATGGTGTGAGAAATATTTATGATCTAAATCAACAATTGATATATGTCATATTTGATGATTTTTAATTATAGTTTTTAGAATCTTTTCATTATTTTTATAGTATTTTCAGATAATACACGTTTGGATTTAAATTTATGTATTAGGAGTGGAGATATAAGAAAATGAGCAATTAAAGATGAAAAGTCAAATTGATCCGTTGAACATCTTCCCATAAACAGAATTCGATGAAATTTGGATTCAAGATAACCACGGGAGTTAGCTTTAATATGACACTAATTTGAGGTCATTCTCATAGAGGTTAGAAATTTATGTATTTTTTTTACTGAAAACATATCCATATGGCGAACAATTGAAGCAGATAGAGATTTTGTTCGTGGGAGAGTTAGATCGATCGTTCCAATATTGGGATCGATCGATGTAGATTTATGGCCCAGTTTCGATACAAATCACTCTGGATCCGACCCAATTCGTCTCCTAATGTTTTAAAAACCATAAGACTCGACTTTTTAGGGATATGCTGGATATATTTAGTTCTAAACATTGTTTTATGGTTTGTATGCAATTTGGAGGATAAGAAACTCATTCTCTTGACAATTGAAGAAGATTTCTAAACTTTTTCTCTTTATTTTCAGTTTAGTCATGTTTTCTTCTTTATATCTTTCATGTTTTTCTGCATTCATGTTTGAGTAGTTTTCTAGTTAGGTTTAGAGATTCAAGGGAATCTCAGAATTATGAAATTATTTTAGGGTTCTTCATCTATTGTTGATCTCATTGCCTGAATTAGATTATCTAACTAATTCCTGATCTAGGGTTTAATATATTCACCAAAAGTATTATAGGTTTTCGGATAGAACATAGATGGGCGTATTGTCCTTAGCCAACGGAAGTTGATGTTAAGGTGATCCGTGAACATATTGAACTTGCTCGTTAATGCTTGTTTAGAATTCTAAGTTCGAACGATAATTTAGATATTTAGGTTGCTAGATAAAGTAATTATCATGGAAGTAGATTGGGTTATACATTTATGTTTGAGTTTTAAAAGGTTTCTATTAGTCCCTGAATAGTTGCATGGTTCATAATATCTTAATTCCTGCGAATTGCCTTTGACCTACCGCTTTTTAATTCATACGTTACTTTGTTTATTTAATTATTTTCGTTTACATCTCAATAAACCTCTTATTTTAGTTTAATTTTATTCTTGAAGAATCGTAGTGTAATCTTGATATCTGTAGATTTGATCCCTAAATTATTATAACATTTGATGTGCACTTGCAATAGTTTAAATATGGTTAAAACTCTGAAACATCAATAATCTCTTGCTAATATAGTAGTAAATCAACCTAATAAAAATGGATTCTAATGATTACAAGTCTAACTTCACTAACCTAACAATAATCAACTTAGATCTAACATCCTAAAAGATCTAAAAATGACTACTTATTTTTCATCTTGAAAACACAAATTCATGGGTTTGATATTTGCATATTCATGATTAATAAGTAAATAAACATAAATTATGAGAAAACAAACTTTTATAAAGATAAATTGTTCAAAGATCCCAAATATATAACTTACAGAAATTAGAGTGGCTAAGAGAATCCTCAAAAGATTACATGAAACCATAAAATTAGGGTAAAACACATATTATTAGTAAAATGATAGACTTGGTTTAATCTTCAAATTTGGAATGGTTCAATGTTGGTTTAGAAGAAGGTTTGGAATCAGAAACGGTTCATCAGCCAGGTCTGGCCAATGGAGATGACTGCTGGGGGCTACCAATGGGTCTTTGTCGATGGAGCTGGCCAGGATGCTATAAGTGGGGCCTCGTCGATGGAGCTGGCCGTTGGATGCTATCGGTGGGGCCTCATCGTTGGAGCTGACCGATGGATCTTTTGGATGTATTTCTTTTTCTATCGGTTGGAGATGCCCAATGGGAATGGAGCTCATCGATCTCCCATGGCTGATGGTGATGACCACTGAGGTCCTTGTTCCTCAAGCTGTCCATTCCTTGATACTTTGTGACTTCTTTTGATTCAACTTCATAAGCTCCAAGCATCGTAAGTACCTAATAAAGACCAAGACTCATGCGGGAATGTGTGAATACTACTATATGATTTCTTAATGCATGATAACGTAAACATGAGATTCGAATGCAATATTACTTAAAGTAAACTAAAAAATGCAAATAAGAAATAAAAAATGCTAAATAAGATATGAAATGCAATATAAAATGCATGAATATCAAAGTTCATTTAATAATTTGAAATGTGTTTTATGGGAGAATACACTAATGATGTTGCTTAAAAATATATATATTAATTTTGATTTCTTAGTTATTGTTCTTATATAGTGTAAGTAAATTTATTTATATAATAAAGTTTTTTTAACTTTAGTGACATCATAATTTATTAAAGCTTAAAAGTTTACATTATGGATAATTAGTGAATCTTTTAAAAATAATAATTAAGTAAAAAATATATAATTGGAAATTTTTTATAGTAAAAAATTAGAGGAATGGATCGAAGCAAACCTGAGGCCTTGAATGACGATAGATTCTAAAGAATCTGAGAGTTTCAAAAGATTTCTTGTTATTTCAACACTAAATCGATGACGTACATACATATATAGGACTCTCTATCACATTCACGAATATACAGAGAAATCTACAACAAACTACAAGAATCTCTGAAACAGATACGTATCCTTTGATACTTGAGAGAATATGCTAACCGATCTCCAATAGATTCTACAATAGTTTTTGGTCTTTGTTTCTTAAAACTCCATTTTTAACCATTTAAGCTTTTCTTTTAAATAGACTTTCTTGAAGATAGATTCCCTCAAAGATAGGAAAATTATTTTTGGATAATTTCACCATTTTTAATGAAAATCTAAAAACTATTTTTTTTGGTTTCACACTTTTTAAATGTGACTTCTTTATATTTTTTTTTATAAATTTATTTATTATTTTATTTTTTGATAAAATCCAAAACTTCAAACCTAAAAACCAAAAACCATAATACAATGCCACTTAAAAACTTACAAACATTCATGGCCTGAGTATTACTCTATTAAATTAAAAAGTAAAAGAATGGCTTTAAGATGCTCTAAATAAAAAAAAAAATTGAAATCCTAACCAGAGTTGGACAAAAACTAGTCATAAGAAGATATATCATACATTCACTCATTTCCTTTAGAGCTTAGGTAAACTTGCATGTAAATAAATGTTAAGGCTTACGCTTATCATAGAAATTTCTGATCCAATAACTAGGAACAAGAAAGAGTGTTTAAAACCATGTTTGAAATTTAGTTAAGCACTATTTAGAAGTTCGGCCTAACAGATAAATATATTTATTGAAAATTGATTGGAGATTAGTTTTCATGATTTAATCTATATAATGATTTATATATTATATTTATAAAAATATGTGAAAGAAATTATGTGGTTCATAGGTAGTGCTGTCAGACGGGTTAACACGTGCCCGTCCAAGCCATGCCCGCCAATGATCGCCGTGCCTTCAGACCGCTACGGGTGGCCCGATCATGACCGCGGAGTACAAATCCGATGTCATGCCCGTCCAATTGAACTCTTGTGGGTTTACGGGTTGGTCCACGGGTGTTTCATTTCACATCTTCTTTTCTTCGTTTCTATATTGATTTCTGGTTAGATTGGTCGATTAAAACTTGTAGATAAATTAATTCTTCTCTTGTTGTTTGATTGAATCATCTTCTTATGCAATTGTTTGTTGAATCTTTATCAAAATTTTATTTCAATTCCATTTTTGATTGTCAGTTCTTCAAGGCTTCAAGACGGAGAGAAGTTCACCTTGGAAAGTTTTAAGCCTTCTTTTGTGGAGTCTGCGAAGAAGATTGAACAAGGTGAACCTAAGAGTCTCTTGTTATAAACAATATCATGCTTTTGTTTGTATTTTTGGTTTGTGATATGTCTCGTGAATCTGAGAAATTATGCTTCTTGGGAGAGTAAGTCTTTCACAATTTTGTTCCATCTTAGAGGCGCCATTAGCTGGATGGTTAGGTATATCTATAATTTTGTTTTAACTTCATGATCCCTATTTTAGCTAAAATTTTAATTTGTTTGTTATTGTGAATTTTTGCTGATGAACTGAGACCAAAGGGATGCTAAAAAGAGACGTCATACTGATGAGAATAATGATCCACACCTAGAATGGATGGCTTAAGAGTTCATCCTCATTAGCAACACTTTGATCCTTTTTGTAATCTTGCCATGTTGAGTTCGTTCTTGTGTTATATTCAACCAATATTAAGGAGAAAAGTAGGGGAGGATAAACGAATGACTCAAGAAATGCTGCTGGAAGCTGCTCAAACAGGTTTGGATATCTTTTCTAATCTCTTTTCTTGTGACTGTACTCTGTCTAATCTCTTTTCTTCGGAAAATCCAGCTGAGCTGCAAAGTCCAATGAACAGAAGGATACAACAGTAGTAAAAAAGATTTGTATAGCCAAAAAATATTTCATAGCTAATGCCTAATTTTCGTGGCTATATGATATCATAGTCATGGAGTGTCACAGAAAAACACCGTGGCTATAGGATCGTCGCCAAAAAAACATGTGGCTTTTAGTGGCTTTATAGCCACGGTTTAGCCGCGCATATTTCATAGCATATTTAGCCACAAATTAGTCACAATATTTTCTGTAACTATCTTTGCCACGAAAAGTTAGTGGCTATATCGTGGTTTTAACGGCCACATACATTTGATTGACAATGCCGTTGCTAAATCATTTTGCCACAGTTTTTGATACGAATATTTCTATGGAAAATAATATATCTTCCAAAAAAAAAATTAAAAACCTAGGACCTGAAATTGTAATTGCAAAACCGGATAAATTAAAATCCAATATCATATATTACCAAAAGTCTAACAAAATATTCATTTCATACATAACCAAAAAAATTATATCCTCCTACGTTTTACAAAATATAGAAATATTAAGCTTATAAAAGAAGAGCACACCACTTATCTAAATCAGCTTGTTGTTTACGGGTCACAGGCTGAGTAAAGAGAGGAACCGAAGCTGGCAGTATTGGGGTAGAGGCAGGAACATAAGCTGGCACTGTTGGAGTAGAAGCAGGAATAGAAGCTGTCTCTGTCGGAGTAAAGTCAGTGGTCGTGGCAGCAAGAACATGAGCTGGCACCGGAGAAGAGTTAATGGTTGTGCCAGCAGGAACTGAAGAAGGTTGGAGAAGCTTTTGGATCGCATCTAGTGTTACTCGTGTTGCAGCAACGTCTTCCTTGACTGTAACCATATCAGCCTTTAGTACTTCAACATTGTTGTTGACAGCTTCAAAACGTGACTCCAAACTGGACATACACAACTCTATGTCGAGACTGTATTTAAGAGAAGTGGAAACTGACTCGGATGGATTGATATCCCGGTACTGAACACTGCCTATTCCATGTGTACGTCCTCTTTTAGTCTGACCGCGCTGTGAAAGAAAAAAAAACAAATGAGCATCAACAGAAAGAGTTAAACTTAAGTTATCTCCACAAACACCATAACATCATAGAATTAACATATACACATTAGAAAAAGAATTTACGAGAAATAAGAAATGTAGATAACAAATAATAATACATATAAAGGCTTAGGTAGTCAAAACTAGCATAAGAAATATAATTTCAGAAACAGATAAAGACAAAATCAATAAGATCTGAGGTATATGAATGAATAATTTCAAAAACAGATTATGTGTGAGTGAGAATGATAACTATTTCAGACTGTAAATCATCCAGCAAAAAAATTATCAACAAAAACCAAACATGAAATTATTTCATAAGCCACAAAGATTATTTCACTTAAACTAATCTAAGACTAATCAACACTTTGGAGATACGTAACCAATCTACAAACAACTAAATATCTTAACATATAAACATGATGCAAATATTACAAGAAATAATAACATTTTTTTATAGAACATAGATATATTCTCAGTTAAGCAGATTGCGAGAAGGAGTAGCACCAGTTGAAGCAGTTTGACTAACACCATTAGGGGATCCATCATCAGCTGTCATCTCTGTAACAGCTTCCTCTACTTCAAGTACAATTGACTCAGTTCGAGCGCACATGAAAGTTCTATCTTTGCATGTGTGTGTATTTCGCGCAAGATCCGTGAAAGCCGGTGGCTCGTCAAGACAAGTCTCAACCACCTTCAAAAATAAAGAAAAGAAAATTAAGTATAAATATGACAAGTGAAAATAGACAAGTGAAATCATTACAATATCATGTTTAGGATGTTCAAAATATTTAGCAGATGCATTTGAAATCTCCTCAGTCAAAAATTGCGCAAAAATCGAACCAGCAATACATGCTTTGTTTTTAACCTTTTTTTTTTAAATGATACATGTACTTCTCGAATGGATACATCCACCTACATTGGACTGGACCACCTAAAGCATGTCCATCTGGAAAATACACGGAGAGATGTTCCATCACATCAAAGAAAGATGGAGAAAATATATTTTCCAAATTACAAAGCTTCACCGTGATATTTTATTTCAAAATAACAACATCTTCGTTTCGTAATGTCTTTTCTGAGATATCCCGAAAGAAGAGAGCATTTTCTACACAAATACATATATCCTATCATTTTTAATAATGTCAGTATAATTAAAATATAAAACAAATAAATAAAAAATATGAAAACCTGAAATTTCCATGTGAACCGGGTTTTGAAAAAGTTCCAAAAATGTAAATGGTAGCAGTCGTTGCATGATGACATGACAATCATGATTTTTCTTCCCGATAACTTCAAATTTTTTTGATCAAAACAACGACTAAACTTTGACACGTATACATCTGGAAATTTAATATCATTTTTATCCAAAGGAGAAACTGTCTTTTTTCGTTAGATAACCTAAATATCGGCATATGCATCGTTCCATCTTGGTGCATATGTAATCCCTGTCTCCTATATAATTTGAGAGATCCATCCTCGATTTAATGTTATCTTTCATTTTTCTTGGAACATTCAACACAGTGTTATTAAGATTATCAAAGAAAATTTTCTCAATGAGCATGAAGTCAAGGTTGTGTTAAAGAAGAAGATTTTCCCCAGTATGGAAATTCCTAAAATATACTATTTTCACCCAATTATGATCAACCTCATACCCATGTATACTTCGAGCGGCCTTCTCATGTACTTTCCTCAACAATCGAATGTTCTCGATAACACTGCAATGTTGTTTATTTATTCTCAAAGTATTTCTTCTCCATTCAGCCACGGTGAAGGGTCATTTGTTACTGCTTTTCCCATTATAAACGCTTGAAAAATTCACCTGTAAGAATGATTTGAAGGTAGAAACATTCTATGACAGTCAAACCAACAATGTTTTCTACATTTTGTAACCAAAACGATTGTGTGTCATCTAGACAATATGAACAATCTAAACATCCATGTGTCATCCATTCGGATAGCATGCCATACGCCGGAAAGTCACTGATTGTCCACATCAATGCAACTCGCATAGTAAAATTTTCTTTTCTTGATATATCATAAGTTTCCGTTCCGGTACTCCACAGACTCTTTAATTCCTCAATCAACGGCTGAAGGTAAATATCTAGACAGTTTTGGATGTTTTAGCCCGGGAACTAGTACCGACAGAAAAAATTATCTTTTCATGCACATGAATGAGGGTAAATTATAAGGAGTTAAGATAACTGACCAAAATGAGTATGCCTCACCATTCATACCAACAAGATTATATCTATCTGTTGAAGAGCCGAGATAAGTACTTTGACTCTCAGTAGCAAAATTAAGATATACTTCATTAAAATACTTTCACACTACTCCATCTGATGGGTGATGCATTTTTTCTTTAGGAGATATATGTTCAGCGTGCCATCGCATTTGGGATAAAGTCGTATGTAATTGGTATAACCTCTTTAAACGCTTCGTAATTAGCATATAAAAACTCTTTGTTTAGGTCGATTTCCCCCCCCTCCCCCCCACTCTTTGTTGAGTGGTATCTATCTTTACCACAAAATGGACAATTCAACAACTCTTTATCTTCTCCCTTCCAGAAGAGCATGCAATTGTCCTTGCAAACATCAATCTTATACACAGGTAGCACAATTGCTTTTGTCAACCTTTTTGTCTCATAGTATGAGGATGAAGCTTTATTTGGCGTGGACAAGAAATTTTTAAATGTTTGTGATATCTCATCTAGGCATGCCTATGCTATATTGTAATCGGTTTTCTCTTTCAACATACATGAAACCACATATAATTGAGAAATTCCTTCGGCAAATACATCATAAAAGGGTTGATTGGCAGCTTAAAAACACTATCATGATATGGTTCTTTGTTAGTTTTTTCCATCATATTATCCAGTACATGAGGAAATGCCACATCATGTTCCATGTTAATATTTCCACACAAAAATATTCTCATAAGTATCAACTGAAAATCTTGAAAATTTATAATTTTATCATTCCACGTTGCGTCTTCTCCAGAAAAATGACTTGCCATGGAGGGTTCACCAACATCATAACAAATTTCTCCATGACTCGACCAAACATAATAATTTCCCTTAAATCCCACCCGAAAAATGATAATATATATCTTAGATCAAGTTGTTTCTGGTTTTTACACCGTGCACAAGAGCACAATAAATTATTTTGCTCTTGGAAAGACTATTGATTACAAGCAAATGTAAGAAATACATTAATTCCCTATATAAACTCTTCTGATACACAATTTCTCCTTGGATCAATATGTCGATCCATCCACTCTCTTGATTGAAAAAACGAAACATTTGAGATAATAAATATAAAATAAAACAAGTTATAAAAGCAGGAAAACCAAGATGTGAAAGAAGAAAAAATGATTTAGGTAGAGAAAATGAGATATGTGAATTGCTCGAAATGATTTGGTTTTCTAGGGAATACTTATAGTCATGGATTAGCCACATTTTTGTTTCGTGGTTTATGTATAGCCACAGAAGAGCCACGAAATATAGATTGTGGATAAAATTCGAATATATTCTCCGGCCACTCTCTGAATTCTGTCTAACTCTGATGGAGGGAACTAGTTTTTTGGTGGGTTAACCATGCAAAACCCACAAAAGTACCGTGGCTTCCTATTTACTATTATTTGATTTGACTAACATTCTAGGCACGAAAATTCAGTTACTAAAATGTGGCTATTTAGCCATGAAAAACCATTAAAATCTACGATTATTCTGGTTTTTTTTCCGTGACTTTGTATGGGTTTTTAGTGGCTAATTTAAAAGAAAGCCACGGAAAGAATTGAATTTTGTGGCTATACAGTTTTTACTAGTGTAATAAACATTTTCAGAGATGTATAATTCAGGTTAGGGATTTTAGTGTTTTAAGGTTGATGTTAGTGTTTGTTAAAGTTGTGTGTAGTTAGATCAGACTAGTTGCTTCTCATTCAATTGTTTAATAAGAAGTAATCAAGATGATGATGCTTATTTTTCAAAGAATCAAGATGATGTCTGAATTTTTATTAGAAACCAAAAACCAAAATACAATGTCTGAAACTCAAACATTCAAGTAAACTGTAGTATTATTCTAAAAAATAATATGAGACTGAAACAATTAAACCAAAAAAAAACCTGGGACTGAAACTAAAATAGAACCTTAAATCAAAAGCTTCAGCATCAACAATTAATTGGAATGAGGTAATGTCACACTATCAAAATCTTCTTCATCATCTACAAAATTCAAATTATAAAAAGTTAATACAAAAAATAGATTATGCAACTTGATCACTTGAAGAAACATAGATGATTCATGTTTACCATCAAATACTTCAAACCCTTTCAACCAATTACGACTGCATATTAATTCTTGAACATGTTTTGGGAGGAGGCAACTTATGTACTTCTTCAAAACTCGAGCTACAATGCGAAAAGAAAATTCAGCGGCTACTGTTGTGATTGGTATACTTAGAAGATCACAAGCCATAGAAGCCAATTCTCCACAGCATTGAGCATTATCTTTCTAATACTTTAGGATGTCTAAACTCGCAAAACTTTTCATGTATAATGGGGCTTCTTCAAGATATATATATCCAAAGAAGATTTTCCACTATCCATAATAGTTTCTTGGCGAAAGGCAATGAAATCATGCATAATAAACAATAAGAAACTAAAAATACATCTAAGAAAAGTATAAGAAAACCATAGAATTTATGATTACTTACATCTTAGTTACCAAAACTTTCCATTTCTTCTTCATCATCAAATCTGTCTTGATCTGCTTCAGGAGTCTATGTAGGAGGTGTAGAATAGATAGACTTGTTCTCATATGTCTTAAACTGAGTAATTAGTATCTGACACGTGTTCAATTTTTATTTTAGCAGAACCTTGATCAAGTTCGGCAAAAATAAATGTGCAAGTGTTAGCTCCAACCTTGGATCAAACACTGTATTCATAGCAAATATATCACTAAATTTGTCTTAGAACTTATCAAACTTCTCCTTCATGGATGCAACCATATTGTAGATACCATTATCATCAGTAAAATCATTCACTATCAATAATCTCTTGATCTTCCTAATTTGCATGAAATACATGTTTGAAGTTGGATATGCGGAATCTGAAATAAGATTAGTAACCTCATTAAATGGCTCCAGCAAATCACACAGATTATTCAGTTGTTTCCACTCAGTTTCATCAGGATAGTGCTTGTAGTTTTTGCTATTAATAACATAGAGATTATCAAATGCAATATGATACTTGAGAACCCTATACATTGATTTCCACCTAGTTTTCACATCCAATACCAATGTGGACTTAATCTTTAAACCAACATCATCACCAACTTTACAAATAAAACCTCATAATGTCATGATCCTTGAACATACTTAACGATCTCTCTAATTTTATACAACAAATCAGAAACCACTGCAAGACCATCAGATTAAGAATATGCAGCACATCTCACATGAAAATATTGTCCTCCACACAACAAATCATTTCGGAGATTCAACTAATTTTTCACAATATCTTGCATAGAGTCATTGTTACTAGCTTTGTCCAAAGTTAGAGAGAACACTTTCTTATGAATACCTCACTCTTCCAATTTTTCAATAAACTTCATTGCTATGTGTGTATCTGAAAGAGGTGGTTCAAAAGCACAAAAGACAATAATCTTGTTGTTGACCTTCCAGTTTCTATCAATGTAGTGTGCTGTTATACACATGTATCCTTCATGAGTGATAGCAGTCCACAAATCTGAAGTTAAATTTATTCTTCTAGGAATATTAGCTAATTTTCTCTTTAAACTTGTTGTCTCAGTCTCGTAGAACTTGAAAACATCTGTTGCAACTGTGTTCCTGTTAATGAACTTCATATAGAACTTGAAAACATCTGTTGCAACTGTTACCATTATAGTTTCAGTTTCTTTTTGATGGATTACATGATGTGATTTATGAATCCCTATCTTTGTGACTGTGTGACTTGGGAATTGAATCACTTTCTAATTTTGAAAGTGTTTCTGAATTTTCAAAAGTGTCTCTGAATGAATTTTTGAAAGCGTATCAAAATATCGAGTGCTCTTTTTAAATTCCTTGTCACACAATAACAAATATGGCTTTAAGGTTTTATAAGATTGAAACTTAGAGATTTTAATGAAGTAAAGCCTCTGAAAGAGCCAAAAGCTTTTAACTTATGCGGTTTAGATTTGTTTTTTCTTGGTTATGAAACTTGAAGAAAAACCATCAAACGTCATACCGAAGTAACACCATGTTGGATTAAAAGCTATTTAATCTTTTTATTTCCACGAAAATGTTTATGACATGGTGCAGGGGCCAAAATTTGATACTTTTTTTTCTTTTTACGTACTTTAACTGAATCCATAAAATGCTGGTTACGTAAGAGTGGACTGGTGCAGTGCTAGCAAATTGGCAGCTATGGATACCATTTCAGTTTCTTAACTTCATATTTGTTCCACATAACTTCCAGGTTTGATTTTAAACTTCTGTCTGTGCAGGTGTTCCTAAGTACTTGCATGTGTATGTATTACAGATTTTGTTATGTTTATGAATCATGTGATAATGTCGGTTTTGTGGCAGATGAAGACAAAGCTCAGGTTAACCTACTGGAAAAGACTACTAGTGACAAAAGATTTCAAATCCTCTGAGAGAAGAAAGTTTGAGTATTGCGGGTAGCCCGCACGCCCGTTGCGGCTCAATTCTGTTGCACCCACTTGACCGCTGTGGCTCTGCCCGCTAGACTCGTTATTTTGTGGACACCAGCCACCTTGTCCAGGTCCGCCCCACCTTGGTCCTTCACGGGCCATGCCTGAGGGTGGCAGTCGTGATTGACAGAACTATTCATAGGGCTGGCCCTGAGTATTAGAAGGTACAAGCCCAAAAAATAATAGCCTATTTATTTATTTTTGGTAAAAAAAAAAACAAATTTGTTAGGGACTTAGTCGGTTAAAATTACACTGTTTTAACCATTAGATTAGACTAAAATAACATTTTGCAAAATCTAGCCAAATTTTCATGATATTACTCGGGACCAGAAGCCAATGCTTGGTTAGCTTGGGTCCTGAGCCAACCGGCCCTGGTGGTTCAGTGGGTAAAATCCATGGAGTATACTATAAGTGGATGTGTTTTAGTATTTTTTTCTCGGTTTTACTTTAATTCACGTAAAATAACAATGATCTCTTCATTTTTTCTAAAACCAAGATGTTTATAAAATCGCTAATTCATCGTGTATTTGGGGTTTCCATTATTTTCGTCATTTCTTCTAGTTTTCTTATTGTTAAGGCCAAATATGATAGATATATAAAGTAACTATTGATTTATAAATTAAATCAAAATTCTAATTTTTATACCGAATTGGGCATAATTACCGTGGTCTAGTGCCGGATAAAAGGCAAATTTTAATCTGAACCATTTCGAAAGTGCCGATTTATACATGTATAATCGATTAGTATTATTTTACATCCAAATCGTTATGAAATTCAAATTTCTGACCCAATGTAACAAAAAATACCAAAATCAAAGTCTTCTTTAACGGTGGTTAGTCAACCATTTACTGATGACAGATATTCGATAACATATAAAAAACGACGTCATTTTAGACAGCTCTCAAATCAATATTTTTAAAAGTTTTTGTAACACCATAGATTCGAACCAGGGTTCATGACCATTGTGGGAAAGGAACTTACCGCTAGACTATAATCATACAAAAAATTGTAATGTACACATATTTATTTATATACTGTATATATTATAAATCCAAAATATTTGTAACACCTAGAACTCGAATCGAGGTTCATGAAATTCATGGGAAGGCATTTACCAATATGCTACAATCATAATCAAAATAATTGTGCACATGTTCATTAATATACTATACAGCTTATAAATCTTAAATTTTTTAAAATTGGGTTTTGTAATTAAATGTTTCTTGAAATGAATATAGAATAGTAGACCTAGTGTAGTATTAAGTAAACATTAAACATTTGACTATCACATAATTATTAATATAAATTAAGATTTAAATTTACCAATATAATTAATTTAACTGTAAAAATTAGAAAAATATTTAAAATCTAGGAATTTTGATTTAGGTAAAACAATTATTCTTTTTCTGCCATAAAAAAATTAAGCTGCATACTTAAATTTTCATGAATCTTGGAAAAATAATTTCAAACAAATTGGTTTATGCAGCTTAACTTGTTCGACAAATTTTTTTTCCAAGATTCATAAAAATTTAAGTGATTCTTGAAAATCAAAATGATTATGTATAAAAGTCAAATCTTATCATAATCATTGTACTTTCATACATAATCATGATTCCCTAGATTCAGGTTTAAATATAACTTGATACCTAATTTTTTTTAAACCAAGGATTATTAAAATATATAGTATATAAATAAATATGTATAAATGTAAATTTATTATGATTGTAGCTTACCGGTAAGAGCCTACCGGTAAGACCCTTACCATGACATCCCACGAACCCGGGTTCGAGTGTAAGTAGAAACCAAATTTTAAAAAATTTAGGATTTATGAAATATATAATATATAAATAATTATGTGTGTATTAACATTGATTTCTATCGTAGCATACTGGTTATGTCTTCACATGAGATTTCACCCAAACCCAGATTCACGACATAGTATAGGCCACGTCAATACACATATGACATCTGAGTCATCTTTCGTAACGTTTGACTAACAACCGTTATCGACAACTTTGATTTTGGCAAGATTTTATAATGTTAGATAAAAAAGTTTAAATAAAAAATAGCATTATATAATTGTATAGATTTGATCTTGCCCTTTTCGCACCTAGTGCCTTAGCATTAAGCACCATAGAATCGGTCGCCTAAGACGCATTTTTGAACTAGGCTGTTTTATGTTTTGAAATAATTAAAGAGATCCATGGGCTAAGGGGCTATGGATAAAGTTAGCGTGACAATCGTCGATAGAAGGAGTGATCGATCACTACTAGGCCCGGTTACTATATCAAAGTTTTAATTTATAATAGTAGATTGTAGGGTTATTTAGTTCGTCTATCCACTAAAAAGAATATTTGTGATTATAAAAACAGGTAACACATTACATCCACAAGATGGGTTTGGTTTGATTCTCTAATTTGTCCTGAGGTAAGCAATGCTTTATAATAGAAAGTAAACATGTTATTTAAAAGATGTGAGATAATACATCGAAAATGACCAACTAAAAGTTTGAAGTCTCTATCTTAATCTCATGTAGATTCATACCGCTTAGATGTAATATCTATCCTAATTCTATCCCCAGACGCTATTTAAAGTCACATCTAGAGATAACGTATCCCATTGGCCACATCATCAAAACTCAAAGCAAAACATGAAGAGATATGTCATCTAACATGAAAAGATAGCAAAAAATATTTATATCAAAGTAACGAGGAGTTTACACGTGAAAATATGAATACGATTGATTGGTTGGAGACTTTGATGGCTTTAGAACAATTTAAAGTCGTTAAATTAATTTTTCATCCAAACAGACTTTTAAATTTTTTTTTGTTTTTAAAACCTTAAAATCTAACTGCCATTTCTAAAGTTTTTTAAAAAGTTTTAGTTTAATTTTTTAAAGTCTTAAAAATGAGACTTTCAAGGCTCTAAAAAAAGTTACGTAAGTTTTATATATTTTTAGTTTATTTGTTAATTCAGAAAAGACAATTAAAAACTAAAATAAACAATGGAAATTAATATCTTAACTAGTAATAATAATACATCTAATTCTTATATTGGTACCAATTGTTCAAATAAGTTTTTTTCTGCCAATCATTAAATAATTGAAAATAATAATAATTACAAATAATTAATAAGTTTATATGGAAGACCTAATTAAAATCATACATATAAATAATAAATAAAATCATATATTAAAATCAATTTATTATTTAATATTCAAAATAATTTATTGTTCATCATTTAAACTCATATTTTATTATTAATATTTAAAATAATTTAATCTTATTATTCAAAATAATATATTTTGAATCAAAATTATTTAAACTAATATATTTTTAATATATTTAGAATAAAATCTAGATGAATAATTTAAATTATTTTTTAAAAATATATAAATACTATTAATTAATAGTTTCTAATAAAATATTATATTAAATATATTTTATTAGTTACTTACATCAAAATCCTTTTAGTAATTAATAAATAAAATCTAGTATTATTGTAAGTAGCAATTAATTTATCGTATTAATAAAATTGATTGATAGATATTATGAATTTTTATTTTAGTTTTTAAACAAAGTTTATTTATGTAATTACTTTTATTTAAATATGCTATAATAAAAATTATTTATATAAAATTACAGTTTTAATAGTCAGAGTTTGAAAAATATTTAAACTCACAGCTTTTAAATTTAAAGTTTTTACAGTCAAAGTTTTTACAGCCAAAAGTCTAAAACGAAAGTCTAAAGTAATAGTGATAACCAATCGGCCTCTTAGTCTCTTAGAAGGCCTATGAATTCCATTTCCACTAATAAAGCATAACAAAAAATAGTAAATACGTAGAACAAAAAATAACTACAAAACAAAAGAAGAAGTTTTCTATGAAGCTTACACAACCCACAAGGAACCAAGCTCCAAAACCGTCATGACCACTGATTCATCCTATGGGTCAAGCAGCTGGCACAAATATATACAAAAATACAATAAAACCTCTATAAAAATTGATGCTCCATATATTAATAGTTTGATAAATTAGTACTTCAATAAATATTGATAAGAAAATCGGTTTTGAATTAATATTATAACCTAATTACTACCTTTATAAATTAATGACTTTAAAAGTTAATAAAATAACACACTTCTAATAGTATTAACCTTTTAAAAAGTAGTGTTAATTTATAAAACAATTACTGGAATGACAATATTCAAGTCCATGATTGGTATTATATATAAATAAATAAGATTTGTCTTCTTCCAGTTTTTTCTCTCTATCTCTAGATTAAAAACAAAACACAAATCTCTACATGTTTTTAAAAGTTCTGATAATGTTTAATCTTTCACCAAAATAACCTAGAAAATGCTATACATTGTTGCTCTATTTCCTTGAGATACGACGTAAGATTGACATTTTTCTTGTTTTGGATAAAGTTTTATAGTCAAAATACTATATATATATATATGTGTGTACTGACTTAAATGCCAGAACACGATATTGGTATTCAAGGTTGGCACATTTTTATTTCTGTTTGTAGAAAAATACCCTCCAGTGAACGGAAATATTCATACAAATTATCTCTTATTCTAAATTTTCAACAATAAAATAACAACTAAATATTTAACCGTTGTCTACACTATAGAATGCACTGCAGACACCATTTTATAAACGTATTAACATTGACAAAAAATGTTCTTTTCCAATGTTAAGAGCTATTAGGATTTTAATAACCAACAAACTTTTGTAATCAATATGTATTATGTGAATTCAATCGAATGATAAATTCAACTAACACCCCTTACAGGAATCAGTACATTAAAAATAAATATTATATTTGCAATATTTATTTATGATGCACTAAACATAAGATTGTTAATCATAAAACAACAAACACATAGTTGGATGAATGTAGTCAGCTTTGGCGATGAAGAGACTATAAAAGTGGTGGGGTTTCACAAGGCACATCACATGGGCTGTCCTCCAAATACATTACTAAAGGAGACAACAATGTTTGTCTTCTCTTGCTCCCAATTACAATCTCACCATTTTGACATTTTCATCTTATTATATAAAATATCAACTTGTATTATACAATGTGGATAAAATTTACGTTACATTTTACCTGTGGAGAAGAAGATGCCACAGTAGCCGACACTGTACAATTGTTGGCAACCTGTTACTCATTATATAATGGATGTTTGACCAAAACAAAATATAAGAGAATATACCTTCTCCATGAAAGAATAAGATAACTTATATTATAAGATTAAAATACTTTTGTTACCCTAACAATATGGTGGCTAAGCCATGTGTTTACTTTTTTCTTAAAATATTGATTGCTGAATTTAGTTGACTTAAGAACAACCAACAAAAATGACAGACTTATACTTCTTTTTTGCTTACTCATGCATAAAATAATATTCCTTTCATCGCTATATATAATATATCAAAATTAAAAGCGTTTCTATTACGACAAAACAAAAATTCAAAAAAATAATAATCAACTAATCATATAAATATGACAGAAAACAAATAACTACATAACTTCACATACATTAAAATATTCATAAAACAAGTTATTAAACATGAGATGAGTACTTAAAACAGAAATAGTATTCAACTAAATTTTACCTGTAGGAAATTTAATAAAATAAACTTTTCAAACAATCATTCAACTCAAGAAATAACGAGATTATTAAACAAGAGATGAGTTATGACTTCCACACAGAAAAATATAGATGGCTTTCATTATCATCATCAACAGTATAGATGAGTGTTGGTTTGCCAATAGAATACAAACCCCAAGTCAAGTAACAGAGTTACTAAGGAAAAGAATGTTACAGAGAATGAGATATACAATTCAAAACCATGTTGATAAATCTTGTTGCTTCCCAACTCCTTCCATTGCTCCACCTTGCCAATCATCTCTGTAATCAAATGATGCTAAATCAAACATCATTTGAAACCTATTATTAATACCACTGTTTGTCCCCTGTTGCATAGACATTCGATTGTTGTTGAAACTCAGATGCTGATTCTGAAGTGCTTTTGCATCAATGGTCATCATGCTTTGATTTTCCATCAACGGAGGAGCTTGGTTGCTTTGAAAATTTCGATCATACATGGCCATAAGCTCACTGATTGGCTTCTGCCCACTTTCTGGAACTCCAAAGCCAGTTAGGTCGATTGGTTGGGACTGTGACTGCGGTACAACTAATGGTTTCATTTCACCCATATGAAACTTGGATGCTCCAAACGCTAAGCGGTTGTCTCGGTATGGACATACCATCTGGTGGTTGTCTCTTGAACTTTTGTCTTGAAATCCCAAATTCATTTTACTGTGAGGACACTGACCATTCTCACAAGTGTAACCTACTGGTCTGTCCATTATCATATTGTTGTTCGGCTTCCTCTTTCTCGTAAACTCCATGTTTCCCGCGGTGGCTACAACTTCCTCCTTTACAGAGAAGTGTTGCATTTTAGCAATCCCATAGCTTGTTGGAGGATTCATTATCACAATCTCTGGTTTTCGCTCTTCCACATCGAATATAACCTGTTCCTTCTCAAAACATTCAACATCATACTCACTACAATCATTAATGAGAAGTGACCCGCTTCCTAAAGATGACGAAGAAGACAGAGGAGGACATGACTCGGGATAAAGCTCCCGAGCAAAAACCTCTTCTTGATTAATAATAGCAAGCCAAGTAGCACTCTCTTTTGCCGTCATCTTATCCTGCAAACATTTCGATTGCCTCACAAGCTTACGGATTTTCGCAATATCAGGCGACATATGCTTAATAACCGCAGTCAAAACACCGACTTTCCAAGCTTTCTTCAAATCATGAGGCTTCTTATAAGGAGGAGGACCTTGTTCATTAGGTAAACCAAGCTGAGGCCACCAATCTTCTTTACCATTAGGCCACCAAGGTGGAGAAACACCTTTCTCCAAAGGAAACCGTCTCTGAGGAGGATCACAATGTTGCATCAAAGCCGATAAAAGCGATCCAAGAGTAGTATCTTGAAGCTCTTGAAGTGTATGAGGTGTTGGACCAATCAAATTATTACAATCATTACTCCCACCAGAAACATTATTCTCAGCTTGATACTTAGCTATAGCAGCTGGACCATTACGATCAAACCTAACCTTATCTTTCCACCATTCTCTTAAATTATCAGAAGCACCAGTCACAGGCTTACCTTTCTCAGGGATGATACCATAAACAAAGCCTTGAGCTTTACAAACTTCCATCATCTTCAACATATATTTCAAGATCCCATCTTGTGCTCTTGACATTTTCTTCCTTCTTGCTTGTTCTTGTGATTGTCTCTGCTTTGAACCATCAACTCCTTCTTTAGTAAACTTGGTTTGTTGCTCCTTGAGACGTTTTAAACGCATTTTGTCTCTCCACATCCTTCTTTCAAGCTCATCTACATCGAGTTCATCATCAGTGTAGTCTTCTTCAACCACTGGTTCTTGTTCAGCTTGTGGTAATGGACACACATCAAGAGATGTAGTGGTGGAGAAAAAATCCATGTTTCCATACATACCCATCTCGTTAAACATCATCATCTGAGCAAATTGACTTCTTTAATCTGAAAAAATTAAAATAAATTATTAATCTTTATTTGATTTCAAATTCCATGAGATCATATAAAATTTAAAGTTTTAGACTTTATGAATCAAAAACAGAGAAGCTTTATATATTTTGTAAAATTAGATTCTTGACTGATTAAATTAGAACAAAATTGATATAAATATTACACAAATCTTGGAGAGAAGAAAGAAAAATAAAAGTTGATTTAAAAAGAAGAGAAAAATCCAAACTCTTTTTTTTTTTTTATCAAGAAATCATCAAATAAAACTCACAGGCTAATTAGTAATATTCTTTTCTCTACACTAAACGATCTACAAAAATTAAAAAACGATCGAAGAACAAGAAAAAAAGAATAGAAAAAAAAAATAAGAGAAGGACAAAAGATTAAAGAGTGTTTGCCTGAACAGAGTTGGAAATAAAGAATACCCAAAAGTGGTCTGTCTCTTTGGTTTCAAGAAAGAAACAGATAAGGAGGAGTCATAATTGATCAAAACCTTACGATACTTAAAAGATGAAGAGGAAGAAAAGTCAAATGAAGATCAAATGGAGAGAGCCGTTTAAAACCGTGTGTTATTTTCTGGGTTTGTAGATGAAAGAGAGAGAAATGAAGATGCTATGGAGAATTTTCTCATATTACTACGTTTATTACTGTGTTTACCCAGATGCTTTGGTGGTGGGGATTTAAAGATTAATAAAGATGCACCGTTTCATTTTTTTCTTCTCGATTTTCTACAAAAAAAAAATTAAATGAACATTGATAGATTTTTACGATCAAAATAGTCGGTCCTTTTTTCTTTTTTTTTTTTTTAAAAAAATAGAAGCTTATTAATTTATAAATAGATAAATAAGTAAAAATAAATAATTTATTGTGAATACATATGAGAGAATTGATCTCTTGTTTTTCTTATTATTCATAAATCATAATACAGTATATATAGGAATATAGTATATAATTATTCTAGAACATTCTAATGGATAATGTACATCTATATAATATATACTTATTCATGACATAATTAATAATATTATGAATACTAATAATATTCTGAATACTAGAAACTACAGAATTAATTTCTTTTTTGTTATTTTTGTGCCACAAACAATATTATTTATGTAAGATAAATTTTTTTATAATAATGATAAATCATTAGGGTTAAAACATATTTTTAGGTGTCTATTATTTATGTTTTCTTAGTTATTTCATCAAAACAAATTTGTGCAAAATCTCAAATGGGACAAATTATGATAAAAAGGTAAGATTACAACTACACATATTCATATTTCTCCTTTTTATAATCATATTTTTCAAGAGATACATTATCACAAAGAGGTTCTCAAACTTATTACTATCCCTACAAATAACCATATGATATTTTCAATGTTTTTGCGTCTTTTCGGTAGGTTATACATCCTAATGCTACTACAGTTCAAACACACTTAACTCTGGAGTTCTAACTGCACAAGTGACATAAATGAAAAGTGCACGTTAATAACATAAGTAGTCAAATCAATTTTTTTAATCTTTCATCATGCACGACCATATGGTAGGAATCAGGATGATATAATCACCTTAACTAATAGAGCGCAACATCCTGGGTCAGAACTAGTTTGATATAATTTAGAGTTTTGATACCAATTATAATGCTCTGATCATCATCGTCCGTGAGACCCCACATCTTCTATAGGTATGTGGGCTCAGACCTCACTAAGCGAAGAACCCTTACTAAACATGTGGGCCCCACCCTTGTCCGACATGCTGTATATTATCTTAAGAGCCTCTCAAGACTTGTTACTATCTATACAAATCACCATATGATTTTTCTCATATTTTGATCTCACTCACACAGTACCAACAATCAATTTTCGGTATGTTACTCTTACTACTGTTACTTCAGTCTAAAGATGCTTAACTCTGGATTTCTATCTGGATAAATAACAGAAAAGATAAGTGCACATTGTTGACATATAGCCTAATCAAATCTTTTAACTTATGATCATGCACCATTATATACCAGAAATTGGGATGATAGAATAACCTCAACTAATAAAGCGCAATGTTCTCATTGCTTATCCACCGTTCTCAAGAATGTCTCATGGGTCAGAACCGGTTTGACATAACATGGAGTTCTAATACCAATTATAACACTCCAACAGCCACCATATACTCTCTTGGCCCATAGGTCCCACTCCCTCACTATACCCATGAGCCTCACATCCTCTCTATTCCCGTGGGTCCAACCCTTGTCCCTCAAACAGTATGTTATCTCAAGATTCTCTCAAGATTTGTTACTATTTTTATAAATCATCACATGATCTTTCTCCATATTTTGGGCTCACTCATTTGATACCACAATCACTTTCCAGTAGCTCACTCATCCTAATATCTAAAGAGTCTCTTTCCTCATAACCTAGCAGAGGAAACAAGTCTAATAAAGCAGATAACAACAAAGAAGAGAACAAAAATATCCTCTTAGAAGTACAGAATCATCTACAGCAATCCAAAACAGATTTATGGCTTTAACACTGTAACCTGATATTATAGTTAGCATATGTTCCAGGCCTCAGATTTGGGACCTACCGGTTGTGGGATTCGAGATCTACGGGCTCCAAGCAACAACAATGATCATAAAAACGTTGGTAAGCTTGTTAATCATTTGTTAATGGAGTGCAATTTGAGGATTTTTAATACATGTAGCATTTTGATGAAAAACATCCTCACTTAAGAAAATAAGCAGGCTTTTCATCATATGATGGTTATGTGATATGATTCATCAGTGAAGAGAGTGCCACGTTAGGGAATTGTTGATAACGTGGACAGATTTTAGGAGGGAAGCAAAGACTCTTTGTGAGATAGAGGCTTTGTTCTTACGATTGGAATTTTAGTATAAGAAGAGATGTTGAGTTTCATTTGGGGGTTTATGCTTTTATGTGAGTTTTTTTAGCCAAGCGATGTGCTTGAGGAGAGATCAGTGTTGATCTCTTGTAATCGTTCTTAAAGATTGAGAGTTAGATACCATTTGTATTGAGATTCTGGTATTACAATCTTTGTAGTTCTCATATCGATTCTCTAATGGAATATTGTGTTCTTGGAAGGATCATAAACTTAACATTGGTGCGGTAAAACTGGTTCGGAGCAAAATCGCGATGAGTTTTGTGGAGATTTTGATCTTTGATGGTGATAATGCTGATTTGCGGCCATGGATTAAGTGCTTAGAAGCTCAATTTGCTCGAGCTGATTACTCGGAATTGAACAAATTGGCATTAGCTCATGGCTTTCTCCACGGTGATGCTTTGTCGTGGTTCAAAAAAGAGCAGGTGTGGATTCCGTTCAATACATGGGGAGAGGTGAAGGATGATTTGTTGTCAACATTTGGTAACGATCTGGATAAAATTCAGGTTCAGATGGAGCGTGATCACTACATGAAGAAATGGATCCAAGATTTAGATAGGAAGAGGAAACGACATGAATCAATTCCAGTTGAAGAAGCAGCGATTGTGGCAAGCGAATCAAGCACGGAGACAGATTTAAGCCAAAATTTGGAAGCAATTGAGGTAACAAAATGTTTTTCACCAACTGATTTGATTGCAGAACTTGAACCAGTGTCCACTGCTTGTGTTGCACAACTTCCAGTTTTAATTTCTATAGTCCAATCCATCCATGAGGAAGAAGTAATTGGGGATTGTGGCACTAATAGGACTATTGAGGATCAAAAGCATAGTGTAATAGAAGTTTTGAGTCCACACTTTAATGATTTACACTCGAAAGTGGCTGAGTTGTATCCGAAGCTAACAGGTGTCAAGACCAAGAGCTTTTCCCACCAACTGTTCGGGAAAAGGTTTTTGAGTTACAAACATAGACATGAGTTGAATAAACAGAGTAAAAATTCAAAGAAATGGAAATTCAAGTTCAAAGCAAGAAATCTGCAGAGAAAGAGGTCAATAATAGTGCTTATCAATTCATTGATAGAGGCTATTGATTACACATACATTGGTTTTGTTGCTAAAGTTGAATTGAGAAAGAAAATGAGAACATTTCAGAGCCTGAAAATGAAGAAGTCACACATTCAAGAGGTAAAGGCTTCAAGTTCACTCATTGATTGTTTTTTTTTCAACAGTTCAACAACTGTGGGAGAAACAGTAACCTATCAAGTCTTAGAGCTTCTAATTCCAAACCAGCACAAAGCACAATGTTAAGTGAAGAGTTATTCTTTGAAGAGGAATGGTTGGCAGTGGTTTCGATTCCACAAGAGAGATCCAAAATAGGTGAAAAATATTTACTTGCTCTAGAGGCACATTTTACTTCACGAGAGAGTGAGACATTGGTGTTCAAAACTACTTTCCAACTCAAGACCAACTATACATCCAGAAACCTTGCACAGTTTATTCTGGGAGATGTGAAGTTTCAGCTTATGTGCAAATGGATATCTAAGCTGTTACAAACAGTTTCAAATGTGGGGTCTTATGGGAACAGGGTAAATAATCACCATGGGTGCTTATTTGACTTATTCAGCTTGGAAGCATCAAAGAAACATGGTAAAAATGACACAACTTATCTTTGGTGTTAAGAAGTTCCAAATAAAGCACAAGTGGAGAGTGAAATGAAAATAGTTTTAAAATTAAAATTAATAAAAGTTGTAGAAAATGTGACTTCAAATACTTTTGATTCATAATATATTATTTTGAATAATAAAGATTAAAATTTTTTAAATATTAGTAATAAACTATGAGTTTAAATCATGAAAAATAAATTATTTTGATCACTACCAAAAATCTTATCGCGATTTGATGGCAATTTAAAATGTTGAGAAAAATTGGGGGGGGGGGGGGTTATGCTTTAATGCAAATGATTAGATGAAAATATCAAGTGATTGAAAGATTTTGTGGATTTAAGAAGAAATTTCATTATGAAAAAGACTTACACAGTCAACCTTTGAATTAGAGATTTAGTACTTCCAATAGTTATGTAAATAATTATTATTATGATTACACAAGTTAAGAACTAACAATATAACAGTAAAATTTATGGCTTCTTTGAGTAACTATTTTTTAAAATATTGCATAAACAAAAGGGCATGACTTTTTCTGCTTATGGCATCAGAGATTGTTGGGCCGCACTACAAAACGATTTGGATACAGAACTATTAATCATAAATTATGATATTTTGTTAAAACAATGTACATAACCTGTACATAATTAAGTTTTTTTATTCCATATATATTTTTTTAAAAAAATTGATTGTTCCAGTTCTTCAATTTTCTCTTCTCCAAGTAAGAAATAAATGACTACTTTGAATTAATATTTTTTTTAAAAGAAGTCTAATCAGAAAGGAATTTATTAATTTGTTTGAAATCCATTTTAATTATTTAAAATATTTTTGGAATAAGAATTTTAGAGAGAATGGTTTTCTCTGATCCCATTTTCATTGAAGTAAAAACTTGTAAAATTATAAATTTTTAGTCAACGTTTTATATTATTACTCGACGGAGTTGATAAGTTCTTACAAATGGAGTAATGTTCAATCCAATAAACACATTGAGTTATACCTAGAGTATTAGGTAGGAATTTATTAGAGCGAGACAAAATTTATAATTTTTAACAGACTTTAGGCTAAAATTTTAATTGTATTATAATAATAATAATTTATTTTACTGTCTAACATATACCCTTATTAATATTTTAAATTTTAACTTATGTTTTTAATTTCCTTAAACTTTTCTTAACTTTGATTTATTTTACTACTAACTATCTACGTAATGTTCACTAACTATTATATTTAAGTAATATTCATTAAAAATTAATACATGATGATATTGTTTTTATTAGATAATTAATGTGATGATGTCGACATTCTAGATAGAGAGATGAATCTTGACAATTGTACTTGATAATGTGAAAGCTATGATGGTTCCGCGTAGGTATTATATCTTCTTCATAGATGCTTATGTGCGGGAAAGGAGTTTCACACAAGATGTCATTCATATAATTCACAGTACAAAAGTGAACAAAACCATAGCAGAAAAATACAAAGAAGATCCAGGTAAGACCATGAAAGTTGTTCCATCAATTTGTGTTGATGGTTTTTTTTTTCATTGATATGTGTCTATTGGTTTCACGAGTGGAAAAATCTGAGAATTTGATATTTATTTTTGACGAAATTCTAGAATTTGCAAGCTGAAAATTTGATTTTGATTATTGCTTGGTGTAATTGAATGTGTTTATGTATTTTTATCATATAGTGGATAATTTGCCTATGAATTTGTTTATGTCTATAAGTCATGTAGTGGAGAATTTCACACGATCGTAATCAATGTCTCATCACTAAAAGTTTGGGTTGTGACTCATATAGTGGAGAATTTGTTTTTGTATATTAAAATTCACTTGGAAAACATACCATATCCTAATATTGGTTCTCTTATTTATTTTTATGAGCTGATAATAAGTTGATTATAATTACTTAAGATTTAACCTAATTTATCTTTTCTATTTCAGGTGAAGAACGACCGTTTTTATAAGAAAAATCTAATATGATATTTTATATAAAACAGAGAGAGTACAAATAAAAATACTTATTTGAGGTTTTTCTATCTGTCCAACTTTTTATAACATTTTTTCAACCATGTCAACGTAATTGCTATGTGTTTCTAAATTATTGTTTTCCATGTTGCCACATGATACTAGCCAAAGACTTCAACCTTGAATTCGTGAAAGACAAGAGATAATTTTAGCAAAACTTGTCCTTTAATCCAAGTATCTTTCTAAATAATTAGATTAGTTGTTGGATGTTATTTTTATTAATTACAAGAGATCTTTATATAGACCTAAATACAAACTTATTATCAATCATTTAAAAAGATAAAATTCCTTAACGTTATTTTTTTAAACACCAAAAGTAATCAAATAAAGCATCATCACCATAAACATATTCAACCTAATCATAGTCTCCTATTAACATATTAAAAATACTAAACATTTCTCTCCACATGTTGATCTTTAGCATGTTAAGTTAGATTTTCCAATTTGAAATGATACCATACAAGAAAGTTGATTAGTCTATTTTTCAAAAGTTGGGTACCTTTAGGCACATTCGTAGCTCATGACAGTATAAGCATTTGTCATAGGTCCAAACCAAAAAATCTTAAAATCCTATAAAGAATAAGATCCCAAAAACTGTGTTGCTTTAGTTTGCCTAGGGCCCAAAACTTTATGATACGGGCTGTGTATCTTAAAACTTCTTATTTTTTCAAAACCAAAACTTTACCCTTTTCTAAAAATCCTCACCGGCTAAATTATACGAGCCAAGTTTTACAACTTATCCATTCTGAATTACAACAAAAACTATGACGTATTGTCTCATCTCCAAATCAATACACGTCAAACCTTAGTTCTAATCCTGAATTTCAAATGCATATGATTAGGTGAAAATATCAAGTGATAGAAAGATTTTGTGGATTTAAGCAGAAATTTCATTATGAAAAAGGCTTACACAGTCAACCCTTGAATTAGAGATTTAGTACTTCCAATAGTTATGTAAATAATTATTATTATGATTACACAAGTTAAGAACTAACAATATAACAGTAAAATTTATGGCTTCTTTGAGTAACTATTTTTTAAAATATTGCATAAACAAAAGGGCATGACTTTTTCCGCTTATGGCATCAGAGATTGTTGGGCCGCACTACAAAACGATTTGGATACAGAACTATTAATCATAAATTATGATATTTTGTTAAAACAATGTACATAACCTGTACATAATTAAGTTTTTTTATTCCATATATTTTTTTTTAAAAAAATTGATTGTTCCAGTTCTTCAATTTTCTCTTCTCCAAGTAAGAAATAAATGACTACTTTGAATTAATATTTTTTTTAAAAGAAGTCTAATCAGAAAGGAATTTATTAATTTGTTTGAAATCCATTTTAATTATTTAAAATATTTTTGGAATAAGAATTTTAGAGAGAATGGTTTTCTCTGATCCCATTTTCATTGAAGTAAAAACTTGTAAAATTATAAATTTTTAGTCAACGTTTTATATTATTACTCGACGGAGTTGATAAGTTCTTACAAATGGAGTAATGTTCAATCCAATAAACACATTGAGTTATACCTAGAGTATTAGGTAGGAATTTATTAGAGCGAGACAAAATTTATAATTTTTAACAGACTTTAGGCTAAAATTTTAATTGTATTATAATAATAATAATTTATTTTACTGTCTAACATATACCCTTATTAATATTTTAAATTTTAACTTATGTTTTTAATTTCCTTATACTTTTCTTAACTTTGATTTATTTTACTACTAACTATCTACGTAATGTTCACTAACTATTATATTTAAGTAATATTCATTAAAAATTAATACATGATGATATTGTTTTTATTAGATAATTAATGTGATGATGTCGACATTCTAGATAGAGAGATGAATCTCTCAATATATATATATATATGTTCAAATCCCTAATGGTCTGATCTTGACAATTGTACTTGATAATGTGAAAGCTATGATGGTTCCGCGTAGGTATTATATCTTCTTCATAGATGCTTATGTGCGGGAAAGGAGTTTCACACAAGATGTCATTTATATAATTCACCGTACAAAAGTGAACAAAACCATAGCAGAAAAATACAAAGAAGATCCAGGTAAGACCATGAAAGTTGTTCCATCAATTTGTGTTGATGGTTTTTTTTTTTCATTGATATGTGTCTATTGGTTTCACGAGTGGAAAAATCTGAGAATTTGATATTTATTTTTGACGAAATTCTGGAATTTGCAAGCTGAAAATTTGATTTTGATTATTGCTTGGTGTAATTGAATGTGTTTATGTATTTTTATCATATAGTGGATAATTTGCCTATGAATTTGTTTATGTCTATAAGTCATGTAGTGGAGAATTTCACACGATCGTAATCAACGTCTCATCACTAAAAGTTTGGGTTGTGACTCATATAGTGGAGAATTTGTTTTGTATATTAAAATTTACTTGGATAACATACCATATCCTAATATTGGTTCTCTTATTTATTTTTATGAGCTGATAATAAGTTGATTATAATTACTTAAGATTTAGCCTAATTTTTCTTTTCTATTTCAGGTGAAGAACGACCGTTTTTATAAGAAAAATCTAATATGATATTTTATATAAAACAGAGAGAGTACAAATAAAAATACTTATTTGAGGCTTTTCTATCTGTCCAACTTTTTATAACATTTTCTCAACCATGTCAACGTACTTGCTATGTGTTTCTAAATTATTGTTTTCCATGTTGCCACATGATACGAGCCAAAGACTTCAACCTTGAATTCGTGAAAGACAAGAGATAATTTTAGCAAAACTTGTCCTTTAATCCAAGTATCTTTCTAAATAATTATATTAGTTGTTGGATGTTATTTTTATTAATTACAAGAGATCTTTATATAGATTTACATACAAACTTATTATAAATAATTTAAAAAGAAAAAATTTCTTAACGTTATTTTTTTTAACACCAAAAGTAATCAATTAAAGCATCATCACCATAAACCTATTCAACCTAATCATAGTCTCCTATCAACATATTAAAAATACTAAACATTTCTCTCCACATGTTGATCTTTAGCTTGTTAAGTTAGGTTTTCCAATTTGAAATGATACCATACAAGAAAGTTGATTAGTCTATTTTTCAAAAGTTGGGTACCTTAAGGCTCATTCCTAGCCCATGACAGTATAAGCATTTTTCATGGGTCCAAACCAAAAAATCTTAAAATCTTATAAAGAATAAGATCCCAAAAATTGTTTGGCTTTAGTTTGTCTAGGGCCCAAAACTTTATGATACGGGTTGTGTATCTTAAAACTTCTTATTTTTTCAAAACCAAAACTTTACCCTTTTCAAAAAATCCTCACCGGCTAAATTATACGAGCCAAGTTTTACAACTTATCCATTCTGAATTACAACTAAAAACGATGACGTATTGTCTCATCTCCAAATCGATATATGTCAAACCCTAGTTCTAATCCTGAATTTCACATAACTCAAAACAGTAGCCGCATACTTTTGGCGATAAAGGGCGATTCTTCAATTTTTGGTGATAGGTTTGTAGACTTTGCATCAAATGTGATTTGAAGTTTCGGATCCGAGCGCTAGACTTTGTCCAAAAACAATAGATAGATAGTCACATCTTTCTCTTAAGGTCAGTTCCTCGTTAAAACTACATTGATCTAAACTTGGTTTAACGGTTTAACCACATTGTGGTCAGTATTATTTTGTAAAGATCTAACAGTGTTGTATTTTTTTCCTGTTGCCGATGCCATAAACTTGAATTTCTCAGGACTTCTTCTTATCAATGGCCTTATTCATGTGCATTTCATGATCCAGTTTTTATCTTGATTCCTTTTCTTAGTTCAAAAAGCCAAGTTGTGTTTTTTCATGTAAAAGCTGATGATGACCATTTTCTGCATATATTCCGTATTTAAATGATGTAGTTGACCATCTTATGTTTTCTCTTGTTCTCTGCTTGTGGGTAATGTTTTTTTTGGTATTAGCTTCTGGGTAATATTTTCTTGTCTTAGGATATCTGCGGGTAGTCTGGAACATTTAGAGTTTTGTTTGGATTTTATTAATACTGGGTTTCTTTGGAAAAATTCTAATCATTCAATTTTTTAACCAGATTAATTTAGGTAAGGATAAGATAAGCTAAGATAAAATTCTTCATGACAGTCCCTAAATATAACAAAAAAAACAACTACATTTGTGGCATCTATGTGAATATCTCAATATTATATAATAGAAAAAGAAGAAGAGAGAACCATAACTCATTCTTCATAGAAAAACTATTACATGTATGTGTGTATTCATGATTGATTTTTTTTTAATTTAATTATATGATAAAAATTTAGTAAAAATATTAATATTATATTTAGGAGATACTATTAGAGCATCATAGTTGGAGTCTCTCGTAATCTGATTGGTTCTCATTTGAGAACTTTTTTCAATTAGTCAGAGACTCACTAAAAATATTTCCACAGGTGTAAATGCTCTAAGCTTTTGACTAACTAGCAACTGGGAAGAGTTTGCAGTTGCTAATGATTTTCAAAATGGTAATGTTGTTGTTTTTATGTATGAAGGAGACATGGTGATATTAAACTTAGGAACAATTTATGCTAAAACAGATAATATATCCTCTTCAAGCATTAAATCTGAAGGTATAAATTCTTGATTTTGTGTGTTAGAGATAAACATGTTCAGCAATTTGAGTGGTTTTTCTTTTTCTTTTTTTTTTTGTATTAGGTACAATTTTATTGAAAAAGCGTTTGCATTTAAGAACACTAGTTGATTTTTCATCAAACGATGATGAGGATGACAAAGGTAACTTTTACTTCTATTGTGTTCTGTTATTTTATTATAATGAAAATACAAGAGTTTTTAAACTGTTGGGATGTTTTTCTATACAGAGCTTCATAAAAATAACAAAGTGAAGAAAACTAGTTCAATAGTGCAAGAAGTTTCTTCTTATTCATCACAAACTCTTGATTTTGTATGTTTGGAGATTAATATATTCAGAGTGGTTTCTCTCCCTTATTTTAGGTACAATTTTGTTGAAGAAGCGTTTGCATTTACGAGCACAAGTTGATTTTTCATCAAACAATGGAGATGGAGATGATGAGGATGAGGATGAAAAAGGTATTTTTACTTGCATTGCGTTCTGTTATTTTATTATAATGAAAGTATCAGATTTTTTAAAACTGTTGAGATGTTTTTTCTTATATATAGAGCTTCACAAAGATATGAAAGTGAAGAAGACTAGTTCAGAAGCTCAAGAAATTTCTTCTTCATTATCAGATAAGTCGAGTTTTGAGGCTCTTGTCACAGCTATTAATCTAAGCTCAGATACACTGGTATTTTACTAACTCTTGGATTGACCACAATCTTATTCTAATAGTGTTTGCATATTGTAGTTTAACCGCGCGCTAAATGAACATTTGGTTTGCAGTTAGGTGAAATCTAGTCTTATTTTGTTTTGAGTTAGTTTGATTAAAAGTTTCTGTGTATTAGCTTCAAGTCAGATTTAGTTCATCTTTGTGTTACTTTGGTGTGGCTTAAACTTTGCAGAAGTAAAACAGAATTTTGTTTCACTTCTGTTTTATTTCATTTGGATTGGTTTGATTTTCCCTAATTGCATATAGAGTCATGTAACTAAAGAAAAATGGTTTTCCATGTTTTCTATATTATTGTTAACTTGGTTAGTCATGAAACTAAACAAAGAGTGATATGAGGAAATTTCTGAATTTTCCTAAGTGATATACAAAGTAGCCCTTAAGTATATATTTCACTCTGACTCTAGTATTAATCATGTTCTTGCAGGATCTTCCTCAACACTTCACAAGCTCAAAGCTTACAAGAAAATGCCGCTCGATTGTTTTAACAGATGGGGGAAAGAGATCATGGGCATTGGATCTGAAGTTCAACGAATCATCTGATGTGTTTTACATAAGTCAAGGTTGGAGAAACTTCTGTTATGAAAATGGACAAAAAGAAGGAGGCTTCTTTATGTTTAAACTAGTGATGAACGAGGAAAATCTGGTGCTCAGTTTCTGTCCTACAGATTTGATCAATGATAGGAGGCTAATGGACTGTTCAGAAGCTAGAAAGAGAGAATCTCTATCCACAGAACTTAGTAGTGAAAAAGAACGTGTGGCATTGGAATCATTGATGGAGTTAGGAAAAGGGAAGAATAGTGCAAAACCAAGATATTCATCATATTCGCCATGTCATAAGCAGTTCGTAAAATATACACTTCCACCAGATTTTGACAAAATTTATAAACTGGTAAGTTTATTAAAACAACTCTTGATTCTTCTTCTGTTTTTTTTTTCTATTGTCTCCTTATTTTCCAAATATCTACAGAATCTTCCATCACTATTCGTGAAGAATAATGGCATCAAGAAGACTGGGGAGATATATCTGTTGAGTAGAGATGGAACAAAATGGTTGACGAATCTTATGTTGGATAACAAAGGAACAGTTTCTTTAGTAAAGGGCTGGAAGGAGTTCGTTAAAGCAAATTTCTTAAAGAGCAGCTTCGAGCTAGAGTTGATTTGGGAAGACAAATTTCCTATGCTTAGGTTGTGCGGTGAAGACTCTGCCAGTGAAAGAGAGAAAGAATGTAGCAGTGACAGAGGAACAAGAGAAGGTTGTGGAAACAAACCAGTGATTATGAATTGGACTGTAGTTGGAAAACGAGGAACAAGAAGACGTGGTGGTCGAGGTGGCCACAGCTCATCATCCAAGGAGGTTTAATAGAATTTCCTCTACAACTTCTTCTTCTCTATTATCTTATCAACTTTATTCTGATTTCTTTACTCAACTTAATTAACTCTCAAAGCTGTATGAGTTAACTGTCTTATTCTTGTACCTTTCACTTTATACAATTTCAGTAGAATACCCTTTATAAAAAGTCCATTTCTTTGGAACCTAGCCAAGACATGAACATCAAAGAGAAAGAAGCAAAGATGAGAGCATGCTGTAAACTTCAGAATAAACTTCAGCAAATAAAATTTCAGAATCATAATCATGATTTCCCTTTCTTCTATCTTGCTACCACTGCTACCTTAGATTCACCTGGCAAATATGGAAGATGAATAGGAGGAGTTTGACCATAAACTGCTTCAAATGGAGTGATTTGTGTAGATGAATGGAAATTGGTATTATACCAATATTCAGCTAATGATAGCTATTTACTCTATAAATGAGACCGATCACTACACATGCAACGCAAATAAGTCTCCAAACACGTATTAATCACCTATGTTTCACCATCGCTTTGAGGGTGATAAGCACTTAGAAATTTTAATGAAACCCCTTGCAAAGCAAACAATTCTTTCAAGAACTCACTGAGAAAAACCACATCTATGTCACTAACAATAGAAGCTAGGCAACCATGGAGCTTATAGACATTATCCAGAAATGCTTGTGCAACTGTTAATGCTGTATATGGATGTTTCAAAGCCTAAAATGAGCAGCTTTACTTAATCTGTCAGCCACCACAAAGATCACTGTTTTTCCTGATGAAACTGGTAAACCCTCAATGAAATCCATCGACAAATCAGTTCAAATAGCATCTGAATAGGTAATGGCTGAAGTAATTCAGGAGAAGCTGTATTATCATACTTACAAGTTTGGCATATTAGGGATAAATATTCCACATCAGATGCTGGAAGGGATCATTACTAATATATAAGGTATATGAGCCACTCCACTCATTGTCAATTGGTTTTGAGTTTGAAGTCCATAATCTAATATGGTATCAGAGCCCGATCCACACATATCCAGTCCGATCCATAATCGGTCTAACCCAATAGTTGGTCTACCGATCCTTGTCCAAAATTACCGAGATCTCTGTTCTATATGAACCATCATCTCGAGAGGCGTATTAGGGATAAATATCCCACATTGGATGCTGGAAGGGATCATTACTAATATATAAACTATATGGGTCACTCCACTCATCGCAATTGGTTTTGAGATAGAAGCCCATAATCTAATATGGTATCAGAGCCCGATCCACACATGTCCAGCCCGATCCATAATCGGTCTGACCCAATAGTTGGTTCACCGATCTTAGCTCAAAATACCGAGATCTCTGTTCTAAGAGAACCATCATCTCGAGGGAACGTATTAGGGATAAATGTTCTACATCGGATGCTGAAAGGGATCATGACTAACATATAAAGTATATGAGTCACTCCACTCATTGCCAATTGGTTTTGAGTTAGAAACGCATAATCTAATATGGCAAACACTGCAACTTCGAATAAACGCTTGTATATCTTTGGCCATTTTTTCCAATAAAACAAGCTTTTGACCTTTTTATAGGTTCCATCTCTGCCTAAATGGCCACCATTTCCTGAACAATGCAACCATTGTAAAATAGATATCCTCAATTCGGAATTAAGAGGAACCACAAATTTACTTTTCCTCCTTAATATGTTCTGACTCCATGCAAAAAAACGTTTAGCATCAGGTTTCTTTTTTAGTTCTTCAATGATCTCTCTTACAGTTGGATCCAAATCATAACTCAGAGATCACACTCCAATACTGACATTTGCATATGAAATATCTCAGAACTTTTGACTCGGGATAGCGCATCTGCTGCAATGTTTTCTTTTCCTTATTTGTATTGGATTTCATAACTAAACTCAAGTAGTTTCGGCAACCATTGTTGTTGTATGTTAGTATTCAAATGTTTTTCTAACAGATACTTCAAACTTCTCTGATCTGTGCGAATTATAAAATGCTATGGGAGTAGATAATGTCGTCATTTCTACACTGCAAACACCACAACCAATAGTTCTTTCTCATAGATAAACAAGTGAAGTTGTGTACCTTTCAAATGTCTACTAATATAAGCCAATGGGTGACCCTCCTGTATCAACACCGCTCCTATTCCCTGGCCACAAGCATCAATTTCTATCACAAAAGGTTTGTTAAACAATGATAAAGCCAAAATTGGTGCATGACACAAGCATGTTTAAGCGATTCAAATGCTTATTGTGCTTCTTCATTCCACATATATAAATCTTTCTTTGTCAACACTGTAAGAGGCCTTGCAATAGAACCAAAATTCTTTACAAACCTCCTGTAATAATCTGCTAATCACAAAAATCCTCTCAACTGTTTCAGGTTCTTAGGCACTGACCATTCTGCTACAGGTTTGATCTTACAAGGATCCGTAGAAATCCCTTCCGGCTCAATATAATGCCCTAAGTACTCCACTCTTCTTGTAGCAAATGCACATTTACTCCTCTTAGCATGTAAACTGTGTTCTCTCATAAGAGCAAAGACTCATTGTAAATGGATTACATGTGATTCCAGTGAGTCATTCTAAATCAAGATATCATCAAAAAATCAACACAAACTGTCGCAGAAATTGTCTAAAACTGAATTTATCAACCCTTGAAATGTAGCTGGTGCATTTGTCAACCCAAATGGTATCACTAGATATTCATAATGACCATTATATGATTTAAAAGCAGTTTTATGAATATCTAATGGATCCATTCTTATTTGATGATATCATGCTCTGATACCTTTGATACAAATAAACCTCACTATCAAACTCAATGACAACTCAAACACACTTTTCATTCATAAACTCGAATCAGTGTTTAATTCAAATATTTGTATCAAACTCAATGACAACTCAAAAACACTTTTCGTTCATAAACTCAAATCAATATTCAATTCAAACATCAAAACGACTAACCTTTTCTAAGCTTAAGTCAAGCTTCAACAATGGCGTAAACAAGTAAAGAGAAGATACACAAAGAATCAAAATCAATCTGAATGAATATAACAAATCGGAACAGAGTTCTTTTAATACTGTAACAACTTTCCTCTCTTCCTTTCATCTCCATCCTACACGTGTAACCATCCCCTCTTATCGGTTAGTCAACGTTTCTTTTCTTAAGTAAACTTTCTCTTTGATTCAGAGTTTTTGCTTCACTTCTTTATATCACTTCCCTGTATCAGAAATATTATTTTGTATTTGATGTTCTATTGATAGCATATATACTTGATACCGGAAAAATGTCAAATTTGACTTGAACAATTTCAAAAATGCAAAAATGTTAATGTACAATCAATTACATGTATTGACACGTTCAATATTCGAATATAAAAAATTTGTCTACCACTATGCAGATCCGGATACATATCTTATATATAAGATTTTCATGATATCTAGATCCAAAAATTAATGATTCAATATCTATTAATATTTGGATCCGATTTGGATCCCTAGAAAAGGGTAAAATTTTTAAAATGGAAATATAAAATTATTTTAAAATAAATCAGAAAATAAATATTAATTGAAAATATCATAAAAATAATTTAAATTATTTTTAAAAATATTTTAAAACATATTTATTTTATAAAATTTAAAAAAATATACAAATATTTCATGTAAATTTTATTTTAATTTTATTTAAATAAATTTTTATTTATTAAGTAATATATATTTAAGTATTATATATATTTTAAATAAAAATTATACATAAAAATGGGTCTAGATATTTGGAGTTTTAAAATAAAATATTCAAATCCAGTTTCAAACATATCAAATATCTTATTTTTTTGAATCGGATCAAAACTAATCTCAAATAGGATAATTTCGGATATTTGACAAGCCTGCAATATACTACTAAAGTAAATTTGAAGGCTTTAGAACAATTTAAAGTCCTTAAAGTAAATTTTCATCCAAACAGACTTTTAAATTTTTTTTTTTGTTTTTAAAGCCTTAAAAGTCTAACTGCCATTTCTAAAGTTTTTTAAAAAGTTTTAGTTTAATTTTTTAAAGTCTTAAAAATGAGACTTTCAAGGCTCTAAAAAAGTTATGTAAGTTTTATATATTTTTAGTTTATTTGTTAATTCAGAAAAGACAATTAAAAATTAAAATAAACAATGAAAATCAATATCTTAACTAGTAATAATAATACATCTAATTCTTATATTGATACCAATTGTTCAAATAAGTTTTTTTCTGCCAATCATTAAATAATTGAAAATAAATAATAATTACAAATAATTAATAAGTTTATATGGAAGACCTAATTAAAATCATACATATAAATAATAAATAAAATCATATATTAAAATCAATTTATTATTTAATATTCAAAATAATTTATTGTTCATCATTTAAACTCATATTTTATTATTAATATTTAAAATAATTTAATCTTATTATTCAAAATAATATATTTTGAATCAAAATTATTTAAACTAATATATTTAGAATAAAATCTAGATGAATAATTTAAATTATTTTTAAAAAATATATAAATACTATTAATTAATAGTTTCTAATAAAATATTATATTAAATATATTTTATTAGTTACTTACATCAAAATCCTTTTAGTAATTAATAAATAAAATCTAGTATTATTGTAGTTAGCAATTAATTTATCGTGTTAATAAAATTGATTGATATATATATTATGAATTTTTATTTTAGTTTTTAAACAAAGTTTATTTATGTAATTACTTTTATTTTAATATGGTATAATAAATCTTATTTATATAAAATTACAATTTTAATAGTCAGACTTTGAAAAATATTTAAACTCACAGCTTTTAAAATTAAAGCTTTTACAGTCAAATCAAAGTCTTTACAGGTAAAAGTCTAAAACAAAAGTCTAAAATAATAGTGATAACTAATGGGCCCCTAAATGATAAAACATGAATTAAGAAATTTAAAATAATCTAGCGGGAAGTCATAAATAAAATCAGTCTAACGAACGGTAAAGATCGTAGAATCATGTTTACTTACGATGAACCGTCACCATAGAGAAATATAACTATATCCGTATAATCCTCCATTTACTCGATCACAGCCTCCTTCCACTCGGAAGCAAAATTTCGAAGCTAAATAAAAAAGAGAGAGTAGAGCAAAAAAAAAAAAAAGAAAAAAGAAAGCAAGAGACTACAAAATCTTCTCTTTCTCACAGGATGTTTCACTGATGGTTTCTGAGGTAAATTTTAGGGTTTATACAAAATGTCTTTTTTTTTGGTTTGAGTCTTGTGTAGGATTTATGGTTTATAGCTTGTTAGGTTTGAGTATGTCTTTGAATGTGGGTTCTTTAATCTCTAGGCTTTTGCATTTTTTTTGGTTTGATTTCTGTGTTTTTTTCTGCAAAAAACCTAATTTTTAACTTAGTGTTCTTTGTTTACCAACTACGAAACCTTTTTTAAAAAAGCTTTAAACTTTCGTCATCCCCACATGCAAAAGTCTATGGGTTTGTTTCGTTGATGTTATAGTTCAATTTTGGATTTTTCTTTTTTTTTTGTATGGTCTTAACTGTGAAATTCTTGTTGTGGTTCCTTCAAAGATGTTATATTTTCTGGGTTTTTTTCTGTTGAACAAAGCTTTAAAATTTTTACGCTTGGCTCTGTTTGTTTGTATATGTGGCGAAAGCTTACTTTTTTTGGTTGATACATGGTTGTTTACACTTGCATGTGTCTTTATCCGGCAAAAGAAGTTGGGGCTTTTGGGTCTTATTTAAAGATATGTCTTCTCTCTAATATTTTATGTATGAAAGTTTGTAACTTCCATAAATGTAGCCTCTTTGGTTTGGATTTTTGCTTACTGGAATTTGGGTTTTAAATGGCGCTAAATGTTCGGCTAGTGAGCCATGTGCCATGGCGCCCGAGGCGCATCGCCTAATTTAGAAAACAATACAAAATGATGTTTTCATGTTTAATCTAATAAACCTTAATTTTTTATATCAAAACATAATCTAATCAACATCTTAAAAAAGTATAAATAAAAGTAAACCAGACATCTCCAATATATGTTTGAATTTTGTTGTAATTAAAAAGATAACAACAAAATAAAAATGTTTTATTTTATTGTTTGAGCCACAAATCATTGTTGCCCTCGCCTTTTGCAACGGCGCTACGGCCGTGACTCACTCATGGCGCGCGCATCATGTATATAGCCAGGCCATATATTCCTGATGCCCAAACCTTCTCGCCACAGTGAGCCATGTGCTGAGACAATTGCGCATTTCTTAAAACCAAGACTGGAATGTGTACTTTGCTAAGAAATGTTGACTACTAAACTTTTTGTTTGTTTGTGTTGTTTGTTGTTGCAGAGAATGGATTCAAGTTACGGTAACGGGGCTGATGTTGAATCAACCAATGGAGCTAACGGGAGTGGGGTTATTGATACATTACCACCACCTCCACCAGTTATTCCACCAAATGTGGAACCAATTCGGGTTAAATCTGAACTTCTTGAGAAGAAGATCTTGCGAATGCCTATGGCTCGTCGAGGATTTGGATCAAAGGGTCAAAAGATTCCTTTGTCGACAAACCACTTCAAAGTCGATGTTGCTAATCTTCAGGGCCATTTCTACCATTACAGCGTATGTACTTGATACAGTTTATGTTTATCTTTTTTTTGTTATTTTGGTTTTTAATGCTGTCAAAAGTAATGGGATTGTTTGTGGTTTGTCTAGGTGGCTCTCTTTTATGATGATGGTCGTCCTGTTGAAGCTTGGGAGAAAAATCCTTGATAAGGTGCATAAGACTTACCGTGCTGATTTAGGTGGTAAAGAGTTGGCGTACGACGGTGAGAAGACTCTGTTTACTTATGGTGCTTTGCCAAGTAACAAAATGGACTTCTCTGTGGTGCTTGAGGAAGTTTCTTCTGCCAGGTATAAATATCATCTGACTAAATTCATCACATTTGTTAAGTTTCTATAGTTTTGGTTCCTATTCATCACATTGGTAAGAGCTATTTGTTTTATGAGCAGGACTAATGGCAATGCAAGCCCGAATGGTAATGCTAGTCCAAGTGATGGTGACAGGAAGAGACTGCGGAGGCCTAACCGGACAAAAAGCTTTAAAGTTGAGATCAGCTACGCAGCTAAAATTCCTTTACAAGCTCTTGCTAATGCCATGCGTGGACAGGAGTCTGAGAACTCTCAGGAAGCCCTTAGGGTTCTTGATATAATTCTAAGGCAACATGCAGCTATACAGTAAGTGACAAGTCTATTGATTATTTTTTCTTATCTCATATGTCGTATCTTTTTTTTTTTGTCTTTCTAATAACTTTGGAAAACTGCAGAGGATGTCTTCTTGTGCGTCAATCATTTTTCCACAACGACCCAAGTAACTGTGAACCAGTTGGTGGTAACATCCTTGGGTGCAGAGGGTTCCACTCTAGCTTCAGAACAACGCAGGGTGGCGTGTCACTTAACATGGGTAGATAATTTAACTTGGACGTGTACTTGATGTTGGTGTTTGTTTCTATCTTTTGTAGCAATGATTTAGTGTCTAATAGTTTATGTTTTGTTCTTTTACTAGATGTTACGACAACAATGATAATCAAGCCTGTTCCGGTTATTGATTTCCTCATTGCCAACCAAAACGTGAGGGATCCTTATTCGATTGACTGGTCTAAGGTGATCTACTTATTTTGATATGTGGCTGTGTCATGGTCTAAGCATTTTCCTGATTCTTTTCTTAGCTTAAAACGTTTTAACATGATGTTTTCAACAGGCAAAAAGAACCCTCAAAAACTTAAGGATAAGAGCCAGCCCCTCCAATCAGGAGTTCAGGATTACTGGAGTGAGTGAAAAGCCTTGCAAGGGACAGACGTAAGATGCTTTTCAATCTATTTGACTTTGTAATGAGCTGCTTTTCTTTCTGTTTTAGTTTGCTGACATTGTGATCCCTTTTAAATATAAATAGTTCTCTGAATTTTGCTTGTTGCATTGCCTAGGTTCGAATTAAAGAATATGAACTCAACAAATGAAAATGGAGAGCCTGAGAGTAGTGAAGTGACTGTTTCTGACTACTTCCGTGATACAAAGCATATTGAGTTGAATTATTCTGCTGATCTTCCGTGTATAAATGTTGGGAAGCCAAAGCGACCCACTTACATTCCTCTTGAGGTTTTCCTCTTTTACTCATCAATTCTCTCATGGTACTAATTTTTTCTCTGAAATTCATGCTGATGTTTGTAACGTGGTGGATTTTTTGCAGCTCTGCACTTTGATTCCTCTTCAGAGATACACAAAGGCTCTCAACACATTCCAAAGATCGGTCCTTGTTGAGAAATCTAGACAGAAACCCCAAGAAAGGACTGCTTCATAATTGTTCGGTTTTGTCAGAGATTTAGAATTTTATATATCTGTGGTTTCATGTTTTCAGGCTCTAAAAGTTAGTAACTATGATGCTGAACCTCTGTTGCGTTCCTATGGCATTTCTATAAGCTCAAACTTTACTCAGGTGGAGGGTCATGATCTGCCAACTCCCAAGGTATGGTGCAATTGCTTACTTTTGACATGATAAATAGTTTTAAAGCTTTTGCATACAGTTAGTGTACTCCTGTTTTCTTTGACTCACAGCTGAAAATGGGATGTGGATCTGAAACATTTCCAAGAAACGGTCGTTGGAATTTTAACAACAAGGTACTGTTTCTCTCTGCCTATCTTTGTATTTTTTTACCTGTTCAGATAGTTTGATTCCAATTTGTTGATCCCACCAAGATCGAAAGATGGGTTGTTGTAAATTTCTCTGCACGTTGTAATGTACGTCAACTTGTTGATGATCTGATGAAAATTGGTGATTAAAAGGAATTGTAAGTAGGATTCTTCTATATTTTTCCTTGGTATTCTTGAATACTTTGTCTGTGATCATCAGCGATGTAGATGCTAAATGCTTCTTTCTCTATATTGTCCCAGCAAATTAGTCCGCCGTTTCAAGTATTTGAGGAGGGTAATCAATTTCGCCGTGCTCCTCCTCTTGTTCGTGTAGAGAAGATGTTTGAAGATATCCAGTCTAAACTCCCAGGTGTTCCTCAATTCATACTATGTTTGCTCCCTGAGAGGAAGAACTATGAGATCTATGGTTAGATACCTTTCAACTCCAGTCATTTTAACATGTTTTTTATATAGTAAAAGTTTCCTTGGATATTTAACTTTAAATTCCTCATTAGGCCCATGGAAGAAGAAAAACTTGACTGAATAAGGCATTGTTACTCATTGCATGGCTCCAACGCGCCAGCCTAATGATCAGTATCTTACAAACTGTCTTCTGAAGATCAATGCAAAGGTGATCTCTGTCCTTTTTTATTTGTCTTTTGTAAATGGTTTATTTGGTTTTTGTGTTCAATCTCTGATCTATATGACTACAGCTTGGAGGCCTGAACTCGGTGTTATCGGTAGAGCGCACACCAGCCTTCACAGTCATTTCCAAGGTTCCAACCATCATCCTGGGGATGGACGTTTCTCACGGATCTCCTGGACAGTCTGATGTTCCCTCCGTTGCTGCTGTACTAAATCACTCCTTTACAGTTTTTTTTATACTGTTTGCTTTGGTGAATTCTTCCATACTGATACTTAATTCTCTTATGTTATGGTTTACTTAGGTGGTGAGTTCAAGGGAGTGGCCTCTAATCTCCAAATATAGAGCATCTGTTAGGACACAGTCTCCTAAGGCTGAGATGATTGAGTCCCTCTTCCAGAAAAATGGAAATGAAGACGATGGCATTATCAAGTGTGTGCTTATGCTAATTCTATATGTGGGTTTTGCTGAGTCTTGCGTGAAGTCTGGTTTTTAAGTATTGATACAATTTCGTTTGTTGATTGCAGGGAGTTGCTGGTAGATTTTTACTCTAGCTCGAATAAGAGAAAGCCAGAGCATGTCATTATTTTCAGGTATATGTACTTTGTTACATCAGAGAGCTTTTGACTCTTTTTCATTTTTTTGCCTGTTCTTTATCTTCTCATATCATTTTGTTTCAATGTTTTAATGCTTCTAGGGATGGTGTTAGTGAATCACAGTTCAATCAGGTTCTGAATATCGAACTCGATCAGATCATTGAGGTCATTAAAATATTCAAAGATTAAACAGTTTCTTAATATAATTTTCTCTACTCTGTTAATTGTTAATACATCATTGCATCTTACATACTTCCAGGCATGCAAGCACATGGATGCAACATGGAACCCGAAATTCCTCTTATTGGTTGCTCAGAAGAATCATCACACCAAATTCTTCCAGACTAATTCTCCTGATAACGTTCCCCCAGGTGATTGATTGATACATATCTTCATTATAACCTTTTCGACACTTTCCTGATCTAACTCTAGTTTTGGTTATTTTGCAGGGACAATCTATGATACCCGGTTTCTTGGGTAATCCTGGTCAACGAGTTAACCTCCAGATCTCGCCAAAAATCTTCCTAGCTAACCTGCAAGAGAAGAGAGGGTGAGCAATCACTCAGTGAGGTATGGGATGCTAGGGGCAACACGCAAGTCGAACTTGGCTTAAACCACAAACACAAAAGTCCAGATCCAAACATGTAACAAACACGGCACCTAAAGCATCCAAGAAAATACACACAATGGTCCCTAAACGAGATAAGTGCTCGTCCACCCTCCGAAGAGGTTTAATTCTATGGGATAGTGTCTATTCACACCGTCCAGTGGACGCTTTATCGACCTTAGGGCACTACGTCAGGCAGATCGACTTGCCCTCCGTACCCTCTGCACACATGACCCCGGGTTATACCGCAATATCCCGCCTAAGTCGCCTAACACATCTCTACATATATATCACACACTAATACTCAACATGCGGTTCAAATAATATGTGAAATCATCTAAATATCTTATATCCGGTTTAATAAAAAAGACACAGACTCGATCAGAGAGACGATACATATTCAGACACTAAACAATCATAAAAAGATTTAAGGCGAAGTAAGAAATGCGCGGTTAGCCCTCACCTTAGCTACTACACGACGAAAACGACTATTCCTTTACTCTTCTCAAACCTTTCCTTTTCTGGACTTTCCTTTAATAGAAACTTTCCAAAGTTAGAAACCTTCCAAAAATAGAAAATCTCAAACCAGAAATTAGGGTTTCCGAATTATATCAACTATGGTTTCTTAAAATATATCATACCAGACGTCATATTCAAAGTCAGATTCCAGCCGCAGTTTACATCGGAATCCGGATCGGATAGAGGCTCTTCAAAGCTGACGTCTCGGGCTTTCCATTGATAGGTTGATCGTCTTCTAACTCCTTACGGTTCATCGGGAAACTGCTTTTGAAGTTGGGCAATGTTTAGTTCGGATCTTTAGACATCCTTCTCAGAATAACAGCCATAACTTTCAGATTAGATATCCTAATTACAATATGCTTACGGCTATGGCTAGATATAAAGGTCGTGTATATCACCATTAAATTTGAGAAAAAAATAATTTTATCTTCTTCTCCGTTTCTCCTTTATTCCAGAACTGGTCGAATCTGTTTTATCCTTCTTCTTTTTTCTCTGTTCTTCTTTCTTCTTAATCTCTCCCACTCTCTCTTGACCAGAGAGGCACGAAATTGAGGAGTAAAACCCTAATAATCCTTTATATAAGTTCTCTCATTAAATTAGGTTTGGGTTAAGGTTTGAATTTAATGGGCTTTTAATGGGTCTTAACACCGTAATCGAAAATCACGAGAGCGGGGTGTTACAATTCTTCCCCACTAAAATGGAATTCTTCCTCTAATTCTTGGCCATATGCTACTTATACAAGTAAAAACTCGACTGTTGCATTCGATACAAGATATCGTTTTTGGACTTTGAGGCACCATCTCTAAAAGTTTCTTCAGCTGTTTCCACATCGATATTTTATCAAATCTCTTTTCCACTTTTGAAAGCTACTCTAGATTTTGATACATCCATATTTCACGTCTATTTAAGTGAGTTTATAATTAGTTTTCCAATACTAGCAACGCTTCTACAAACTTATATTGACTTCTAGTGACTCCAAGAAAACTACATAACTCAATAATGTTCATTGGTTATTACCAATATGTCATCAAAGTTAAATTTTTTGAGTCTACTAGCACTCCAACTATTAAGATAGTCTACCCAAAAATCTAAACTCCCTCAGGACTGTCTCCCGGGTCAAAACCGGTTTGACATAACCTGGGGCTCTGATACCAAATTGTGATACCCGGTTTCTCGGGTAATCCTGGTCAACGAGTTGACCTCCAGATCTCGCCAAAAACCTTCCTAACTAACCTGCAAGAGAAGAGAGGGTGAGCAACAGGGGAGTCACTCAGTGAGGTATGGGATGTGAGGGGCAACACGCAAGTCGAACCTGGCTTAAACCACAACCACGAAAGTCTAGATCCAAACATGTAACAAACACGGCACCTAAAGCACCCAAGAAAATACACACAATGGTCCCTAAACGAGATAAGTGCTCGTCCACCCTCCGAAAAGGCTTAACTCTATGGGATAATGCCCAATCACACCGCCCAGTGGACGTTTTATTGACCTTAGGGCACTACGTCAGGCAGATCGACTTGCCCTCCGTACCCTCCGCACACATGACCCCGGGTTATACCGCAGTATCCCGTCTAAGTCGCCTAACACATCTCTACATATATATCACACACTAACACTCAACATGTGGGTCAAACAATATGTGAAATCATCTAAATATCCTATGTCTGGTTTAACAAGAAAGACACAGACTCGATCAGATAGACAATACACATTCAGACACTAAACAATCATAGAAGGATTTAAGGCGAAGTACGAAATGCGCGGTTAGCCCTCAGCTTAACTATTACACGACAAAAATGACTATTCCTTTATTCTTCCCGAACCTTTCCTTTTCTGGACTTTCCTTCAATAGAAACTTTCCAAAGTTAGAAACCTTCCAAAAATAGAAAATCCCAAAATTAGAAATTAGGGTTTCCGAATTATATCAACTATGGTTTCTTAAAATATATCATACCAGACGTCATATTCAAAGTCAGATTCGAGCCGTATTTTACATCAGAATCCGGATCGGATAGAGGCTCTTTAAAGCTGACGTCTTGGGCTTTCCATTGATAGGTTGATCATCTTCTAACTCCTTACGGTTCATCGGGAAACTGCTCTTGAAGTTGGGCAATGTCTAGTTCGGATCTTTAGACATCATTCTCAGAATAACAGCCATAACTTTCAGATTAGATATCCTAATTACAATCTGCTTGCGACTATGGCTAGATATAGAGGTCATGTGTATTACCATTAAATTTGAGAAGAAAATAATTCCATCTTCTTCTCCGTTTCTCCTTTATTCCAGAACTGGTCAAATCTGTTTTATCCTTTTTCTTTTTTCTCTTTTCTTCTTTCTTCTCAATCTCTCCCACTCTCTCTTGAGCACAAAATTGAGGAGTAAAACCCTAATAATCCTTTATATAAGTCCTCTCATTAAATTAGGTTTGGGTTAAAGTTTGACTTTAATGTACTTTTAATGGGCCTTAACACCGTAATCGAAAATCACGGAGCGGTGTGTTACACAATCATTGACAACAGAATCTGTCACCCAAAGAACAACGATTTCTATCTCTGTGCTCATGCAGGAATGATTGTAAGTATCATCTAAATTCTTAAAAATACGTCAAGGTTGCTACTAGTGTTTGTTTTTTCTGAACCGTTTTTTAACACTCTTTGTGTTTTGATTCAGGGAACTTCCCGTCCTACACACTACCATGTCCTGTATGATGAAATCAATTTCTCACCTGATGAACTTCAAGAACTCGTTCACTCATTCTCCTTTGTGTAAATTGTCTCAACCTTCATTGGTTTATCTTGTGACCATACTTTGATTACGATGATAACTGAAATGATTTGGTTTCTTTCTTTATCATGTTCCAGATACCAAAGAAGCACAACTGCCATATCTGTTGGTAAGTATTATTAACTTGTTTGTCTACTACTCTTTTAAAGTCTTCCATTAGTTCTTTTAATAACTGGAATTTGAATTCTTATGTAGTTGCGCCGATCTGCTATGCTCACTTGGCTGCTGCTCAACTCGGGACGTTCATGAAGTTTGAAGATCAGTCTGAGAAATCATCAAGCCATGGTGGTGTCACAGCTCCAGGACCATTTGCTGTTAACCAACTCCCGAAGCTCAAAGACAGCGTGGCTAACTCTATGTTCTTTTGTTAGATGAGCAGTCACAACTTGGCTCAGTAATTAAGTAGTTTAATCGGGTTTATGACTTTATCAGCTTAGGATCATTTGCTTTTTATCGGCTAAGGCATCAAACATTAAGGATTATAAGTATGTTTTTGTAACACTTATCGCCAGCCTTGTTTGCCTTGTGGGGTTTGAATATGTTTTTGTTGCCCCTTGACTTTATGATCAGTGGTTGTTTTGTAGTGGATATATTCAAGTCTAGGAAGTGACCCTTTTGTTTAAATTGCTCTCTTATAATAACCCAAACAAACGAAATTACTAAGGAAGTAATCCTCTATGTCAATAGTTTTTACCATTATAAGGAAACAAACAAACGATGTGACCTACTCAAGGTTTAAAACTTATTGTAGTGAACATTTCTAAGTTTAAGAAGTGTTCCCTTTTGTCTCAAGTTAGTTGTAACATTGAACATAGTAACGACATAAGCTTGGTCAGAGGATAGAGCTTTTAAGGCCAAAAGTGAATATATTTCTACTTTAGGAAGTGACCCTTTAGTTTAAAGAGCTCTTTTACATAAACCCAAACAAGTAACATACCAAGTCAAAAACCCCAAACAAACCATAAATGATACAATACAACCTATTAAAAGTTTACTTTATCGTCTAAAATTTTGAAAATGATATTTTTTTTTAACACAAACTAACAAAGAAACGGCATAGGCTAGTCAAAATTATAAAACTTTAAAGGCCAAGATGAGAATGAAAACGGTGAAACCATTTGAAGAAATGAGAGAAATAGTGGTTGAGGCAGTCGTAGTAGGAGAAGTTGGAGTTGATCGTGGTGGTTGAGGAAGGACATTAACTTCAAGCTTCATACCTTTAAGACAATAACCTCTACCACAAATGAAGTAATATGTCTTTGGTTGAACAAGTTGAAAAACATCTGTCCCTCCACGTGTAATGTTAAATGTGAAATCAGTATCAACACATTTCTCGTAACTACTCTTGTTTACTTGGAGGATGTTGTGAAGCTTTCGATCAAACCCAAAATCTGCCAATTTTATAACATGTTTTTAGATGAATAAAAAATGACTAAAAATCAAGAAGAAAATGGGAATATATATATATATATATATATAAAAGAATTTACTAACAAAGCCAGTCGCCGGAGTAAAAAAAAACGTTGGTTGTTCCACCGCCTACTCTATGAAGACTTGATTCAACCACCTGAATTATCATTAACATCATTACTGTTACATAAATTTCTCCCCATTTTGTTTTTTTTTTGTTTAGTTTGTTTTGTTGGATGGTTTGGTTAATAACATATATAGTATGAGTTATGTATATCTGCATGAACCGTCAAACTTCAGTTCATTTCATTGGATTTAAATGAGCTTTTTCATACATTTCCTTTTTGCTTATTTTTTCTACATTAATTCTCTAAGACCATCTCCATTAGTTAGAACTCCTAATGGAGTTCTTAACTATATTTATAATAAAAATATTCCAAAAGCAAAAATTAAGAAATTTGTAGGAGTTCTTATAAAATCAATGTTCCAATAGTTAGAACTTCTAATAGAGTTCTTAAAATTTTAATTTAACAAAAATGTGTAATAATATGTTTTCATCAAAAATCAAGAGATTCAGTAAGAACATACTGATCCTGTAAGATACAATCAAGAGGAAAATTAACAAGGTAGTTCTTACATTAACACATAAGAAAATGGAATCAATCCAGTTTCAAGATTCCAAGAAACAGCTTCTTGAAGCACTTCAGGACGCAGAGGTTGGTCTGCTTCAGAATCCTGCAAGTGGTTATGAAGATAATCAGGCTGCATCAACAAGTAAAGCCGACATTTTGAATAAACCATAGACATTTTATTAAACACAGAAAATGATGAAACTTGGTACAATATTAAATATTGAAGCAGAAAACATAAAGCACAATAAAAAATTAAGAGAGCAACACACAATATTAAAAAAAACAGAGACCAAACTACATACCAAAACTTTGATAAGTCTTCTGCGGGTCTACTTTTCGATGAGCAAAGGTGCACAATAGATGCCAAAGAGATTTAATCAGAGACGACTTGGATCTTGCAGTTTTGTGAAGCTACTTGATGAAGCATCTGAAGTTCAGTTGATACTTCCATCAGTTTGGTATTGCTTTGCAGCAGAAATTAAGTACCTGCAACAAAAATCAAATCAGCTAGATAACACCAGATTGAAAACATTAACTCAATATCAATGCCGGAACTAAACGTGGTTCGAAAGTTAAGAACATAACCACAAAAGACCAAACTTTAAATCCAATTAAAACCAAAAACCAAACAAGTAACTTAAATTTTCTATTATTGTATATTCAAAGAGACAAATTGTTTCTTAAATACACAAAGTGATGTTGAGAATGTAACTGCAACCTAACATAAATGAATAAGTTTATTGAACCAAATCAACGATAATCGAATTGGTTAACTGCAAAATAATCAGATGTACGCAATCAAAAACTCAGCAAGAAACACTCAACGAAACTAAATGAATTGGAGAACAAATAAAAATCAATCTAATCAATTAACAATTCTATGAATCCACTAACAGATTGCAACTACTTTCAACCAAAACCCCCAATTTTGAGCCAAAAAATCATCGTCCAAGAAATCCCAATGAAGAACAGATTTGGTGGAGATGACTATGCACCCGTCAAACACTCGTAGAAAGGAGATGCTGCTAACCTCTGAAATCTCCGGTGAAGATAACGGCTAAGGAGTCAAAAATCGAAAATTTCTTCTCTCGGCGAAGAGAAACGAGAGAGACGAAATTTTTTTCAACCAATCGTAAGCTGGCACGTCTCCTTAAGGATCGGTTCTTAAAAGCCCTTCCTAAGAACTGGTTCTTAACATAATAAGTATTTGTTATTTATTTTTTTGGTGTTAATTACTAAGAACTCTTGTTAAGAGACTCTCTAAACCCTTGGTTGGAGATGGTCTAAAGTTCAAATTTATATACAAGGCGTGACATCAAAACAAATGTTCTGATGAATTAGGTAGATTTTTTTTTATCATTTTTCTATATGATTGGACATTATTAATGTGTTCAAGCTTTATAACATCTCTTGTAACGAATGATTTTTACTCTACAGATTAATACAGTTTTTAGATAGGAAAAAATAGTTGTCTAAAAGCATTGTTATTTTCTGAATCCCTTAGTTTTATTGGTCCGCTTAATGAGAACTTTATTTTATTGTTTTTTGTCGACAAGTGTTCCATTTTGTCCCTAACAATTGGAGCTTTATGTAAATTATGGAGTGAAAAGTATTATAAAGAAAGAAAAGAATTACTTTCATTAGAGGATATTTCACAAAAACCAATCGATAATTCTATTTCTCCTATTTTGAATTTGGTAGTGTTAATTTAAATTGCTTAATGTATTTTATATTAATCCCTAGCTCTATCTATTAATATCATTGAAATGACTATATGTAGTTGTTAAATCGAGATATGTAATTGTTAAGAGAGGCATTTTGAAGACCACTTTATGACTAAATATCGAACAAAATAATGCAATGTAATTTCCAAACTATTTTGCATGAATCCAAATAATATTTCACTTCAAATATATGCATGACCTTTCTTCACACACATCCTTTCCCTTTTTCTCATCCATAAGTTTTACATTTTAATATCGTTTAACCAGAAAAAAATGTTTTACATTTTTTCTCTTATAAATCATTAAATGAAAATATTTTAAAGAAAAGGGATTAATTATTTGTGCACCAGAGAAAAGTACTCACGTAGCAACCGATTAATATATGCGATGGATTTCTTTTCCGATATTGGTTGTTGCCATGTAAAATTCATATTTATAGATGTGTTAAAGCAACATAAAGTGTTGGTATGCACTTAATGTTATAATCTAGTATTTGTATTAATATATCGTAACCAAAAATTTATTTGGTTAATCCTAAGAAATTTAATGTATAACGAGATATGGACCCACATTTTTTAGTCAGCGTTTTAGGAATAGTTGCAACATAGAGTCGATTGGAACTAGGAGTGGAAAAATATCAGAGACCCAAGATTTGATCCGATCAAATCTGAAATTTTAGATATTCTGGATGATCAGATCCGAAACTGGATATTAATATTACAAATTTATCGGATCCGAATCCAGATCATAAACAATATGTCTATCAGTCATAATAAAGATTGGAAGATGCTCAAATAACAAAAAAAAAAAACTATATTTGCACCACATTCAATCCCAAAGTGTTTTAAGATAACAACAACCAATTCCAAATAACTAAAATTACCATATTCATCAATGATATCATAAGAGGCTCCTGTCTCAAAATCACATATGAATTCTGAGTATTGTTTGAAAGTTCCACAATCATTTTATGGAATACAACTCAATCATTAGGACATGCTAACATAATAAAAGAATTTTTTTTTTAAAGTGAAATATAGAATCTTCCAAAAATATTTATTAATGCAATAAATGATCAATCTATTAATGGTTAAAGAATTTTATTGAAAAGTGGTAAAAATGAGTGAAGAACCCTCAATTGTTATATTAAAACTTGAAAAAATCTAAACCTAATAACCAAAACTTCTATCCAAAACTAATCTTAACTTTTTCCTACAATGTAGGATATTATTAACAAAGAAAAAGAAAGAACATCATTACCATTAACCTCTTCTTATTTTCGGCGACGATGAAAACCCTGCGTTTATCATAGGTGGATCGAGTTACTGAAGTTCCTATAAAGGAGTTTAGACCATCGACAAATATGATGTCTTTAAATAAAAATAATAAAAATAAAATTAACTGGAGGAATAAGAGAAAGGATGTCTCTAGAGAGACATTTAAAACACTCATATCTTGTGAAATAACAGACACACTCATATCTATCAATATTATTCATGAACTACAATTAAACTCACGATACACCATAGGTAAATTATTGAAATACAAATTTGAAATTTTTATTACTGTTTATATTTTTAATATAAATATTTTCGTATTATTTATAATATATTTATAAAATCATATTATGTTTATTATCACTAATTTATTTTTTAATTTCTCTTTCTTTAAAATTTTCATGTTTATTTATAATTAAACTATTTTTATTATATTGTTATAAATTAATTGTCAAATTTTGGTCGATGTGAAATACATAGTTGTCAAACTACGTTTTCGTTTGATCATGTATGCGTAAGATATTTTTTCTTAATTCCAAATATTTATCCGGTAAGACTCGTACTTACAAAAGTTACGTCTATCTATTTCTCGTTATGTCTAATAAAAATTAATGTGTAAAAAATAAATTAAAAATAATATAATTTTAACATAAACTATAATTAAACATATTGTTATAGTAAAAATTATAGATTTAGTTATAATATCTGTAACAATATATCCGTTTAAAAACAATTTGAACTATAAAATCTGTATAAAATATATACATTAGTTTTATTTTTTATAAAACATATGATTAAATTAAAACGAGAAGAAAATAGTATTAACAAATAATTAATCAAATTTAATAATTTAATTAGAGAAGAAATAGGAAGAAAGAGAGAGAAATTTTTTAATTACAATTAAGTATTTAAGATAATTATTAGTTATAAATAATTGTGTTTGGTTACTTAGATAATAATATCTCAATTCTTTCCCAATAGTGTTTGGATATATATTATAGTACTTTTTTAATAGGAGTAGTGATAGAAGTAGAGATTGGTCAAAAAATAATCAACTAATAATTAATTAAATAAATAAGTTGTCAAAAATAAATTATTATTTGATTGTTTAGACACTCAATTAGAAGTAAGATGATCTTAGAGCATGTCCATTGGTGATAAATGGAGTATCTTAATTATATTTTATTAATAATTTAAAGACATTGAAAGTGTCTTTACCAAAACACTAAAGACACTTATTAAAGACATTTGAAGTAGCTGTCACACATTTATTAGTTCTTATTTCTTTAATTAAATATTTAATAAATAAAATTAGATTAAGATATTTTTGAAAAGTTCCCTGATGTGGATGGTCTTAGGGTTTAAAACTCAAATGTGGGATCCTATGTCATGATCAAACCAAATTAAGTATCAACTGAACCAATAATCTGAGACAATCACCAAAATCAAATTACAATAAATAAAAATGAAGTCATTTGGAAATAAACAATTTGCGTCTTAGTTAGCTGTCAAGTTCTCAATATCAGTTCTTGGTATAGGTGTCAATTAGTCATTCTCCCCATGGGTTAAACCGAGTCAAATTCGATATGGGCAGATCATGGATACGAACAAAACCTAAATATACAATATAGATAGACGCCAATTTCGCCCATTGTAAAAAATGAGCAGAACCGTATGGATAATGGATATACACACCCATAATCTTTAAAATTTAGGTTTCCTTATTTGAAAAATAGATTTTACTATCTCTTTCATTCTCTCTCCTGACTCTTCATATCCAAGATTTTATATATTTAGGAGGAAACCGAAATTTTAAATTTTTAGCGGAAAAATTGAGATTTTAAATTTTTAGCGGGAAAATCAAGATTTTAAGTTTTTGGTGGGACCAAGGTTAATTTTTTATGGGAAACCAAGATTTTAAGTTTTTGATGAAAAATAAGATTTTGTATTTTTGGTAGGAAAACAAGATTTTAGTTTTTTGGTGGGAAACCAAGATTTTACGTTTTGATGAGAAAACAAGATTTTATATTTTACCGGGAAAACAAAAGTTTATATTTTGTTGGAAACCAAGATTTTATATGTTTGGTAAGAAAATGAGATTATACGTTTTTGGCAGGTAAAAATTTTTTTAAATTTATAGCAGGAAAATGATATTTTACGTTATTGGTAGAAAACTGAGATTTTTTGTTTCTGGAGGAAAACATGATTTAATATTTCTGATGGAAAAATAAGATTTTATGTTTTCGGCAGGAAAACCAAAATTTAAAGTTTTGGCGGGAACCAAGATTTTACAAATTTTGGCGGAAAATAAGATTTTATATTTTATGGAAAATAAGATTTTGTATTTTTGGCGGGAAAACAAGATTTCACGTTTTTGGCGGAAAACAAAGATTTTACTTTTTTTGGCAGAAAAACAAGATTTATATTTTACCATAAAACAAAAGTTTACTTTTTTGGCTAGAAACCAAGATTTTACATGTTTTTAGGGAAAATAAGATTTTACGTTGTTTGCGGTAAAACAATATTTTATGTTTTCAGTGGGAAAACGAGATTTAATATTTTCTATGGGAAAATAAATTTTTTATATTTTTGCGGGAAACCAAGATTTTATGTTTATATTGGGAAATGAGATTCTTTATTTTAATCAATTAAAATGGTTAATTTCATTTGTTTTACAAATTATTATTTTGTTTAAACACATAAGTGGTCAAAATTTTTTAATTTTAAAAATACTTGAAGCTAAAATTTAAAATTTAAACAAAAAAATAATCAATCTACAGAAATTAAAAAGTAATTGAATTTGAATTTAATTAAATAAAATTTTATTATTGGTCAAAATATAGAAAATGATCAAATATAAAGTTGGACGGTCTATGGACAAATCATATGGACATATATTTTATTGGTTCATCGCCTATTATCGATTATTGTCTATAAATGATCGTTTATTAACGCCCATAAAAGGTAATGAGCTATATGGATACGCTCAAATGTGCGCTGCATAGTCCATTTGATATCTATAATTATTGTCAGGTGAGTTTGAGACACCAAAAATAAAACATTTATAGCCTAAACCATCAAATAAAAATGGAAACTATGTCTTAATCAAATGTATAGTTTCTTTGAACAAGTTCACCATGCTTTCATTTAGAAGTAATTCTTCCAAATGAACCATTCACTAATCCGACTGAGCATTTAGCAAAATTAAACCAACATTCAAGGCTGAAATTTATGGCAATAAGAAACCAACAAATACAAATTCACACAACACACAAAAGGCGACGAACGAGAGAATTTTACAAACTAGGTTTGAGACTGAAATTTTGTCCAAAGACTGAATCTTAATAAACGACTTTTATTAAGAGAAGTCTAGTCAAAAGATATATCCCAGAGTGATATTTGTGAATATGAAAAAATGTGGTGGTAGTTTTGTAAGGAGCTATCTTAAGTTAACACTTAACAGTGTCATTTCGCAAAATTTCTCAAATCTTTTCTAACATTTTTCAAATTTCAACTCATAAAAGCTTTTCATTGAATAATCTCCAAAATTATAAATTATAAAAAATGAAAAATTAACATTTTTAACATATAATTCACTTTGCATAATTTTACCATTTCATCTCTTTGTTTTTGTGAAGAATATATAGTCATAATTTATATAAAATTTACCTAAATTGGATCCAGATATTCGATTCTTTCACGGATGCCCAAAATTCAAATATTCAAAAATTTTGGAAGCGGATCCGGGCGGATCCAGTTGCAAAATTATATATCCGAAAGAATCTGGATTGCAGATTTAGATATCATGAAAATGTCTGATGTTTATCCTTGTCCACCAACAGTTGGAACATGTAAATTTTTTTATTATTACTACAATTTATTCTGAATTAATCACAAATAAAGCATGTTCTAAACACATGCAAGAATGAAATATGTCTTTGATGGCTAGCATCTCTTCTTTGATTTTCTGACCTATAATACTAAATGTTTTTTAAAAAAAATTGGTCAGAATTTTTTATTTGGTCGGAAAATTCTTATCGATTTCTGACTAATATTATAAACAAATTCCGACCAATTTCTAACTAATATTGGTTGGAAATATTAATTATAATTTATCAGAAAATTGATCAGAATTTGTTTTTCACTTTTAAAATTTCCAGCTTATAATGGTACATGGCCAGCACTTGGTCGGAATATAGTAAGAAATGTTTTGACCACCGTTATTGGTCGGAAATTATGGTCGAAATACTGTATTTTTCTTGTAGTGATTACTTTTTTACTTCATTTAAAGTTGTCGATTTTTTTTTGAAGAATTGGTAACTATTAATTTCCCCAATTTTCTACGGATATGTTAATATCTCATAACTTAAAAAAAAAATCAGAAATTATATATTGGATGTAACCATGTCAAAAAACCATTAACTTTTTATGACGGTTGCCTCGAAACAGATTATGAAAATATTGTTTGTTTCTCCACTGAATATTGGACAAATTTTTATACGAATAAAAATATATTCTTATTGTGGAAACGCTTTGGCCCTTGGTAGGCAAATTTTACACAGAACGATAATGTAATGGGCAGTAACATAGACTACTCTATGGATGAATATATCTCAGTTTAATTAACTGTTTAAGTTATCGAGTTAACACTAAAGAAAAAAAAACTGATATATAAATTTCGTAGCTTATAGATAATGAAACGAAAATTAAAAAGAATAAAAACATATAAATAGGGCTCCGAATCTAGGATAGACCTTGTCGTCGTCTTAACATTTTTTCTTTTGAAACTGGCTTCTAAGAGGCCAGCCAAAATACCCCACATAGCGGTAGCAGTAACACACAATATTGCAACAAGTTCTGGCTCAAAATTAGCCTTAGTTTGAGCTTCCACGGTTAGGGCTTGTTGATGAGCTTCCACGGTTAGGGCTTGTTGATGAGCTTCTACGGTTAGGGCTTGTTGATGAGCTTCAGCAACAGTGAGAGGGCTCAACAAGTTAAGTTGGTCTCGGATCTTTTTCCGCAAGCCACCAATAAAACGATCCACAATTTGCTTGTCCGGATCTTTAACGTCAACACGTATCAAAAGCGAAAAGAATTGGGTTGCATATTTTTCTACTGAATCCTCTCCTTGTCTCAACATATGAAAGCGTTGGAACATCATTTGATCATAGTTGAATGGTAAGAATGTCTTACGCATCTTCTTCTTCAGTTTGTTCCATGACAAGATTCTAGGTTTATATAAACTTGCACGTGTTGCCTTAAGTTGTGACCACCAAGCTGCAGCTCTACCACGGAACCGCATCACAATCATGGGAACACATTGCTCTAAGGGTACGCGTTTGAACTCGAGAGTCTGTTCGACTGTAAAGATCCAATCGAGAAACTCTTCGTATGATTGTTCACCATTAAATTCTGGAAGTTCACACTGGAACCCTAGCTTCCACCGCAAATCTTCTTGGTCTTGTTGTTGGGCAGTGATATACTCCTCCTGCTGGATGGCGAGATCTTCCACCGCCTTTGTCAATTGCTGGATATGCCGTGTTAGCAGGCTCGGCCCAGAGTCTAAGCCACTTAGGCAATGGCCTAAGGCATCAAAATTTTTAGGACATTTTTAGTAGTTTTTGAACCTCTTATTAATAGTTTTGGGCATCTTTTAATAGGGTTTGAACATTTTAAATAAATTTTAAAAGTTATAAAGTTTTTATTAGATTATTTTTATTGGACTTTTAATTATAATGGTGGGCTTTAATTGATAAAATATAAAATTGAGTGTTATTAATAAATTTCCATGTTCTAAAAATCTCTGTCTAGCTCCGATTACACCCCGTCTAGTAGTTAGGCCTACCATCACCGTCTCGATTAATGATTAATCCTTCGAAAAAGTCAGTCAACCGATTACTCTCCGCCTAATCCGATTAATCCCGGCATAATCCAATTATTTTCGGCATGATCATCTATAATCCAATTATTTTTAAATTTTCAAGTATATTTTTTTTTTGTTTTTGTTATTCAGACATTTATATTGATAGTTTCTGATGTTTATAATAAATTATGTTAAAATTATAAATAAAAATCATAAAAATAAATTATTAATACTACATTTTCATGTATTTATTATAATTTTAAAAATAATATTATTTAAAAGTTTAATATAATAGATAAATATATTTTAAAAATATTAAAATAACCTAAAACTAATTCCCGATTAATCCCCGTTTACTCCCCGATTAATCCCCTAGGTGCTAGGCCCACCCTCGCCGCCCGACTAGCGCCTAGCAAGTTTTAAAACATTGATAAATTTTAAAGTTAAATTGTAGAAAAAACTAATTATATTTTTAATTCTAAGTCAACTTCTTTCTCTTGTTTCAAAATTTGAAGATATAATTTATCAGGTTATATATATATATATATATTAAATTTAATTATAATGGTAGAATCTTTTTCGATCTATTATTAAGAATTTTATATTATTATAAATTGTACCATCACGTGGATAATTGTCAATAAATTAAATTAGAGATTTAGTATTTCATGTGCTTTTGTAAATTATTGTTATTATAATTACATAACTTATAATAATTTTAACAGTAAAATTCATATTTTATTTATATTTTTTATTTTTATAATATTGCATAAATAAAAGGTATAATTTTTATTTTTCGCTTAGGGCATCAGAAATTATTGAACCGGCCCTACGTGTTAGTGTCTCCATGTCTGTCGGAGCCGGAGTGGCGCCCATTGCCAAGGAACGTATGTATTGTAGAGGTTTAATAAAACTCTCTTTCAAAGCTGCTGAATATTGAAAGAACTAAAAGCTATAAATATATAGGGCTTTTTGTCTAGGGTTTCAATAGGTCCTCAAAGGACCTATTCGATAAAGAGACTTTGGAAAAGTCAAAGTAAAAATCTCAATAAAAATAAAAATATTGCAATAATATGAAATCAGGTTAAATCGGGTATATTAAAACATAACATTGCGTTCCACAATTTAATGTTTAGGTACATCGCTTTGTTCTTCATATATATATATATAGACAAAATTCTTGAGGCCCAATAAAACCAAAAAGGCTATTATTTTGTCATTAGAACAATCAACTCTCCAAACAGTAGGAAAACATCAAAGAGTATATCAAAAACATATATATATATATATCAAAAAAATGTACGAAGGTCAACCAAATATTCATCTAGAACGATGATGAAAAGATTCCTGAGGCAGACCACTACGAGGAGCATTAGGTTCTTAAGTGACTATGATCAATCTGTAAGGGTTTGTGGACCAAATTCAGGTGAAACTTGTGTTCTTTGAATAGAGGAGACAATTTGTTATGCAAAGGATATGGAGATGGAAGGCTTTGTGCATACATTGTTTGGACTATTATCTAAGAGAAAAAAGGAAGGAATTTTAGGCAAAGCTTTTGTGAGTGACGATTCTGATATATTGCAGTTGGGTCATTGTTCTCTTGGTCATAGGCCTTCTACGGTTTAGCTGAAGCCCAAGTAGAGAAAGCAGGCTGAGGAAATTAAACCATTTCCTGTACTCTGAGTTTTGTTCATCTCGTACATAAGCATTGCTGATGGTGATGATCCTTAGGTGGTGAGTCACCTAATAGAGACAAAAGCAGGGGTTTAAGACAGAGGAGAGGAGCGTGAGAAGAGCAACATGTTTAGGGAGTGACACTCTGAAACACACAGAGAGGGTATTGGTAAGAGGGTGAGAGAAAAAGACCTTGAGAGAGGGGAGTGAATCTTCATCTTCTTCATTGTTCTTCATCCTTGTTTTTGGGTTTTCTTTGGATGTGAGTGTTATAAACTTGTAATCAGTTCTTCTTGATACTCTTGTGAGCTGAGTTAAAGCTCACCGAGACGTACCACTACCGCTTTGGTGTGGGAACTCGTATATTGCTGTGTCGTCTCTTTCTCTCTTTAATCTGCACATTAACAAAGAACAGAGCATCGTCTAAGTTGATCATCAAGTAATATAAAGCTAAAACTGTAACAAGTGGTATCAGAGCTTTGGTGAGAAGCGCCCTAAGAGGAAAATTTCAAAGCTTGGGGATAAAGCTTGAAGCGTTTGGTTGTCTGAAGCATCCTAGGTGATAAAGGTTGAAGTTTGGTACAAAAGCTTGAATCTTTTGGGTGTTTGAAGCATTCTAGGTGGTAAAGTTTGTAGCGTTGAAAAGGCATATGACATCAGTACTACCCTCTTGTTAAGCATGCTTATGGTTTAAATGTTGATGTTGCTATAAAACTCAGGAGCACTTACACATGGTGAAGATGATTACATATATAATTGAACTATGCTTGGTACTACCCTCTTGTTAAGCATGCTTATGGTTTAAATGTTGATGTTGCTATAAAACTCAGGAGCACTTACACATGGTGAAGATGATTACATATATAATTGAACTATGCTTGCCTGTAAGTATGAAATGATCCTTGGTAAAACAACTTCTATTATACTACCTTTTGGGTTCAATGCAGAACAAAATTTTGAACTTTGAAGCTGTTTTCTAGTCAACTTTGAAACTGTTTCAGATGTGGGGTCAAGTAAAAAAGAAGTGATTAAACTGTTGGAACCTAAAATTATAAGCTATTGAGCTATGTAATTTTGTGTTATAATGTAAAAAGAAATTTTGTAGGACACTATACAGAATGAATGAGATGAACCTTTATGCAAATCACAATAAGATGTTCTTATTTTTTGCATAATTATCTAGATAAATCTTAACAAGATTGACTCTAATTATTCTCTATAAATCTAAATGTTTTAGATTGTGTCAATATAATCTCGAAAAAAACTTCCCCATAATTATTTGAATAAATTTGATCATATCTCACAAGATAAACATGATTATTTGTGGAATATTTCCAGAATATTCTTTCTTATCCGTTAGCTTGTCGATAAAGTTTCCTTCTCATATAAATAGGCGTCTACTTCTTCATTATTTCTTATGCTAAAGTATGCTGAAAAACGCTAAACAGAAAGCACTTAGAAAATAGTTTCAGCAAAAACTCTAATATTTTCTTAAGTAAGTCTCGAGAGTATTTGTAGTAGTTACAGTTCATTAGCTTCTGTTTCAAATATTGCGAAACAGTCTAGTCACTGTTATATCATAGAATTCAAAAATCGCATATAACTGTCACACATTATGGGTGATTTATTGAGTTAAGAAAAGAGATCAAATCTCGACTCCGTGAATTCGTCTTCTTTCTTAACTGATTTCTTTAAACGTTTTCAATCCTTTATTATCGTTTATATTGATTTATGTCTCATAATTTTTCAATCAAGATGCACTACGGTCTTACAATCTTAACTCAATAAATGCACTTTCTGTTTATCGCTTAAATCGGATTGAATATTGCGTACAATAATTTAATGAAAGGATTTTGTAAAACGTTTTTGATATATAAGATGAATCTTATCATAAACGATTTACGCGACAGTCTTTGGCAGGTTCACGATCTCGTTTTTCTAATAATATATTCTTGATTAAAATAGCGTTTAAGAACGTCATCAAGACGAGTTCTGGGATAACTATTAAACGTTTAAGAATGCTAACGCGATTCTGAGAACGTCTATTAAATGTTTAAGAATGTTTACGTGATTCTGGGAACATTTTTATAGTGAATTAAAAGTTTTAATTGATTAATTGAATTGATGAACATAATGTTGTAGGAATCTGATATAGCCTAGAATCTGTGGGAGAAACGCTTCTCATTACAAATTATATCTTCAACATAATACCTAATAAGGTAACTGGCAAAACGCCACATGAACTTTGAAAGGTAACGTACTTTCGTACAAATACCTCAAAGTGTGGGGTAGATAGGCTAAAGTCGCAGTGCCACCTCCTAAAAAGGTCACAATTGAACATGAAACCATGGATGGTTAATTCATTGTTTATGCACATAACAACAATGCTTATAGGTTTCTGGTAATCAAATCAGATGTGCAAGACACACATATAAACCACGTAATACACACTGGAAAGTCATAACAAGGGTATTAAATTATTTGTGATACACCAAAGGTTATAGGCTGCACTACAATAAATATAAGCAAAGGATACAGTAATGCAAACTAGATATCAGACTCAAAGAATTCAAAAATCCACAAAGGATATATCTTTACGCTTATAAGTGCAGCAATATCTTGGAAATCTTCCAAACAAACTCTATTGGCCAGATTAACCATGGAATCTGAGTTCATGGCTTTAGACAAAGCAGCAAAAGAACCATAATGGATTTGTAATCTCTTGGAAGATATTCCAATGTGGGAGAAACCAGTCTCAGCTCTACGCGTACATTGTGATAATCAATCGGTTATAGCTCGGGTACTGAATACTCTATATAATGGTAAATCCTGTCACATTAGATGATGACATAAGACCATTAGACATTTGATCTCAACCGGTGTTAATCTGTCAATTACAGCAACTCAACTGACAACCTTGCGGATCCATGTACCAAAGGTTTAAACAAGAGATCAAGTATTAAAATCATCTAAGGGAATGGGTTTATTGCCTACGATTAAGAAGATGCTTGATGGAAACCCCACCAATATGACTGGAGATGTTGGTTCAAAATAGGCAACTAAGTTAAGCATAATCTGATTAAAGCACTGAGTATTACTCAGATCCCATGATGACAAACAGTGCTACCTGTAAGTATTTAAGGTAAAGCAAGGGCTTTTTAATGGGATAAGACCATAAACCTTCATATATATGAATATAAAGTATAAACATGATATTTTCTGTATATATGAGAGGTTAAAATGGCGATCACCTTGTGAGTGTGAAATGAGGCCGTTTCTAGGAGAATGAAGTTCATGCTATACTCTCCAAATTCACTCATGATAACCAGACAAGTTCAAGGCCAAAACGAACACAATAGAGAACTTAACTCTAGAGAAAACAAAACTTTGTTATATATGCTGTCTCGGTTTACACAAAACTTCGGGTGGTTCAAGACATCATGTTCACCTCGTGAAATGTAAATCCAGCAGGTACTAACAATGAGTGGTTCAAGGCTGGAATATGCTACTACCTCATATGCAGTCAGTTTTCGCATATACTCTCGAAAAATCTGTCTGTCTAGTCTAGTGTTAAGTGTAGTCAGTAAGGTCTATCGAGTCAGCATTATATAATCGAGTCTGCATTGTTTAGAGTAATTTCTATTCATGTGGAGGATTGTTGGAACCTAAAATTATAAGGTATTGAGCGGTGTAATTTTGTGTTATAATGTGAAGAGAAATTTTGTAGGGACACTATAGAGAAGGAGTGAGATGAACCTTTATGCAAATCGCAATAAGATGTTCTTATTTTTTTTGCATAATTATCTATATAAATCTTAACAAGATTGAGTCTAATTATTCTTGATAAATCTAAACGTTTTAGATTGTGTCAAGATAATCTCAAAAAAAATTCCAGATAATTATTGGAATAAATTTGATCATATCTCACAAGATAAACATGAATATTTGCGGAATATTTCCAGAATATTTTTTCTTATCTGTCAGCTTGACGATAAAGTTTCCTTCTCATATAAATAAGCGTCTACTCTCTTCATTATTTCTTATGCTGAAGTATGCTGAAAAACGTTAAACATAAAGCACTTAGATAAATAGTTCCAGCAAAAAACCTAATCTTTTCTTAAGAAGTTTCGAGAGTATTTGTAGTAGTTACAGTTCGTTAGATTCTGTTTTCGGGTATTGCGAAACAGTCTAGTCACGGTTATATTCTGGGATTCAAAAATCGCATATAACCGTCACACATTACGGGCGATTTATTTAGTCAAGGAAAGAGATCAAATCTCGACTCCGTGAATTCGTCTTCTTTCTTAATTGATTTCTTTAAACGTTTTTAATCCTTTATTATCATTTATATTGATTTCTGTCTCGTGATTTTTTCAATCAAGATTTTCGTGGTTTTACATAACATGGATATTAAAGTTGTGAAATTTATAATTTCCTGACCACATGTTCCAGAAACTTTCAAACAGTGTTACTGGATTCCTAGTATAGATCTACTACAAGCATAGTTTCTGGAATGTCATTTGATAAAGAAAACGGTAGCTTAATATCTCAAGGCACTTTGAAGCAGATATGTGATGCGTGCATACTAGATTGAGCATTGATATAATTTTTTTCTTGCATCTTTTCATAGGACATGGACAAAGCTAGAACACCAGAGAAGAAAAAAAGCACTACAAAGAAAATGTGAGCTTAAGAATTCTCCAATAACATGATGCTAGTGTCTATAAGGAAATGTAACCCTTGCAGTTAGCACTACAAAGAAAATGTGAGTTTAAGCATTCTCCATTAGTACTTAGTTGGGGCAGTTTATAGATCGTATAATTGGAAAATTTATGTAGTGGCTCCTCCAATGCCTTTTAATCACTAGCAATTTCCTAAGTTCAAACATGGAGAATTTGTTGGGCATCTTTATCAAAATGCACAAAAATTATACGTCGCCTTGAAGCATCTATCCCTCGGTGTTTTAGGTTGTACCATAATTATAAACATAACATGGAACTCATATATACATGTATCAATATACATATGCTAAGATAAGAAAAATAACACAAATCATTCTAAAAATAACATATATATATATATATTTGGAACAAGAATGAGACTTTAACTACGCATATTAACTTAAAAAAAAAGGTTTGACTTGCCTTATGGAAAAATTGAGGATATTATGTCTCTCTACTTATGTTTTTCATATAGTCATGCCCCATAACATTGGTTCGGTAATCTGATCTATATTTTTTTAGTACAGAGAAACGAGTCACACTCAGACAAGGACACAAACATCAAAAGATAAAAACTTTTTGATGGCAAAGAACATGTGATATTAGTGGCTAAAAAGGCGAGTTTTGGTCTAGATTCAGAGGTTTAAGTACTGATCATAAGACTAACTTCTCACCCCTCAACATGGACAGTAACCAAGAAACAAAGACTTCCCAAAGATATTGCCAAGACCAGATATGTAGATCATATTGGATCCTTGGGAACCATCAAAAGTATGGCCAGTCTATATTTGAACGAGAATGGGTTTGCTTTTGGTCTACATCAACTTAAGTTAAATATATTCTCTAACATCCTGATTAAAAAAACAAACATGAGAACGGGTGACAATGGAAGCTCAATTCTTATCAACGTGAAGCCTCCAAGTCAACAATACATCAAAACCACATTTCAGCATATATGGGCCAAGCAAAAGAAATGAAGCCCACTCGACAAGAAGAGCCTGCCAAACCAAAGACTCCCCACAAGACATAGTCTTCCTCTGCATCAAACCTGCAAAGGCTAGAATCTGAAAATGACAAAGTGAAGATGAAGCTGGCAACCTGTAGTATGAATTACAGGGTCAAGACGACGAACATATTTGAATCCCTTCAAGACAAAACCGCATGCTGAAAGCAAAGCCAGCTGTAGCATCAATCCGTTGCAAGAATCTTATCCTAAAATCTTATCCGTAGTTGTAGTTCTTCAATAAAAAGAAAATGCTTCAGACTTTGTTATGTTTAAATGAAAATGAATAAATAAAAGTATTATTCATCTTTACCTCATAAGCTTCTCAAACTTATTCATGGTATCAGAGCCATTGAGCTCTATTCTCAACCTCTTTTAAACATTTCTAATTGTGTTACAATTAAGTTAAATGAGAGAAACTACATACTGTGGAAAACACAGTTTGAAACCTTTCTCTCAGGACAAGGTCTTCTGGGATTAATCAATGGTGCTATTCCACCACCGCTGCAGTTCATCTCCGTACCAACAATTGAAGGATGTGTTGAAGAGAGACAACGTCCAGAGTATCCTGTTTGGGTCCGTACAGATCAAGTGGTAAAATCTTGGCTTTTGGGATCTTTTTCCGAAGATATTCTTAGTGTTATTGTTGATGCCTCCACCTCTAGAGATGTGTGGATTACTCTGGCTAGAACTTTAATAGAGTTTCATCTTCAAGACTGTTTGAGCTTCAACAAAAACTTCAAACCGTCTCCAAAAATGACAAAACTATGGCAGAATATCTAAAAGAAATAAAAGATATCTGCGACCAACTGTCATCAATCGGAAGCCCAGTGGTTGAAAAGATGAAAGTGTTTGCTGCTCTTCACGGTCTTGGCAAAGAATATGAACCTATAAAGACTAGCATAGAAGACATGATGGACTCTACACCAAATCCAACCTTTGAAGAGATAGCTCCAAGACTTACGAACTTTGATAATCGAATTCAAAGCTTTGACAGTGGACTTACAGTAACTCTTCACCTTGCATTCAATGTGTCAAGAAGTGACAATACCTATAATAATAGAGGAAGAGGATACTTCTATGACCGGTTTTGGAAGAGGTAGAGTTTCTTTTTCAACAAAGGGAAGAGGTTTTCGTCAACAAATTTCCTCTTCTGCATCATTAAATGGTTCCTATAATGGTGAAAATCGTCCTTTGTGACAGATCTGTGGCAAAGTACGTCATCATGCTCTGAAGTGTTGGCATAGATTTGAAAACTCCTATCAATCTGAAGAAACACCTGCTGCACTTACTGCGCTTCATATTACTGATGTTACAGATAGCTCAGGGCATGAATGGTATCCTGACAATGGTGCAACATCGCATATCACCACAGGCTGTATCGGTCACATACATATATAATGGAAATGACACAGTAATGATAGGTGATAGCTCTTTTCTTCCTATCACTCATGTTGGATCAGCTAGTCTTCCCTCCACCTCAGGTAACTTACCTCTTACAGATGTTTTAGTATGTCCTAACATTGCCAAGTCTCTTCTCTGTGTCAAAGCTTACAACAGATTATCCTTGTTCTGTACATTTTGATTCTAACGAAGTTTGTGTAAAGGACAAAGCCACAAAGAATATTCTGACAAAAGGAAGAAACACTAAAGGTCTTTATATTCTGGGGGATTCAAATTTCAAAGCTTACTACTCAACAATGAATAAAGCAGCAAGTTGTGAAGTTTGGCATAGAAGATTGGGTCACCCCAAGGAGAAAATTCTGCATCATCTTTCCAAGAATAAAGCGATTGGCATAAATAAGCTCACATCTCTTACATGTGAATCATTTCATCTAGGAAAAAGTAATCGCTTAGCTTTCCAGCCTTCTAGTTTTTCTGCTTCACCACCACCTGAAAGAGTGCATTGTGACTTATGGGGTCCTGCACCAGTTGTATCTCCACAAGGTTTTCGTTATTATATTATCCTTATTGAGAATTACTCAAGGTTTACCTGGTTGTATCCCCTCAAGAATAAATCAGATTTTTGTTCTATATTTATCAAGTTTCAGAAGCTAGTTGAAAACCAATTTAAGACACAAATCGGTATTTTTCTAAGTGATGGTGGTGGAGAATTTGTTAACAAGGAATTCTTGAGTCACTTGGAACAACATGGCATCCAACACTTTATATCTTGTCCCCATAATCCTCAACAAAATGGTCTAGCTGAAAGAAAGCACAGACACATCAAGGAGTTAGGCCTATAAATGCTCTTTCAAAGCAAATTGCCTTATAAGTTCTGGCTAGATGCTTTCTTCATTTCAAAATTTCTGATAAACCTCCTTCCATCATCAGTAACAGAAGAATAGAAAAGTCCTTATGAGATTATAAATGTCAAAGCTCCAGACTACAAATCTTTGAAAGTTTTTGGCTGTGAATGTTATCCTATCTTAAGAGACTATTCAAACAACAAGTTTGATCCTAAGTCTTTGAAGTCTGTTTTCTTGGAATACAATGAAAAATATAAAGGATATACATGTCTATATCATCCCACAGGGTGTGTATACATAAGTAGACATGTCACGTTTGCAGAAGAAAACTTTCCATTTGCAGAATAAAACTTTCCATTTGCAGATACATATCATCATCTGCAACAAAATTCAAAAGCAACTGGGGTCTTCTACAAGCTTGGCAACAAGGTTTTCAAACTCTCTCACCTACCAAGAACATTATGGAAAAGAAATCTATTGTTCCAGACATCTGGCCTAATCTACTACGCATTAATCAAGAAGAAGAGACAACTCAGCAAGAGCTTACAGCAGAGCAAAATACAGATGAATCTCCTTCAAGAGAGCATCCGACTTCAGTTCCAGCGAGTCCAATCACTACAGAGGGAGTAAGTCCTGAGTGTACGGCAAGATTAGATCTTGATCCTATAGGCAACAGCTTACTTCACTCCGTAAATGATTTAACTAGCTCAAACTCCACCACTGATGCTACCCTCTCATCCAATGCTTACCAGATCAAAGAAAGGAATTACTAAGCCTAATCCACGGTATGCTTTACTTACTAATCGAGTGACATTTCCAGAACCAAAAATGGTTACCTAAGCTCTTAAACATCCTGATTGGAATAAGCTATGACAGAGGAAATATCAAATTGTGCAGAAACAAGAACATGGTCTCTAGTCCCTTACACCTCTGACATGAATGTCTTAGGACTTAAATGGGTGTTAAGAACTAAACTCAATGCGGATGGTACTCTAGATAAACTCAAAGCAAGATTGGTAGCTCAAGGTTTTGACCAAGAAAAAGGAATAGACTATTTGGAGACATATAGTCCTGTAGTTAGGTCACAGTAAGAGTTGTGCTTCATTTAGCCACTATTATGGGCTGGCATATTAAGCAAATGGATTTTAAGAATGCATTCTTACATGGGGACTTAACGGAGACTGTTTACATGTGGCAGCCTGCAGGATTTGTAGACTAAGCTCATCCGGATCATATATGTCATTTACATAAGTCTCTTTATGGATTGAAACAATCACCAAGGGCTTGGTTCAATAAGTTCAGCAATTATCTCTTGGAATTTGGATTTACATGTAGTCTTCCGGATCCATCTTTGTTCATATATATCAAAGGTAAAGACATTGTTCTTCTTTTGTTATATTTTGATGATATGGCAATAACAGGAAATGCTTCTGCATCAATGGAAAAGTTGCTCAAAGAACTAAACACTCAGTTTAGGATGAAAGACATGGGTTTGCTGCATTATTTTCTCGGCATTCAGGCTCTGTTTCACTCAAATGGATTGTTTTTATCTCAACAAAAGTACGCTGAGGATCTTCTAACAATCGCAGAAATGGATGATTGCACATCAATGCCAACTCCATTACCCATTCAACTTCATAAGGTATCAGGTCAAGATGTTTTGTTTGAAAATCCTACTTATATTCGGAGTTTAGCAGGAAAGCTACAATACTTATCCTTGAGAAGACCAGACATACAATTTGCTGTTAATTTTGTGTGTCAAATATGCATGCTCCAACAGTCTCAGATTACAAATTGCTCAAGAGGATTTTGAGATATGTTAAAGGTACAATAGCAATGGGAATCAACTTCAACAACAATATAAACTCAACGGTCAGTGCTATAGTGACAGTGACTTTGCTGGTTGTAGAGAAACAAGAAGATCTACAGGTGGCTATTGTACCTATCTTGGTAACAACTTGATCTCCTGGTCATCAAGAAAGCAACAAATCGTTTCAAAAAGCTCCATTGAAGCAGAGTATAGATCACTGTCTGAAACTGCTTCTGAGCTCATTTGGCTGGCATCAGTTTTAAAGGAACTTGGAGTACCTATGCGTGAGACACCATTGCTTTACTGTGACACTTCGGCAATTTACCTCACTGCAAATCCCGCCTTTCACTCAAGAACTAAGCATTTTCAAAGAAACCATCATTATGTTAGAGAAAGAGTAGTAATGGGAGTTCTGGTGGTTAAACATATTGCGTCAAGATACCAGATAGCGGACATATTCACTAAATCATTGCAACAGTCAGTCTTCTGTTATCTATGGTTCAAACTCGGCATGTCCGATCCTCCCACATCGAGTTTGAGGGGGCCTATCAACGTGAAGCCTCCAAGTCAACAAGAAGTTTCTCAGAAGCAGACGTCCTCTGCTTCAACAATACATGAAAACGATATTGCAGCATATATGGGCCAAGCAAAAGAAGTGAAGCCCACTCGACAAGAAGAGCCTGCTAAACCGAAGACTCCCCATAAGACAGAGTTTTCCTCTGCATCAAACCTACAACGGCTAGAAATTGAAAATGACAAAGTAAGATGAAGCCGGCAACCTGCTCTACGAATTACAGGGTCAAGAAGACGAACAGATTTGATTCCCTTCAAGACGAATCCACATGCTAAAAGCAAAGCCAGCTGTAGCATCAATCCGTTGCAACAATCTTATCCTAAAATCTTATCTTTAGCTGTAGTTCTTCTATAAAAAGAAAACGCTTCAGACTTTGTTATGTGTAAGTGAAAAATGAATCAATAAAAGTATTATTCATCTTTACCTCATAAGTTTCTCAAACTTCTTCAATTCTATGATAAGCATTCACACTCTATATGGATTCCATAGGCAATCATGAGAGGATCTCAATGATAAGATCTATTGAATTTACAGTCTAGTTCTGGTCTTTGTTAATAGAGGATCACAATAGAATTTATAGTCTGAGTTTTGTATCCACATCTATCACATAGTGGGAATCCATGAATACTCCACCTCTACCATTGATATCCTTCCTTTTTGCCATCACAAGAGCAAATCTCCGAGCTAGGTAAAGGCTTGCCCAACTCAATTTCAACCATGATTTTGGCCTCATCCATGAAAGTAGAACCAAGACTTTGTTTATTTATAAGCACTGGTTTACCTAAACCCGAAGAAATTTGACTGATCCTGAGTTCTGATTATAAGCTATTTTGGATATTCTTTACTGTTACCCAAACTGGATCTATAGTGATCTCTCGAAGACACAAAGAAGCCTTAAAGCTCCAAGTAAAAACAAAAAAATAAACAATCTTCCACATGCAACAAACCACGTTGAAGAATTCAAGAACGAGTAGCTTCATCCGGTATGTAAAACAAGCAAGAAGATTCGCCTTATTTTCATCCACAAACCGCTCTTGATGTTGAAAACCAACTTGAATATGTTTCTTTCAAGTCTACTGGTTTCCTATGGACATTATTATGCATAATTTTACTTATCAGTCTCATCATGATCAAGATGCTTGAATGAAATCTATTTTTAGAATGATGTTAACTGGAAAATAAATAAAAAAAGTAAAATTATGCTTTCAAAATGTAAATTTAATAACTCTAACAACCTACTATCATACAATTATGCCGATGAAGACCAAGCCAAATTTTGTGTTTTGGGTGCATTGACTAAAACCTATTTAGAGACTAGATTTATGATTTCAGAAAAGGCCAATTAAAAATAAAATAAAAAATCAATTAATTAATTAAATTTTATTTTGTTGACCAACACATGCATCCACCATATTAACACTAGAGAATTTTCAATACAAACAATTTATGTTTGGTCTCTTTGCAATGGTTACACAAAGAACATGCATGCCCTTACATTTATTTTCATTGTATTTCTTCATGGACGTAAACCAAATCCCGTAATCTATCTAATTTTGTTTCTCTTCTCTATCTGTTTTTTCTTTGATAAAATTTATCAAGAAGCTGTAGTTACTGGTTTGTACTATAATATCATCGTTATTATTTTTGATGCATACAGATGATCAACTGAGCTTTTTGCGACTCACGTTGAGAGTAAAAATCAGTTTATGAAATGGAAACTTACTTCAGACGCTTCGGACAGAACTTGGGAAGTGAAATTAGACGGACGCAGATTCGCTGGTGGTTTAAACTTGTCCGAAATGGGGCAAAGCATTTGTTACAGCTGTGTTCTTACATCATTCCAGAAGGATAATGTGAAAAGGTAGACGGCAAAGTAAACCTAGCAGCGAAGGCTCAGCTAGTGCTTCAATGAATCTGAACAAGTTTCTGACAAATAACCTTTAAGCCATACATGGTCAAGTCAGGTCAACTTGTAAGTTTTTAAAATCTTAGGTTTGGGGTTTAGCTAATTAAGCATTTCCTTGTAGTTTCTTTATGTATGATTTGAATCTTATGCAGCGTCTTCCGGGATATTTTGTGGAAAAGAATGGGATCAAAGAGGCAGAAGAGATAACTCTAGTGGACAAACATGAAGTAAAATGGCCATCTCATGTAGCTTCTGTCAATGAAGAAAAGGAGGATTGTATATGGCAAAAGGCTGGATAAGTTTTTTGTGCAGCCAATAGGTTAAAAGGAGTGACGTTCACGTTAGAGTTTGTTCGAGGAGAAGCGAAAACTCCTATATGCTTAAGTTCTTCTCTAAGGTCAAGGTGCACAAACACCTTGCGATTCAAGCCAACTTTTGTGTGTTTAATGAATGGTATTCAGATTGTTAAAATGAATTGTATTCAGATAGAAGAAGAGGCTAAAGAAGAAACGGATACTCGGTTCCAAAAGAGAAATCGAGTTGCTGCATGAGGACCCTCTCGCTGCACTAGGGGATCAAACAAGTCAAGTGTTGAACCACTTAACTTGCAGTACAAGAAACCACCCAATTCTTGCTCTATCTTTGATCAGGTGACGAAGATGAAAAAAGGTATTGTGGATAGTTTAAACGGTGTTAAACGGTTTCGATCGGAGCTTATAAACTAAAGGAACAAAATTTAGAAAGTTTGCTGCTGGAAATTGATTCTTTATGTATGATCTGAATAACCGACGAACACTTAGTTTTTTAGCTCTATTGTTTTCACTAGAGAACATTTTATTATTCTTCCTCTTCCTATAAACCAGTTTATGTTTTGGTATTTGAGATGGTGATGACTAGATTATTAACTTGTTTGTGAAGATTTTCATTCGGTAACTAAGCTTATATATTTAAAAGTCGTTGGACGTTAGACTCCGTTCAATGAACATGATAAAATTGATATATGGGTGTTTATGTATTTTGCATTCATTATGAATATTGCAGTGTTTATCAAAAAAAAATGATATCAGTTTCGTAAGATATTGTATTTGAGCTTTAAACGGTTCAAGGGACGATCGATCGCAAAAAAATAACTGCAAGACGAAAGCACTAAATGCAAAGTAATCAAGAAGGGCAATAAGCAATACAAGCTCGATACCATCTTACGAAACTGATATAAGTTAAAATTTCTCAATTTCCTTCATATTTTCCTTCTCTCACTAGTGCAAAATGAAAAAAAAAAATGAAAAAAAGAAAGAGAATATATGTATGAAGATTTCTTGTATATATAAAAAAAGCTGTAAATAAAACTTCAAAGAAAGAAAATGAAACTTGTAAAAAATTTGGAGAGAAAAAAAAAAATACTTATTATTTGGATTTTGGGATAGTTTATGAAGTACATACTCACCAACAACCAAAGCGCTGGAAATAATAAGTTATGAAACATTTTAATTTTTGGTAGTATCGTAAGTGACCAAATTTGCATTTTCAGAAAATCTCAAGTATATTTTTTTATTAAATATATATACTAGTTTCTAATAATAGATAAAGTAGTTTTGATTTAATTTGAAAAGCTTGTTACAAGATAGATACACACACGTATATAGATAACTGGATTTTGATTATGTGAACCATGTTTTTGTTATCAATCATTTTTTTACTTGATATCAATTTATGCATTGTCTTCACTCTGTTCCTTCTGATGATGCTTCCCAACATCTTGATAAAAGAAGCACCCATTCTTCATTTTTTCTCCACTGATCCGAATTTGTTTTTAAGTAGATCAATGAGAGTTTATTCTTGGTTAGTAGTTTTTTTTCCTTTTTTGATAAAATTAAAAATATCTTATTTCTTACACACAAGCATGTGTATGTTTATATATATATATATAATTAAAGAGATGGCTGAGCTTAGAGAATAGAGCAATGGCTTTTCCGGCGACGATTCTCTTCTTTGTATTCAGTAGCAGAACTGCCACTACGCTTCGCCGTTGTAGTTCTCTTCCCTCTCCTCCTATGAAATGCTCCACACATATTTAAAATATAATTAGTTACAAGATTTGATAAATATTTTTTATAAAAAAAGAAAATAATTGTAACAAAAAAGTTCATTTATAATTAAAGGTTTGAAGATTCTCACTTCATCTATCTAGCTTTTGCTGCTTACCATTCAATATGATTTTAAAGATGATTTTATTCCCCCAAAACATTTATGCCTTTAACTTATAAGCATGTTTTTTTGGTTTTTCTTACCTTTTTGTTTTGATGAATTTGGTAAATTAGGTAGTTTTTAAATTTTAATTTGTGATTTAGCTAATTTTAAATTTAATTTGAAAATGTATAGTTTTTAGTGTAGTTTTCAATTTAATAACTTATATTTTTTTCTCTTCAAAACTATCCTGAAACTACCCATTTTCTCAACTAAAACTTAAAACTACCTAAATTCAATATAAAAAGTTTAAAACTACACAATTGTCAAAAAAACACCCTTTAGTTTTTTTAACCCTTTTCGTTTCCCTAAATTTTTATTTCTTTAGTTTTAATAATCACAAATGTTTTTGTATTATAAGCTTTTTTTATAAAAGTACAATTATACTCATTAACACAAAAAATAACATTTTATTTATATTTTAGAATATAATTGTATAATGCATCTGTGTGAATCATTTCATATGAAAAACGGATGAAAATCTGAATAAATACCAACATTTTAAAAAAACTTTTGACCAATATATTGTTTTTTAGTTGGAGAACAAAAAAAAACTTTTCAAATTAGCATAATAGAATTTACCATCCGAAAGAATGTAACTTATTTCTACGATATTTTCCTACAAATTTAACCACATTAGCCATATTAGTTTATAAAACACATCGAAATATGAAACCTTTTTCCATCTTAAAAATTTCTTCACATACTTTTCCCTCAAAAATAAATTTATTCACACTAATCTCAACAATTTACGATCAACAAAATACTAATATCAAGCAATAGCTTTCCAAATAACCATTTCAATTTCAATGGTAATTCACAAGGGGAAAAAAATCAAATCTTTTCCAAACAAATAAATAAGCCAGAGTCACAAATAGTTCATAAACATGAAATGCATAACAATAAACAATCAAATTCAGAAAGCAAAACAAAAATCAAAGTTCATAAAATTCAGTTTCAAACAAAAAAGGAGTAAAAACTAAAAAGATAGAGAATTGTTTTCCTCACTTTGCCATCATAACTTTAACAAACTCTTCATAATTGATTTGACCATCTCCATCAACATCAGCTTCTCTAATCATTTCATCAACTTCTTCATCAGTTAATTTCTCACCAAGATTAGTCATAACATGTCTTAACTCAGCAGCTGAGATAAAACCATTCTGGTCTTTATCAAAGACCCTAAAAGCTTCTTTAAGCTCTTCTTCTGAGTCAGTGTCTTTCATTTTCCTAGCCATTAGGTTAAGAAACTCAGGGAAATCTATAGTTCCATTACCATCAGCATCAACTTCGTTTATCATGTCTTGTAACTCTGCTTCTGTTGGGTTTTGACCTAATGATCTCATCACTGTTCCTAGCTCCTTTGTCGTGATGCAACCTAAAACCCCAAAAACATTTATTCTTTCAAATCAGCTACTAATCTTCAAAGTTTCATTTTTTGTGATTATTAGTTAATCAATTTAACATTAAAATTTCAAATTTTTTAATATAATCTATAGCGTGATTACTGAATTTTACGATGAATATTCAAAACTTCATTGGTTTATGAATATTATTAATGAATCAATCAATTTAATACAAAATTTTATTTCGTTTATTTATTATTAATGAATCAATTTTAAGAAACAATAAAATCTTAAATTTTCATTCTAATCTACTTCGATTACTAAATTATTAACGAAACTTTAATTTTTCATTGCAATTTAACACAAAATCTTCATTTTTTGTAATCTACTTCAATTACTGAATTTAATTAACAACGAATCTTCAAATTTAATTGCAATTTAACACACAAAAAAAATTGTAATCTACATCAGTTACAGAATTTAATTAACAACGAATCTTCGAATTTTCATTGCAGTTTAACACAAAATCTTCATATATAGTTTTTTTTTGTAATCAACTTCAATTACTGAATTTAATTAACAACGAAACTTCAAATCTTGATTCCAAATTACTCAATTCGCGTCTCGAAAAAACTTCAAATTATTCTAAGATTTACTTAAAAAATATCATCAAGATAGATCCAATGGAGATTATCAATTAAGAACGATCAATGAATCAAACAACCAAAACAAAAAGTAATTAAATAAAAATCGAGAAGAACAAATGCTACTGAAACAACCATAAATTATAAGCTATAAGACGAAATGAAAAAAAAGAGGAAAGATCTGAGAGAGAAGAACCATCTCCGTCTTTGTCGAAGAGGCTAAAGGCTTCCTTGAACTCAGAGATCTGATCATCGGTGAGCTGATCTGCCATTTTTTTTTTCTTTTGTTCTTTGCGAAAGAAGAGAAACAGAAAAATCAACGATGGTGTGTAAAACGATGAAGGTGTTGTGTGAGTTATAAAGAAGATGAAAAAGGAAAAAAAAGAAAAGCCCATTAGGCCCAATTAAAATCATTTTAGAATCTGATTCGCTTCTCTTTATTCCAATCTTTCAATTCATTCACTTTATTGAAGATGCAAGTGATGTATTTATTCATTTTGCCGACAACAATATTGTATTCATTCAATTTGCAGTATACCAATATTTAACATAATACCAATAGATATTAAATAATTTGTTATTGATATGTTCAATTATATGGACAAAAACAACATTTTCAATATTTGTAAACAGAAAGCTTTGTTTTCTTTACAATTACTTTATACCGTTTGGTATTTACAAAAATGTCACCATTTTTAACTTAATTATTTTCAAATCTTTTGGTATGGTCTTAAAATCTCAATTGTATTTGTATTATATTAAAATGATGCCGTTTTTTCATGAGAGAAGCAATAATTCAAAAAAAAATTAACAAGGGAGAGAAAACCAAATTTCAAATAAGTATTTTCTCTAGTTTCTTACATTTATTTTGCAAATAACCAAATTCATCATCTCTATTTGCTTTTCTTTCACGTTCATTTCTGTTTTCCAGTTTGCTATTTGCTTCATGTAATGTAGGAACACAAGTTCTAATCTCTATTTGTAAAAAAGAAAAGCCATTAACAAAAAGTAGATTATGTTTGCTTTAAATTGAGTGTTTTTAGTTGCAATTCTCTAACTTCTGAAGGACTACCGCATCAATATAGTATCAAAGCGGGACTTTTTCTCTAAAACAACAAAATATTACTGTTTAGAGGGCATCATTGTTATCAAAATTAGTTGTAGTGCAATGATCAACTTCTTAAGCCAAGTGGAACAAGTTTCGAACTTCCGCTACTACTGGTTAAATGGAGTCCTAGCCGACATGAATGCATCAACAGATGCTAAGTTTCGAAGGATGGAAGGAGCCATGGAGGTGAATACTAGACCATTGATTAACCAGTAACTTTTATGATATTGATATAGTTTATCATTTTAAATAGACTTTCTCATCCGATGAAAACTTGTAACAAACGAATAATTAGTACAATATGCATAAATGTATTTTTATAAATAAATAAAAAACTACATAACACCATCCCCAAATAAATACATTTTGCAATTTTCTAAACATAGTTTTGCATGAAAATTATTTTCGATTCACCGACATACCAAAATCCACACTTAATTTGGCTTTTGTGAATATTATGAAAACCTTAAAATCTCGACAAAGATATTGATCTTTTCCATGACTTGATTTAGATCACCCTTAGCGCTATTCACCATTTGCATATCTATAAAATAAATACATGGTTATATAATGTTAGTTTATTATAAATTCAGAAAATAAAGGCTATAAATTTATAATAAACCTATTCGTTATATAGAGAAACAAACAATTACAAACCACATATAAGGTTATCTAAATGTTTTATCCTTTTCTTTCAGATTATGAACATTAATGTCATTTTGTACATTTAAAACCAAGGGAAAACACAGCATGAATATTCTCAATACTTAAATAAGTTTTGTATCTTCTACTCACACATTTTATAATTTAGTTTTTCATTTTTATTCTAGTCAACCTTTATTTTTTCGATTAAAAATGTTAACTCTTCACATATACACATTATAATTAGATGTATATAATGAATAGTACAAACCTATTCAACATTTTCGGACTTTGCAGAAATATGTTCATCCTCGTACCAATTGTTGGTGTTCCGTTCCTTTTCTAAATCTTGAAGATAAATATAAAGATAAAATCATTAAGTAATATATTATTATTATATTAGTTATATGTTTGGAATTTAAAAGAGTTAAAAAAAAATCTTACATACCAAAATCAAAAATTGATGGAAATAAGATTTTATACTCAAATTTTAAATCTTCCAAACCTCCAAAGATTTCCTCATCTTCAATTTTAATAGCAACTGAAACTTTACCAAATACAAATTAAACACTATCTTTGTCACAAGTACTTGTAATAATGTAATTTTCTTACCAGTTTCATCAATTTCAGAATAGTTCTCTCTATTAATCACTTTGTCTGCATCCTCATTATTATGTTCCTATTTAAAAAAAGTATATAAATTATTCGTATACAATTTTGATATTTCTTGACCGTACAAAACTTGAATATTTTCATCAATATCAATAGAATTATTGCGTAAGTACTTGTGATTATTGTTGAATAAGAATTTTAACTTCGTAACGCACCTCAATCGTGGTCGAGGGTAGTTGAATTTGAATGGCTGGGTGTCTCTGTCACAAATATATAACTTTTAGTATTTTCTTGAATAAGATAGAAAATATAGCCATAAATTTATCATTACAAAGTACCATAAAATCACATATTCGAGATAACTAAATTTGTATATGTAAATTGAGAAAAAGGCTTACAGTATTCTTAACTGGAGGGCCAGTGTATCGACCGTATGGCTTATTTCGATTCTGCCAAAAAACAAACTATATGCAAATTATGTTATTATATATTTTCAAAATGATTAGATTTATAACGCACCTGAGATCTCGAACTTGAAGAGCTTTTTCTTCGGTTGTGACCATCTCTATCTCTAATTGGGTTACCACTACATATATCTCTTCCCTGACCATGATTAAAACTGTCACGACCATGACAACTACATCCATGATTATTTGCAGGATATGTAATGGACATATCATTTACATCTATGGTCGGCTCATTGCTCGGTATACTCATTTTTTCTCAATAGTTTGACAGTTTTGTTGAGTCCAAAAATATTTCTCTGCATCATCAGTAAAAAGAAGTTTTGATAGATCATATATATATTAGATTGTTTGCACACATAAACAGTTAAGACATCTTGCTAAGATTTTGCTTAAAGTTTTATTAAAATCAATATATTATATTCATTAAAAACAAAATCTTCTGTTCATTACACTATCTTTAAAAAGACCAAATAATAAAATTAATTCAAATAACAAACACAAACAACGTCAAAAAACAAAAAATAACAAACACATTAAAAGTTAAAATATTTCTATCGATTATCATGTTCCTGGCAATAAATCTATTTAAATAAATTTAATATAGTTGTCTATTCTCTGGATATACCCATCCAATTATATTACAAGTAATCTATGAATTTTAGAAGCTAAATGATAAGTGAGATTAAGATATATCTTTACATACATAATTAAAATCTGGATTTAAAATTAAGATATATCATTGTTTGCACACATAAAAGATCATATATATATGATCATAATAAATCATATATATATTAGATTGTTTGCACACATAAACAGTTAAGACATCTTGCTAAAATTTTGCTTAAAGTTTTATTAAAATCAATACATTAAATTCATTAAAAAAACAAAATCTTCAGTTCATTACACTATCTTTAAAAAAGATCAAATAATAAAATTGATTCAAATAACAAACACAAACAACGTCAAAAAAAACAAAAAATAACAAACACAAACACGTTAAAAGTTAAAATATTTCTATCAATTATCATGTTTTTGGCAATAAATCTATTTAAATAAATTTAGTATAGTTGTCTATGCTCAGGATATACCCATCCAAATTATATTACAAGTAATCTATGAATTTTAGAAGCCAAATGATAAGTGAGATTAAGATATATCTTTACATACATAATTAAAATCTGGATTTAAAATTAATATATATCATTGTTTGCACACATAAAAGATCATATATATATATGATCATAATAGATCATATATATATTAGATTGTTTGCACACATAAACAGTTAAGACATCTTGCTAAAATTTTGCTTAAAGTTTTATTAAAATCAATACATTAAATTCATTAAAAAAACAAAATCTTCGGTTCATTACACTATCTTTAAAAAATACCAAATAATAAAATTGATTCAAATAACAAACACAAACAACGTCAGAAACAAAAAATAACAAATACAAATACCTTAAAAATTAAAATATTTCTATCGATTATCATGTTTTTGGCAATAAATCTATTTAAATAAATTTAATATAGTTGTCTATGCTCAGGATATACCCATCCAATTATATTACAAGTAATCTATGAATTTTAGAAGGCAAATGATAAGTGAGATTAAGATATATGTTTACATACATAATTAAAATCTGGATTTAAAATTAATATATATCATTGTTTGCACACATAAAAGATCATATATATATATGATCATAATAGATCATATATATATTAGATTATTTGCACACATAAACAGTTAAGACATCTTGCTAAAATTTTGCTTAAAGTTTTATTAAAATCAATACATTAAATTCATTAAAAAAACAAAATCTTCGGTTCATTACACTATCTTTAAAAAATACCAAATAATAAAATTGATTCAAATAACAAACACAAACAACGTCAGAAACAAAAAATATAAATACAAATACCTTAAAAATTAAAATATTTCTATCGATTATCATGTTTTTGGCAATAAATCTATTTAAATAAATTTAATATAGTTGTCTATGCTCAGGATATACCCATCCAATTATATTACAAGTAATCTATGAATTTTAGAAGGCAAATGATAAGTGAGATTAAGATATATGTTTACATACATAATTAAAATCTGGATTTAAAATTAAGATATATCATTGTTTATAGCGGATATGTAACCTATCATATGAACTTTTAAAAAACTAGTAAAAGATCAGTGTATCTGTGAAAACTGAAAATAGACTCTCAACAAATCAAGACAAACAAAAATGGTCTATAAAATAATGAAATCAGTTATAAGCGCTTTGTCATTTTATGACAAAAAATTGAACTTACCACAGATCTTCCTGGTTGATTCTAAGAGGGACGATTGGAAGGGCTAGACATGTCAAAAAAAACTTTCCCTTAAGTTTTTTCTTAGATTTAATCTTATGTTAAACTAAGTGAGAGACATATTATATTTATAGTTTAATATATTTATCTATGTAATGAAAGGAGAAAGAGTTAAATGCATTCAAAATTTTACAGATGACAGTATGGTTCAACAATGACTTTTCGTTTCTTTCCAATTTTTTATAATTAAAATAATTTTATTATTGGTTTTAGATCTTTTTAGAAAATAATAAACATATCATATGGTTACTAAACAATAGTTGAAATCTATCTGGATTTTGAATGACCTTCTTAGATAATAATATTCAAATATTAAATTTAGTCAATTTTTATAAAGGTAATTTGACAAGTGTAGATAATATATAATTATTTTAAAGCTTTTATGTGCCTACCAATTAAACTTAAATACACTTTTAGGAACCTAAAATTGAAAATATATGTTTGTACCTCCATTTTCTACACGAAAATTTAATGAATATACTAACAAAAAGAGAAGTAAATATGTAGTCAACCGGATCAAATCATTGAACTCATAAATGCATTCACCATGGGATTTTAAACTTATTAGAGCACCTCCTTCCGTTATAAAGGGGATGAATCTCTTAAAACAAAAAAAGTAATGTTTTAAATTAAAAAATAAAGCTAACCAAATAAAAATACTAAACTGTATGCAGAGTTTCTTACTATATCAAGAAACGCTTCTTAAACTTTTCAATTTCTTCCTACTTTTCCTTTTATTTATTGTTTTTTTTTTAATTGTAAAACCTCATAAAAACCTTGCTATGTAGATGTTCTTAGTAGAAATAAACTATTTTAAAAAATAAAAAAACTCTCATAGCTATTGACCTATAAATATAAAAGTTACCATAAGAAAATAGTTTCTATGTTTGCTAATATAAATATTTTACTAGAAATGGTAATGGTTTTATTAATTCAGAATTGAAACAATTTATATGTTTACCCTTTCTGAAGAAATATCATTGACCATAAGAAATCTATTATATAATGACAGAGTTTTCTTTCCAATGAAGCTATCCACATCATGTTAATATCCAATGAAATAAATCCATGTCATTTTTTTGAAAAACATTTATTATAGTATAAGGAAAAAAATTAATAATCATTATAGTTAATGATCATTCAGGGAATTAATGATATAAAGAAAATAAAATGTAAAACATTAATAAATATAAAATAAGGAAATTAACTGATAAAAGTAAATAAAATTTTAAAAAACCAAGATTATAAAAAAAAGAAAAATTCTTAAAATTATGGTTAAATATTTTTTGTTTTATAAATAACAGTTAATAGCAGAAATATACATAAAATAAGAAAAAATAAATTAAATTTATATTAACAATATTAAAATTAATAAAATATCAAATGTTGAAAAATTATCAGAAGAATAAAAATTTAGTGATAAAATAAGTGTCAAAATATATATAAAGCAAATTTTATATGTCATAGTCATAGAAACCTTATACTTCAACTAAGTATCTCTTTTAAAAAGTTTTACAGTCAAAAATATATAATTGATAAGAAAATAAAGTTTAAAAAAATAGAGTATAAGAACTGAAAAATATAATTTTGATGTATATGTTAAGAATAAGTTTGTATTTTTATTAGTTATATGAGAGCGAAAATAATTTAAAAATAATGTTTCTTTAATGATGAAAAATGATTATAAAAATATTGAAAATATTATATTATTTATTAAAAAAATTATCATTTATTTAGTGAGTTTAAGATTAAAATAATTATATTTTTATAAATTATATTAGTTTTAAAAATAAATGAATAATTTAGTAATATTTTAATATTTGAAATCTCGCATAACTGCGAGTACAAATCTAGTTTAGTTAACTAGATAGGAATGCTGAATCCAATCTTAGCCCACTGAGTATTAAATGTGCTTAAAACTATTCACAATGAAAGTATCAACGGTTGTTGAATTAATGTGTTTATATGAAATGAAATTTTTGGAGTTGAATAATTTCAACATGTTGAAACATGAAGAGTGATAGAAATTGAGGCCACGTGGACCAATCATAAAGAAGACTTTTTCTGTTTAACTTTTTTTTTTCAGACTGATTTTAGATCAATATTTTATACTCCTGTTTTATTTTAATTTTTGTTTTAGAGTTTGAAATTTGTTTCATATTATTTGCTGTTTTATCCTTCAGTGGAGATTTTTGATTAAATTTCCAACTTTTCTATTACTTTAACATATTTACCAATGAAATAAAACCAAATAAATATAAAATAGATATAAAACAGAAAATCAATTATTTTCTTAATTTGTGTGTAAAAATCCTTAAACTACACTTAAAATGAAACAGAAGGAGTAGTAATTATGTTAAAACCCCTAACTCATCATTTTGTGTAATATATAAATAGAGATTTGTTTAAAGCTGGTTTTAAAACCCCTAGTTCGGACCGTATCAAATTTGGTGCTGGCAAAGACTGTGGTCATAATTGCGGTGAAAAAATGATTGTACTAATATAATTAGTGTGATTTGATTTTTGTAAAAAGCAACTAGTATCTTATTTTTGTTTGTGAGTTTTAGGGTTAAAATTATTTATTCAATAATTTTTTGAATTTAAATTTGTTTCTAAAATAACGTCATTTTTTAAAAAATCGCTAAAACATACAATGACTTTTTCCTTTTAACTTTCTTAATTTGCAAAAATATTTTCATTGTTTTAATGTCACATTAGGAAGTTTGAGGATGATAGATCAACCAATAAAAATTACAAATGGTTGTTTTTAATAGCATATCATCGCAACTATTTTCCTCCCTAGGTTTAAAGGTAAATTTTATGGACGTGAACATATTGGAAGTATTGTCATTGATAATCTAGTTGATATTTACGTCATCGCCTTCAAACTCAACACACATATATATATATATATATACATATCCCAGTCTCTGATGTGAGTATTATGAGCAGAAAACGATCGAGAGGATGGATCTTGATACATATTTGTGTAAATTACTAACCACTGTTTTTGTTTTTATTTGGAGTCTTTCATAAAGCCTAAGTGTGATTTTAGTGTCTTTTATTCTTTGTCGAGTCTTGAAAGGTTTTGAAACATTTTGGAGTAAATGAAAGGTTTATGGATCATTTTGGATGATTGGAACGATACATGAGTACAAAAAAGCATCACACGTTTGGCATCTGATGAAAAATTTCTCACCGTTAGATCTTTCTTAATTCTGTTTATTGGTTACCTTTTTGATTAAAGTTTAAACTTTAACTTCATTTTTTAAAAAAAATTGAAAATTTTGACCACTTAATTTGTAATTATATTTTTGGTAATAAGTTTAAACAAAATAGAAATCTCAAAAACAAATGAAATTAACCAGTTTAATTGATTAAAATAAACAAAATAATAATCTCATTTTTCCGATATAAACATAAAATCTTGATTTCCCGCAAAATTTCGTTTTCCCACAAAAACATAAAATCTCAAATTTCTGTCAATAATATAAAATATCATTTTTATGCTATAAACGTAAAATCTTGTTTTTTCACCAAAAGATAAACTCTTGTTTTTCCGCCAAAAACTTAAAATCTCATTTTTCCGCCAAAAACGTAAAATCATGATTTCTCGCAAAAAACATTTTTCCGATAAAAAAATAAAATCTCGTTTTCCCGCCAAAAACATAGTCTCGGTTTTCAGCTGAAAACGTAAAATCTTGTTTCCTGCCAAAACAAAAAGTCCATAAACAACATAAAATCTTGTTTTCCTGTCAAAATTGTAAAATTTAGGTTTCCCACCAAAAACTTCAAATCTCGGTTTTTCCGCCAAAATCACAAAATCTTATTTTGTACCAAAACCCTAAAATCTTGTTTTCCCGCAAAATTTTTGGATTTGAAGCAATTAAAGAGAAGAAATGAGAGAGAGTGTAAAATCTAATTTTCTCCAAATAAAAAACCTAGATTTAAAAGACTATGTGCATGCTCATTGTCCATACGGTCATGCCCATTTTCGACCGTAGACGAAATTGGTGTCCGCCTATAGTGTCCATTTAAGTTTCGGTCGTGTCCATGGCCCGACCGTATCGAGTTAGATTAGGCTTAGCCCACCGGTCGAATGACCAATTAACACCTCTAGCTAGAGGAGGATGTCAGATTTCATTTCTAAGTAGTATAGGAAATGTGATAAAACTTTATGGATAATTTACTATAAACAATTCAAACCATGGTTCTAAAACTCGGCCGAGACGGCCGTGGAGGCGCTGAATGACTATGAACTACCACGATTTTGCAATAGGCGGTGAAAAAAATTGGTTGAAATTTAAAACTATTTAAAACTTTTATTTTCTGGTTAAGAATCCATATATTACTAGTAGATTTGTGTTATTTTGGCAGAGATTCATGAGAAAATGATTTAAAACTGTGGAAAAACAAAAATTATAGAATTAAAAACGATCAACAGCTGTTAAGGTTTTGGGGAGGAAGATGATGAATTTGAGTAGATTACAATTATATCTTTCTTATTTATTGCTGGCATAACTTGGCAACTCCATAAGAAAAGTGGAGGGTGTATATTTCAAGGTTCATCTTCTATTCCTCTTGTTTCATCACCACTTGAAGCAAAAGCACAAGCAATAGCATTAAGGATGGTTGTTTAGGAAGTTTGTGGTATCAAGATGTTTTGTTTATTGGGGATTGTAAAACTCTCTATGAATCAATGCAGGATGTTAGAACATATGCATCGGTGGAGATATTCTCCCTGTATCTCAGCAAATAAAATAATAATAATTTCTAGTATGATATTATTGTAGAATTAAATTTTAAATGGTAAAAAAGAAACTAATAATATTAGAGTTAATATCAAATAAATGTTTGTAAATGTATCTGGTTTGAGAACCTTTTCTCTTAATTTTATCCTTTTTAGATACTTTTTATTATTTTAATGGTGAGAATTTCATATGAGAACCCACAAAGGAGAAATCATGATATAACCAATATATGCTTATATGTAATAAAAAGTTTATGTATGTACCACGAGGTATTCTTCCCGAAGTAGATGTATTAGAGCTAAACTTGCAAGTGAATAATGATATGTATAATGTAAAATATGTAATAATTGTCTCTCACTCTGTTTATTATGTCCTTGTTTCAAAATATATAGTGGTTCAGTTAAAATTGCATAGATTAAGAAATTGTTTTTATTTTTTACAAGTATCATTTAATATATAAAATAAAAAAATCTACTTAATTATAAAAAAAATCTGCAAAGTATTATTGCTTAAGTAAGATTCAATAAAATTAAAAGTACATAGAAATATGTTAACTCTTTATATTTTAAAACAAAAGAAAAACCTTAAAACACTTATATTAGACCTGAAAATAATGTTCGGGATCCGATATCCATTTTGTTTCGATACAAATAATAGGATATCCAAAGTGTACGGATCCGGATATTTGATTTTGAAAATCTGGATATCCCGATCCGCTTTTTATAGAACTTTAATTAAAAATATATGTATAATACTTAGGTATATACAATATAATAGATAAAAAATTTACATAATATATGCTAAAATAATTTTTTATTTATTTTTATTTTGTGTATTTATTAAATTTTACAAAGCAAATATATTTTAAAATGTTGGTTAAACTTAATTTAATTTTTTTTTGATTATATTTTCATTTAAGTTTTATTTTAATTTATTTTTAACTATTACATATTACTGGTTTAAGAATTCTAGCTATTTTCTGGATTCTGATATTTAAGGATATTAAATTTCTGGATATCCGTGGCAGACCTAGTTATATTACTGAAATGAAAAATAAATAAAAAGATGTTATAACATTTTTTTATCAAGTCAAGGATTTGAAAATAATGGGCCAAATCATATCAGTAAAGCCCAATAGTAACAATCCGAGAGAACAACCCGAAACAAGCTTTACATCTTTGCCTGGCTTGAGAAGTAAGAAAACCTCAAATCTACTCCGATCCTTTTTTTTTTGCTTGCTTTAAAGGAAGAAGAAAGAGTTTTAACGAAGAAGTAATCAGAGGAAAACAAAGATGAGTAGCATTGGAACTGGTTACGATCTCTCCGTTACTACTTTCTCTCCCGATGGCCGTGTTTTTCAGATCGAGTACGCTGCTAAAGCTGTTGATAACAGTGGGTTAGTAATTTTGCTTTTGGAGCTTTTAGATTTTGGTTATGGATACGAATTTAGGGTTTTTAAAAGGTTCATTACTTGCTTTTTTCTCTCTCTGTCTCTTATTTCGCAGAACTGTTGTTGGAATCAAGTGCAAGGATGGGATTGTTATGGTTTGTTTCTTCTCCTTCTTCCTCTTTTTGATTTTGATCTTTACTTTGTCTCTTTCTTCAATGGTTTTGAGTCTATTGAATTCTATTTTTTGGAACCGTGATAGGTTAGTTTAATTGAAGTGTGTACATGTTTTTTTTTGTCAGATTTGTAGCTTTAATTTGAGATAAACCTTAGAATTATTGATAATCCTCTCTAATTTTGGACTAAAGATTATATATTTCTCAGTTGTTTTAGTCTCTTGTGATCGATTTTTTAAATTCAGCATAGATGAGGTTTCTTTGCTTTAAACTTTCAGATTTAGCTTAAAGAAGTATTCGCATGTTTGTTATCAGTTTGTAGCTTTAATTTGACATAGCCCTTTGAACTACTGGTAGTCTTCTTTATTTCTGTGACTAAAGATGACATATTTCTCAATCTCCATTTCATTTTTACATTTTGAGAATCTTTTATGAGCTTTAGGTTTTCTATGGTTTAATCAGATTTGATTAAGGAATGGTCTTACTAATTTTAAGTGTTTTATCTTATATGGGTACTAGGGTGTGGAGAAACTTATTGCATCCAAAATGATGCTTCCAGGTTCCAACAGGAGAATCCATTCTGTTCATCGTCATGCTGGCATGGTATACATTTTCCTTTATCTCCTAACCTTGCCAGTTTTTTTTCTAGTTACCACTGTGTCTAGTTTGGTAATATATTGTCTTTTCATTATTTTGAGATTGTACTTCTGTTGTGTCAGGCTGTTGCTGGGCTTGCAGCTGATGGGAGGCAAATTGTTGCACGGGCTAAATCTGAAGCGAGAAGTTATGAGAGGTATCAATGGAAGCATCAAATTGATCTTATTAGCTTCTGTTAAAGTTGCATCTTAGTTTTATTGCTATGGACTTTGACTCCTTTTCTCAAGGGGAGATTTTCTGCACATTGTTAGATCTAAAATCTAAATGGATGAGCATAAGATGCCAATGTGTATTTACTCTGTGTTGCTTTGCAGAGATACACTTTTCCTGATTGCCTGCTTTTTCACTTGTGATAATGTAGCGTTTATGGCGATGCTGTACCTGTGAAGGAACTTTCAGAGCGAGTTGCAAGTTATGTACATTTGTGTACCCTGTATTGGTGGCTCAGGTTTGTCCAGCTCATCTACCTCTTTGGTAGTTTCTTAAGCTAAGGATGTCTCCTACTTGAATTAATTATAAGAAAATGCTTTTGATTTGGAAGGCCTTTTGGCTGTGGAGTCATTCTTGGAGGTTATGATAGAGATGGACCTCAACTTTACATGATTGAACCATCAGGGATATCATATGTAAGTCATCCACTTTTCGGATAAGTGACTCCACTTTTCGGATAAGTGACTCCACTTTTCGGATAAGTGACTCCGCTTTTTGGATAAGTGACTCCACTTTTCGGATAAGTGAACCAGTGGAAAAGTGTGTTGACTCTTATGGATTCATTTCCTGCAGAGGTATTTTGGTGCGGCAATTGGCAAAGGAAAACAAGCGGCTAAAACGTAAGTTGCAGCGTGAATGTTTTTGGTATAATCATAGTGTTCTTTAGAGTTGGATATGCGTAGTTACTAGGGTATATGTTAATGTCACTACGATTGACAAGTTTAACGTGTCCTAACCCAATTCAAACCACTTTTACCATTAACCAGTCAAAGAAGTAAATAAAACTTGAAAGATTAGGTGAGCTTTCATGGTTGGTTAGATTGATGATTCTGAATCCGTGTAAAATGAGGAAGGAGATTACAACAGATGTTTCTGGATTGCGTAGCTTTAACGGTCTTTGACTGTTTGTGGAATCCGTTTCAACTAAATGGTATAGACATACTTATAATAAAGACGAGGGTATACAAGAGTTCTGATTGATAAGAGGATATCTTGCAGGGAAATTGAGAAATTGAACCTATCTGAGATGACATGCAAAGAAGGCGTTATCGAGGTGGCGAAAATGTAAGTATTCGTTTTCAGTAGTATAATTCTCGTGGTTCTTTTTTATATCCAGTTCTAATGTGACTTTTAATATGCAGCATTTACAAACTACACGATGAAGCCAAAGACAAGGCCTTTGAATTGGAAATGAGTTGGATCTGTGATGAGTCGAAACGAGAGCATCAGAAGGTAATAATCTTAGAAATGGTTGTTTATTGATTTTGATGGTTTAAAGAAGTGTTCATAAACCATATAAATCGGATTCAAACATAGGTCCCTGATGATCTTTTGGAAGAAGCAAAGACCGCAGCTAAAACTGCGCTTGAGGAAATGGATGCTGACTAAAACTGAGTGTGATGAATTTAGATCTGTCCTTAATGAATCGTTTGGTGTTTCTTTTTTACTTTGAACTGAATTTTGTCTGGAGGGACAATTGTTGCAGTGTCTTTATGAAAACCTTTGCACTCATTTTTATCTTTTTACGATCATCAGTTGCTTCAGGGGGTTCATTTGATAGCTGTTTTAAAACTAGTTGTTTCACTTTAGCATTGATCAAACTTGAGAACTATTTAAACAAACAACAATGAACCTTATGTTGACCAAAAAAAAAAGTAATCAACATTACATATCAATTCCTAGCAACTAAAAGAGTTAAATATAACAGTGAGCAGCTTAATGCAGAAGATAGTTGAAACACAAACACGAATGAGTTCTAGTTTATTCTTGTTATATGAATCAAGAAGATAAACCTCTACGGTTCACATCCAAGATGTGCCAGTTAAAGGCCGGGGACTCGATGATCAATTTGTATGATAAAAGGCTAATACATAGTGTCATCCAGCTCTTAGAAAGCGGGACTCTTTGCACATGAGAAGGAGAAGAGGTTACGTATTGATGCTAGGGCAGATACGACAATAGGTACAATAAAGGGAACAATCAGCAACAGAGATACAAGTAGGCTGATCTCAAACAAGTCCTACTAGACATAACAAGACCATCATAGGCTGTTTCATTGATGTAAAGTCAAAAAAGAACATTGGAAAAGAGAATACATTAAAAACCCATATGAAATTACACAAACTCTAAAAATATTGCAACGGGAGGTTTGGGAACCGTTATTGTTAATTGATGAGAATCAAACCCAAGACTCGGCAGTTTCGATGGTAGAACACAAAAGATGGAAGTTAAAGAAGATGAATGAAGGTGTTGGATAGATCCTTGTATAAACGAATCAAAAGACTTAAGTTTATCAAGGTGGTGGATCAAATGATAACACAAGAAGTTGCGGAATATGCTCCTAGTTGAATGGATTGAATGGTCACACAATGGATGCGAAACTCCACTGATATTCCTCAATGTCACGTCAAGATATTACACACTTGGTGGTGACAAGGTTTGATTCTTCGGATATGACATACCAAAAGATCGAAAAATTGTTGGATATGACTCACCAAATAATCGAAAAATATTCTCAAAAAACAAAAGAGATTAGTCTCTAAAAATAGTTGATAAAAAAGTTGGGTGCCTTAGAATAAGGCTTACAATGTGCTTAAATAGAGAAGGAGACTTGAACAGATTCAAGTTGCATGAAAATGACTCTTGGGGACTCTAAAATTCAGTTCGAAACTTTGAACCAAAGACTCAAGACTTGGACTAAAGACTTAAGAGTTTGAGGACTAAAGAAAATGAAATAAACCATAGTCTAGATTATAATGTAAGTTAATTGAGTCGGTCCATGACTTCATGAAAATCGTCCAAACTATCAAGGAGACACCTAAGTTAATCATCAAAGAGATATAAGTGAACTTGATGCCTCATTAAAAACTTTAGTTGGAAAACCCGTTGGGATAAAATCAAGCTAAGAGAAAAAGAACACACTCAAACCACTTGATAATGATTAACTCGGAATGGCTTGAATGGAAGTGAGCATCTCTTGGTTGATTTGCCTTGGACGAACTTTCTCTTGCTTCCAGAACATCTTTAGGGTTGTTCCCACAGTTTCTTGGAGTTTTCTTGATTTTGCACGGGTCATATGACCTCTAGGAATGATCAAGACGTCTTCTTCTTCTTCTCCAAGTATTTGCTTGTCCATGATCATATCATTAATTGTTAACACTCAAGATAAAATGAAGCAGTGGGTTATGGACTCTGCTTGTTCATTCCATACAAGATAAGGAAGTCACATTTGCTAATGGCTTGAGAGGCATCAAAAGAAATGGAAAATGAATTCATTTTCCAGATGGTTATGTAGTGATAGTCTAAAATGAAATATAAATGCTGGAATTGAGTGGAAATCTGATTTCTTATGGGATGTTAGAAAAATCATCTTGCAAGTATGAAAAAGTGATTTCATGGTGAACTTCTACAACGATAATAAGAAGTGATTTCATACCGATCGTTACTTACGAATATATATACTGATCGGTGGTAAATCAATACTGATTAGTGGTGACTTTATTCTTCAAGTACTTTACATGGGTTCAGGCCCAAATTCCACTTATCTTCTCTTTATTTGGTTCAGACAAACTCATTAACCTATAAACACAAATACAGTATTACACGAAACATCTCGTTTTTAATGAAAAGACGTGAGATTTGTTAGTAAACTGACTCTAAAAACTGTTAATAAATATTGTTATCATAATCCCCCAGAATTGAGTCCTTGTATGTCCTAAGTAATAACACACAAAAGTCATATCTTAAGAGAAAAGGTTTGGAAAGTGAGATCTCATATTTACCTCAGAATAACTTGTTTTTTGGATCCTACTCTGTTAATTGCATTAAAAATTTAGGCCATGCAAACTTACTTACTATATGTACTAGACCATGATTGTATCAATTGCCTATACTCTTAATCCAACAATCACAAAGAAAAAATAGTGTTTCAACATTCAAATTACAAGTGTGTGTTATAAGTGTGTATTCTTACAAGGGGAATATCAAACATGTCAAAGGTTTTGGTATAATAGGGTGTTTGAAAGGCTGTTTGTGGTAATGACAGTGAGACATAGACCAGTTAATGCATACATAATCTTTCTTTCATTAAAACTTTCTTTACCTTAATCTTATCTCACCCTTTGATTTTTCTAGTATTTACAACAATGAAGTTGATCGCAAAGATAAACATTTTAAGATTTTTTTTAAACAAATACAAAACAGGATCAATTCATATATCAAGAGAACATCAAATATAAATGTTCATTTATCATTCTAAACATTCTTATTATACTAAATAATTAATTCTAATGAAAGATCAACTATGTTGGTCTATAGTTTTTACACATGAATGCATATGACAATGTAAGCACAAGATTAAATGAGGCTCCTAAAAATGGCGCAGAGCAAAGGGTACGTTAATGGATTGAAGGCTTCCTTCGATCCTTAAAAGCCGCAGATCAAAGGGTACGTTAGGATTCGAAACCTCTAAGGAATTCAGAGGTTTATTTTCACAGTCAACGGCTTACACATGACAAACCTCGCTGTCCCAATTATAATCCTTTAAACCTACACTTAGGTGCAACTGGTGGGACACGGGTAAAGAGTTCCTAAAATAAGTAATAAGGATCCTTTGTATGATGTCTTGACGGTTGATGATGTAGGTTTTGACACGGTTATGGGAAGACCAATGATCTCTAAGGAAATGTTAGATAAAATGCATTACTAATTATTAGTGCATGACCCCTTTGGAAAAAAACAAGCTCGGTTAGAAAGAGTAAGAAGATCTGTTTGGGATTTGGAAGGTGGTGCTCATGGGAAGAAAACTTTGTCGCGATTGGAACATCATACCAAAGTGACTTCAAATGTGATCAAAGATAATGGTTTAGTATTTTATTTCGAAACACCCAATTAGCAAACTAATGGTGGTGTTAAGTTTATGGTCCAAGCCATCAAAGCTGGAGCAGTTTCGACGAGAGCGATCTATGGGTCAAAAGGAGCTGAGAAGAAACAGTATTAATTATGAGAATGTTTCTAATCCAACGGTAAAGCGGGCCGGGCTAAGGTGTGGCTAGCTCTTCTGACATTAGGAAAACCATAGTCAAATACCATCATAGACAGAGTAAATTGAAGAGATAACAAAGTGTATTTAGCTCAACTGGTAAACATCCTAGGCTAAGCTTAGAGGTCGCTGGTTCAAATGACGTTTGGGACGAAACTAACGTTACATGGTGTGGTTTCGGGTTTGGGACGAAACTAACGTTATATGGCGTGGTTTTGGGTACGAGGATATTAGAGAAATAAAGGAAAGAAAAAAGAAGATACACTTCTTAAAATTATCTTTTGAGAACCGTTTCCAACAAAAGAACTCTTCATGCTAAGCAGTCATATTTTAATTGGTTAATTTCTTTTTTTTATTAAATATTTTATGTAATTTTTTAAAATTCAAGCCGTCTCTACAAGTGGAGCTGTTCTTATGGGTTTCGACCTAAAACCTCCTAATAATAAAAAAATGGAAGAGATAAAGTTCAAAACGCCAAGAAAAGTATAGTGATTTACAAGGAAAAATAGAAAAATAATATGTTGCATTTATAGTCACTTTAATAAAACAAATACTGGTGTTCTTCTTGATGAATTATGTTTTCTCCTTTTGATAATTTGTTTTTTTTATGTTTATGTTATTTGCATGGTTCTTTGATTTAGCAGAATATAAAAAGAGAAGTGATATGTTTAATGTTATAGAACGTGATTATAAACTATTATTTTAAAGGAGAAGAAGATTCCACTGTCTCACTTTCTTCCAAAAAGTAAGGAATCTATTAAGGTAATACAATTATATTCATTGATTCTTGATAAAAACGAGTTATCTGTTTCACCTGTATTTTCATTTGCACCAACAATGGAAGAAATAGTGAACGTTGACTTTCAAAAGTGCTTCATCTTTATCTTCCTCTGCGTCCTCTCCGTCCTCTCCGTCCTCTGTTACTCTCTCTTCTTCAAGAAACCAAAGTATGGCTTCGACTTGCCTCCGAGTCCTCCGTCTTTACCCATCATTGGCCATCTTCACCATCTTCTTTCTCTTCATATCCACAAATCTTTACAAAACCTCTCCTCCAAGTATGGACCTCTCCTCTATCTTCGTGTCTTCAGTGTCCCCATAGTTCTCGTCTCCTCTCCCTTAATAGCCTATGAGATCTTCAAGACGCAAGATGTAAACGTTTCCGCTCGTAGCCTCCCAACGAACGAAGGGTCTCTCTTCTTTGGATCCCTCTGCTTCGCTACGGCACCGTATGGAGAATATTGGAAGTTCATGAAGAAGCTCATCATGACCAAGCCCCTCGGACCACAAGCACTCGAGATGTCACAAAGTGTCCGTTCAAATGAGCTAGAACGGTTTTACTTAAACCTGCTTAAAAAGGCGATGAAGAAAAAAACTGTTGAGGTTGTTGAGGAAGCTATGAAGTTAATAAACAACATCATTTACAAGATTATCATTGGGAGGAGTTGTTCAGAGGAGAGTGGTGAAGCAGAGAGACTCAGGGGCTTGGTGAATGAGTCAGACACCAAGGCAAATAAATTTTTCTTGGGAGCCATATTGCGCAAACCGCTTAAGATGCTCGGGATCTCACTGTTCAAGAAGGAGTTAATGGATCTTTCTCGCAAGTTTAACGAGGTGTTGGAGAAGATTCTTGTCGAATACGAAGAGAAACAAGATGAGTATCATCAAGGAACTGACATGATGGATACGTTGTTGGAAGCTTATAGAGACGAAAACGCAGAGTATAAGATCACTAGAAACCATGTCAAGTCTCTGTTTCTGGTAAATTACTAAGTGTTCTTCTCGTTTGATAGCTTAAGCGAACACCATTGGTTGTCTTGACTAAGAAACTTTTGCTACTTCAGGATATTTTCGTTGCAGGTGTTGGCACTTCAACACACATTATACAACGGACCATGCCCGAGCTCATTAACAACCCTTGCATTCTCCAAGAAGACAAGATAAGAGAAGATGTATTAAAGTACCTCCCTTTTGGGAGTGGAAGAAGAGGCTGTCCTGGAGCAAATCTAGCTTATGCTTCTCTTGGGACTTCTATCGGAGTGATGGTGCAGTGCTTTGACTGGACAATCAAAGGAGATAAGGTCAACATGAATGAGACTCCAGGAGGAGTTACGCTATCAATGGCTCATCCTCTTAAGTGTACTCTTGTTGCTCGGACCATAATCCCTTTAACTTGATAAACTTTCCCAAATCCAAGTTCTTATATATTAGATGTTGTTTTTCTTAGTCACATGATTAAAAATATAAACATCTTACACGGTTTAGTTCAGTTTGACTATGTTCCCCGGTTTGTTAGTGCTAATGGAAGAAAGTTGCATAAGGGAGTTAATAAATGGAACACTCAACTCAAGTCTCTTTCTCTAAGTAGTAAGTATCACCAACCGAGTTTGTTAATTCTTCTTCGACTTCTCTTTTTGGATAGATTTTGTGGTTGGGCATTAAATCTCTGTGGATTTTGTGGTTTCTTGATATAGCTGGATTCTTGATATAGGAACACATGTGGCCTTGGTTCGTGTGTCTAATTGTTAGAAGTAATAAGAGTGATAAAACGATTAGTTTATCGACTTTGATCACTTCTGAGTTCTGAGTCTTCTCACATGGTATCAGCAAATTTAGAAAACCCGATCTAAAAATAAAATAGATAAATGCATTGATGAAACAAAATAAATTCAAGAAATGTATAAAATCATCTTGATAAACTCGATAAATGATACAAATGTGTAAAATGGTGTTAGATAAATAAACAAAAGGAAATTCAAGAAATATGTAAAAAGTGATCCAAAAGAAAATATAATTAATTTTAAACAAAAAATATATATATAGTTATATGTAAAAACTGATCCAAAAAAAGTTTGAATAACCTTGGGAAAAATATCCAAAACTAAACGCGAAACCGATCTTAAAAAAGGTTTGGATTGGATTCAATTATAGTCAAACTAAGTGGTTCCTAAATTCATATAGTCATAGATATTAGTTTGGACCCGAGTATTACCTGATATCTGATGGGTTACTCAGATATTTCCGATCCTATTCGAGATATACTTCGATCACATCCAAAAAAAACAATATTCAAAGTGTCCAGAGGATGGATCCAGTTATTTTATTTTGATACTCCGAATATGCGGATTTATTTTATGTATAATATTTATTAAAAATATATGTATAATACTTAGATATATATTATTTAATAAATAGAAAATTACTTAAAATATAATAAAAATAATTTTTACAAAAAATACTTGTGTATTTTTTTTAACTTTACAAAGTAAATACGTTTTAAAATGTTTTAAAATTAATTTAAATTATTTTTATGATATTTTCAATTTATTTTTATTTTCTAATTTATTTTTAAATAAATTTATATTATTATTTTAAATATTTTACCTATTTTTGGCGGATCTAGATATACGGGGATATTAGCAAATTCGATTCGAATCTGGATATCTGGGATATTAGCATATCCGAGTCAGATATTTAATTCCTCGAATCCGAACCCGGATACGCTGAAAATTCTGGATATGCAGTCCATACTCAGGTTTACCCAAATTAACACATATATGCTTTGGTATTTTAGTATTTTTTTTACTATTTTCATATGTCAAATATTTTGGTGTTAATTGTTTTTATGGATTCTAGTGTTTACAAGTATTTTGGGTAAATTTACCTAATTCGGAAATAATATACCCAAAAATACTAAAACCGATTTGTATCCAATTTTTGGTTATTATGGGTAGCATCACTTTTTATCTGAATTTACTAGAATCCAAATAGAAGCGAGACAAACTCAATCTGAAAATAAATATCTATATACGGATCTAAAAATTCTTTATCCGAAAGATTTGAACTCGATCAATTCATACTCAAAGCGACCCGAGTGCCTATATTTAGTCATATTCAATATAAAAATAAGGTGAGTTAAAGTGAAAATAACGAAAGAGAGGATATGGACCTATATACCTAGATAGGACGTGGGGGTTCACGGACGGTGGCGATCGGGGCGTTACAGACTGAGTATCACAATAGATCGGGATTCCTCATGTAACACTGAACTTCAGTTCTTCAAGTAATCTCTTCAACCATATGCTTTGATTAGTTGCAGCACACAATGTCATATCTTCTGCATCTGCAGTTGACTGAGCTATTGTGTCTTGCTTATTTGTTTACTTGTTTTCCAAGAAAAAACAGATGATCCAATGCTGAAACAATACCCAGTGGTAGACTTAAGATCCTCTCTGCATCCACCACAGTCGCTGTAAGAGTGACCAATCAACTTAGGTTCTGTGACTGCAGAGTATCTTAATCTTGAATCAAGTGTTCCTTATATGAATCTGAGAACTCGCGTTGCCTCTTTCTTATGCTTGGTTTTAGGCTCTTTAAGATACCTAGAAAGATACAAAGCAGAAAACATTAGATCAGGCCTTGTAGCCGTTAAATACAACAAACCTCCCACTAAGCTTATGTAGATAGCAGGATCTGTTGAGCTTTCGTCTTCTTCAACATCTTTTCCTTAAGGAATCAGTGGAGTACTCACATCATTATAGTTTCCCATATTAAATTTCCTCAGCAGCTTTTTTGCATAACCTTTTTGGCCTAAAAAGATTCCCTCTGTGCTTTGCTCAATCTCCATTCCCATAAAGTAATTCAACAGCCTAGATCAGACATTTCAAATTCACTCTTCATAGTCATCTTGAACATTTCTATCATATCTTCATCATCTCCAGTAACGATAAGATCATCCATATATATACAAATAACCAAGAGATTTCCGTTTGATTCTTTTGTATATAAGGCATGGTCATTTTCACTTCTTTTGAACTTTTCTTTTTAAAAGAAATCATCAATTCTCCTATATCATGCTCTTGGAGCTTGTTTTAATCCGTAAAGAGCCTTGTGTAGGTACAGAACATGATCTTCCTTTCCCCTTTCTTCAAACCCAGGTGGCTGCTCTGCAAAGATTTCTTCCTCCTAGTCGCCATTCAAGAACGCAGACTTAACATCAAGCTGGAAAAGTTTCCAGTTTCTTTGAGCAGCTACTGCAAGTAATAACCGAATAGTTTCATGCCTAGAGATGGGGGGAAAGGTCTCAAGATAATCTACTCCATATTGCTGAGTAAAGCCCTTCGCAACTAACCTCGCCTTGTGCCTCATTGTGTTCCCTTGTGCATCTGTTTTGAGTCTGTAGATCCACTTGACTCCCACAACGTTCTTGCCTGCAGGTCTTTATACAAGATCCAAGTCTTGTTTTTCTCAATAGTTTGAATCTCTTCCTCCATTGCCTTTCTCCACTCTGAGTGTCTTGCAGCATCTTCAAACAAATTAGGCTCCTCATAAATAGTAAAGCAACCTTCACACACTGCAGAGTACTCAGTATCTGCATATGGAGCTGTGAGAAGAATTTCGTTCATAGAACGAGTCTTCCTGTTTGGTGGACTTGAATATTCTCCTGATCTGTTCTGAGTTTGCAGAGGACATCTTCGCACTGTTAGATCACCATCACTTGATTCAGATTCATCAATAATAGGCGTTTCTTCTCTTCTAGTGTCTATCTCATTTTATAAATCATGAGTCTTTACCACCTCCTTGGTATTCCAGTTCCATTTGCTTTCTTCCTCAAATATAATATCTCTTGAGATGTTGATCTTATTCTCTTCCAGGATGTAGACCCTATACCCTTTTGTTTCAGAACTATAGCCAACAAAGATGTCTCATTTTGACTTGCCATCCCATTTTCTTCTTTTCTCATCTGGTATATGCATGTAACATACACTATCGAATACGTTAAGATTACTTACAGTTGGTTTAGTTCCACTCCAAGCTTCAAGAGGAGTTTTGTCTTTAGGTGACCTTGTTGAAGTTCTGTTCTGAATGTATGCAGCAGTGTGTACCGCTTCAGCCCAAAATTTTAGCAGTATTTCCTTTGCTTTGATCATAGCTCTGGCCATCTCCACCAGTTTTCTATTCCTTCTTTCTGAAACACCATTTTGTTGTGGTGAATAAGCTGCAGTCAGCTGCCTTTCAATCCCTTTTTCCAGAAATTTGTTGAACTCTCCAAATAGATACTCAGTCCCTCTATCCGTTCTTAGTTTTTTGATTCTGCAGCCAGTTTGATTTTCAACCAAATTCTTGAATTTTTTAAAAACGTTGAACACCTCTGACTTAGCTTTTAGAAAATACACCCAAACCATTCGTGTAGCATCATCAATGAACATCAAAATGTATTTGCTCCCACTTAAAGATAAGTTTTGCATAGGACCACAGATATCACTATGGATTAGCTCCAGTATTTCAACAGTTCTTGAGTCTGAAACTTTTGGAAAAGGATCTCTGCAATGTTTGCTCAGAATGCAGCTTTCACACTTAGCCTTTTCTTCCAGTTTAAGTTTTGGTAGCCCCACAATCATTTCCTTTGACTGCATCATCTTCAAGCTTGTGTATCCTGTGTGTCCTAGCCTCTCATGCCACAGTTCTGCAGTCCCACTGCTTGCTACCATAGCTCTTTCTCCTCTAGAGGGCCAAGTTATGTGAAAACTCTTGTTCACCATCAGAACTTCACCAATCTTTCTTCCTCTTTTGTCTTTAATGATGCAGCTTTTGCCTTTGAACTTTAGTTGATATCCATTTGTAATCATCTGAGGTACGCTCAGAAGATTTTTACCAAGATTAGGTACAAGGAAAACATCTCTTATGATCCTTAATCCTTTCTTGGTCATAACTTCAATATCTCCTTTTCCTTTTGAGATTAAAATGACACCATTTCCCACTGGAATAGGAACATTCACGCTAGTGTTGATGTTGACAAACATCTTCTCGTTTGGTGTCATATGGTTTATACACCCACTGTCTATGAGCCATACATCTTCTTTGCATTTCTCTTTTTCTCCTTGGCTGACGTTGAACATGTGCTCTTTTCCTTCATGTTCATGTAAGCTTCTTCTTCTGGAACTTGTTTTCTTAGCTCCATCTTCCTTTCTTACAGAATCACTTAGATCCGCCATTCTTGTATTGAGTGATGTGGTTCCAGAAACCATATACAGCTCTGATACCATGTTGGACTTATTAGATTAATTTGCTCTGCATCTTCTCTGTTTTAGAAGTGATGTAGTTTTGGTTTCAGAGAGGTTTCAGACAAGTAAAATATTTTCCAAAAACTCCATATTCTTTCATTAATATCGACACATTGCATATCAGGAAAAACTACAACAATTTTACTTTAACAACAAGCTACTCAACAACTCTACTAACCACTAGATTAAAGTTAGTCGAACAAGCAACCTTAGAGCAACCTTAGAGCACCTTAGACTCCTTCATTTAAAAAAATAAAATTAATAGAGAGTTTCTAGTTAAGAGACTCCATCCTCTGAAAGTTTCTAGTTTGAGAGGCTGCAGTCTCTAGTTTAGAGACTCCACTGCCACGTGTCACTTTTTGATTAATTTAATTTTTTTTAATTAATTAAAATATTATTTTTTAAAATGATAGAGACTCAAAGGAGTCTCTACCATTGAAAGTGCCATTAAAGTTATTCGAACAATCAACCTTAGAGCAATATAGCTTGATATAATTTAACAACTCTATTGACTTAACTAAACAACTTCAACCAAACTAACTTACTCATTTCATTCAGTTTGGTTTGTGAGACAAAATGACATTATTCAACATGAACAATAAATAATTTTGAATGGTAAATAATAAATTGTTTTTAATATATGATTTTTTATTTATTATTTATATGTATGATTTTTAATTAGATCTTCAACATAAACTTATTAATTAGCTGTAATTATTATTTATTTTCAATTATTTAATTATTTTGCTGAAAAACTTATTTAAACAATTGTTACCAAATATAAGAATTGAATATATTATTATTACTAGTTAAGATATTAATTTCCATTTTTTATTTTAAAATTTAATTATTTTTTTCTTAATTAACAAATGAATTAAAAATATCTGAAACTTACGTAACTTTTAGAGTTTTAAAAGTTTCATTTTAAGACTTTAAAATTTTAAGTCAAAATTTTTAAAATAATTTTAGAAATGTTAATTAGACTTATAAGGTTTTAAAAATAACAAAAGTTTTAAAAGTCTGTTTGAAAGAAAAATAACTTTTAAGACTAAAATTTTCTAAAACCTTCAAAGTCATCAACTAGTCAACCCCATAGAGTGATGTAACTAATACGAGATATATAAGATGTGAGTATAGAACAAGTAAAAGGGGGGGGGGGGGGAGGGGGCTTATGTGAAAACGATAGTAAATATAAAAAGTAAAATAAATATAAATTAATAAGAGAAAAGTGTTGGACAATGAGTTCACTATTGTTTCTTTTCTAAGTTATACAATGTACCACACTGGGTTGTCTGTGTCTAGATAGCTTTGGAAACCTAGTCACCTATATTTTATTTGTCAACGTGAAGGCACACTTACGAGAAAAAACTTCATACACATAAAGTTCAAGCAGATCATAGTTCGTTATCCTACCATGACGGGTGTTTTGTATGACCATGGATATAAGTGTTGTATACTTCTTCAAGGGTCCCTCCACAGCTGTAGCAGAATCATGGTCTTTCCCCTAGATATCCAAACTTTCTGAACTTCTGCTACATATCCTCTGAATATTACTGTTGGGATTTGTGGTTAAAACCTATCAATGATATGATATGAGAAAAAATCGAATCTAGCAACCTATAACATATTAAACTATGAATCCCCTTCAAGTAACTCCACTAAACCAAAAACCAAATTCGAAGACTACTGAGACATTACCAAAGCAAACAAAAGTATATATAATGAATAAGTAATCGTAGCAAACAAATTTAATATAACAAAAGGGTTCAGAAGTACTTCTCTAAAAATTCTAAAAGTTATTTTCTTCCCAATGATGTAGAAAACAAGTAAACAAGGAAAGAGATGATGAACAAAGCATATCTAGGTCTAGAGAGCTTTGAGAGGCAGACTTGTGGTCTTCTCTACGAGATGGCTATCTAGAGTTATTAGGTTATTCATCAACACCCTCTATTAGGGGTTATGTTAAATATGTATAGGTTTTTAAGTTGTCCAAAGTCGGATTAGGGTTGATATATATTAAGTGGAGTCGTTTTGGATAAAGGGGCTTGAAATTTAAGTGCGGGTCTTGGAGCGGCGCTGGTGGAACTTCTAAGATTTTTCTGCACGACATGTCTTCAATGATCGCATCATAACTTTTGATAGGATGAAAAAAAATTAAATAATTCCAATTAGAGATGAAATATGACTTCTAGCTTTCCAATGACATACTGAAAGTAAAATTTGCTTTAGGGGAATGATTTTATAATTAGCAATTAATCTCGAGTTCAGTCTCAGTAGAAAACATGTATTGCTCTCTTTTTATTATTATTATTCTAAACCTGTTAAGACTTATAAAAACTAGAAATACCAAAAATGTGCCATTTAAATGCTCAAATCATAATAAAACACTTGTAAAGTCATCTAAAACATATCTTATAATGGTAAAATATTGATCTTATCATCATGGTACAACTACGGAAAACTAATCAATGCAACTATGTATAATTTAATTTTTGGTTTGATTATTTTAATTTTGTAACTATTTGTTCTTGTGTTCATTACTACTGTCAACAACATCTACAAAAGAAAATACAAAATTTATATACTGTCGAAAAATGACTAAAATTTTAAAATTATTTACATAATATCTTCTTTTACCAATATTTTTCTTATACTAGTATGATTACTTTGGATGTGAACCATATAAAATAGATTAAAAATGGTTTTTTCAAAAAATATACTTATACTAAACTATTTTAAATTAATTTTTTAACTTAATGAATGAAGACAACTATTGGAAATTTAGTTTAGGTCATCAATATACAATTATGTACTACCGGGGTTACAAATTCGGAAGTGAGTAATAAGGTACAACTATGTTATATTTTTTTTCCAAGTCAGTATAAAGATGTTATGAGTTATAAATGTCAGTTCAACCACTTTTGTCGAATGCTAGGTTTTTTTTATCCCTATTGCTTTTACAGATATTATGTGCTTTCCTCATACCTTGTCTTCAAAATAAATTAAAATTAATTTATAAAATGTTAGTTAAAATTAAAGAAAATTAACTAATATTTAAAATTTTAATTAACTTTAAAATTAACTATTAATTCTAAGTTAAATAATATTTAAAATAAAGAAATAATATTAAAATTTATCAGTTAATACTAAAACTAAAATTTACCAATTTACATAAAAACTAATAATTGAAATTAACGATAAAATAAAATTTATCAATTAAGATAAAAACTAATAGCTAAATTAAAAGTTGCTAATAAAAAATAAAATTTAACAATTAAGATTTAATTTTTTTTTAAAATAACTTTAAATTAACAATCAAAATTAACTTATATTTAAAATTAATAAATGACATTAAAATTTACCAATTAACATTAAATTAATATTAGTTCATGCTTGATTATTATAATTAATTAAAATTTAATTGCAATATTTAGTTAGTTATTCATGTTTAGATTAATTTGTGTTCAGACATTTATAAGAATGATAGTTATTCCTAGTAATATTATTTGTAATAAACTAAGTTTAACAATTAATCAATTATAAGATTCAACATTCAAGCAGCACGAATCTTGGATGTTTTTGAATAGTTATCTTGACTGTGGTAGAACTTAGTACAATATAAGCTCTATAAATTAATTCTCGATAAATTAATAAACTTTTTAATTAATTAATTTTCACAGTCTCAAGTTTGACCAGTATCATAATTGACATATTTCGATAAGATAATATTTTTTTTTAAAATCTCTATATAAATATATGTAATTTTTTGGAGTTGATTTTTATTTTTCTTAAAATAAAATTATATATTATTATTTTCTCAAATTGCATTAAAACTATTTAAAAATTATATATGCAATAATTATTTCCTAATGTGCAAATGCATTAAACACATTGAAATATTTTCTAATTTTTACATAATATTTTTTTTAATTTAGAAAAAATCTCTATAAATTAATAGATTGGTTTGACTGTTGATTTTACTCTGCCATTAGCCTCAACACCTTACAACTAGAATAGTTGTACTAATTTACGTAGTTGTATATGCAACTAACAAAAACCATAATTAAATCAAATAGAAATCTTATGTCAAAGAAATGCTCTGTTTTAAACCGCTAATTTAGACCATGTTTCAAACAAAAAAAATATAACCTTCCACTTGAAACTAATACTTGTATTAATATGATATAACACAAGATTTTGTCCTATTTTGAGATAGAATATTCAAAATAAAATACACAAAATTTGACTTTATACTCGATAAATCCATTAATCGGCTCCTCAAAACTTATTTTTTGCAATCTTATTTTTTTTAGAGGTGATATAACTTGTAACTTATAAACCCTAATTCATAATTGTATAACCCTTATTAATATATTTTTTTGTAAATCTTACATTTTTCCAAAACTTAAGTAAAACCCTAGTTTATAAAATTGAAGTTCAAAGGAGACCAGAAAACCTTACCGAGGATGCTGGATAAACGAAAAATTACAATTGCTAGGAGAAGAAAACCATAATATGAAGAGAAAGAAATCTGTTTATCAACGAACAAGAAGAAGACGTAAAAAACTAAAAAATATAGATAAATCATGAAAAGAATGATTAATGTTTGAGGGAGTTTAGAATTTGAAAACTAGGGGATGTATTGGAGTGAATATTTAAAGTGATTTAAGTTTTGAGATGATTTAATTAAATTTTGGTGATTTAGAAATTTTCTTATTAAATTTTCTGAAATCTCATTTAAAACCATGAGATTTGTTTCTTTGTATTTTTAACTAAGAAATCTCTTAAAATCCCAGCTGAAATTATTAAATAAAATTCTAATACTTTTCAATAACAATGGATTTAAATAAATATTTTAAAATAATTAATTCAATAACACTGGATTTTGAATGATATTTTAAAATTCATGTTTCAATAACAGGTGATTTGTTTATTTTAAATCAAATTTCACAAAATACCCATTTCAATATATACCCCTAAGATCAATCTATTGGATTTAGTATAAATTAAATGGATTCAAATCTTTGTTCTAAAAATCGGCCGCCTAGGCGCTAGGCGAAGGTCAACCGCCGCGATTTTTCTAAAATTAGTTCGGTTCTGCGGTCGGCCGATTAATCGATCAAAATCTGATTAATCGCCGATTTTTTGGTTGAAATTACTAGTTTAATTACTTTAATACTATGAATAAAATTATTTTCATGTGTATTTGGAACTTTAATTGTATATTTTAAATATATCTATGACGAATGTTATTTTTATGAAGTAAAAATTTAGAAATAATCTAAATACTTGAAAGATTTTTGTAGTGACAAATTTATGAAACTTTATATGTTATATTATATCAAAGTTATAAATTTAGTGAGGATTTATAAATTAAAATAAGTTAAAAATACTATAAAAACTTCTAAAACTAATCTCCGATTAATCCACGTTTACTCTCCGATTAATTTCATAGCCGTCCATCAACTAGCGCCTAGCCAGTTTTAAAACATTGATTCAAACCAACAAATCAGTTTAAAAAAAAATTGAGTTTCTTAAAAAGATTAGAAATTAATAATTACAAAGGAATGTATATGAAACTTCCTTTTTAACCAAGGGATATTGATCCTTTTTTATACACTTAAAAAAAAAACTAAAATCCTAAACAAATCCTCTTCTTGTGCCCTAACTTCACCAAATCTTTGCTTCTTCGAATCCTGTACTGTTCTTCTTCTTCTTCTTCTTCTTCTTCTTCTTCTTCTTCAGATCACAATGGCTTCAGGTCTTGCTGTTGTTTTTGCTTTCTTTAATCTTCGATTATAGACAATCTTAGGGTTTTGAAAATCTCAATTCGGACTGTGTACTTAATCGTCAAAAATCCTTAGGTTTATTGATTTGGGGTTTTTTCGAACTTTGTAGATGCTGATATGGAGGATTACGGATTCGAGTATTCTGATGAAGAACAAGAAGAACAAGATGTTGATATCGAGAATCAGTATTATAACTCTAAAGGTTTTTTTTTTTTTTTTTGGGTTTTGCTTTGTGTTTGTGATTTGTTTTCATAATCTTGACTTGTAGTGTTTGTTTTCTTGTAAGGTATGGTTGAGACTGAACCTGAAGAAGCACTTTCTGGGTTTGCTGAGGTTGTTAAGATGGAACTAGATAAAGCTGAATGGTAAGAATCTTGAATCTAGATTTTTTTTTATTCTTGTTGATCTTGAGAATACTAGATTTGTGTTGCCTAGGTTTTGAATGTAACTATGATGGAATAGAGAATTTACAAACTGGATACTCGTATTCACTATGGTGAACTTGGGCTGTTGCTGCATTTAGATTTGAATTCCTTTTCTCTTGTTATGAGCACGAGCTTACATGCAAGATTTTCCTTGTTTATGTCAAGTAAATTTTTGTTTCTTTAGGTTTTGTTTTTGTTTTTCACACTAAACTTCAGCATTCCTAAGATTCTTCGTATACCTTGTTATATGTGTGGATATTTTTTCTTGTCAGGGGTTTCAAAGCGCTTAAGCAGACTGTGAAGATTTACTACCGTCTTGGTAAATACAAAGAAATGATGGATGCATATAGGGAGATGCTTACATACATCAAGTCAGCAGTGACTAGGAACTACAGTGAAAAATGTATAAATAATATCATGGATTTCGTATCTGGATCTGCTAGCCAGAACACTGACCTCTTGCAAGAGTTTTATCAGACCACCTTGAAAGCCCTTGAAGAGGCTAAGAATGAGGTGTGAAAAATATATTATTTTTTGTTTGTTTTGTGTGTGTTACCATTTCTTCTCAATGGTTGGGAGAAATAACATATTGGTTTCTTTTGCAGAGACTCTGGTTCAAGACCAATCTAAAACTCTGCAACATCTGGTTTGACATTGGTGAATACAGACGAATGATGAAGGTAGAACATCAAATCTTTTAATTGATGCTGATTATGCGTAGATATTAGTATGTACAACAACAGCTATTATTGTTTGCCAGATTCTAAAGGAACTCCATAAATCTTGCCAAAAAGAAGATGGAACAGATGATCAGAAGAAAGGAAGCCAGCTGCTTGAGGTTTATGCAATTGAAATTCAGATTTACACTGAAACAAAGGACAACAAAAAGCTTAAGGTAACAACATCCACTATATACTCTAGAGTTTCGAGATTCTGTTGTTGCATACTTTCTTTTTGCTTTTATGACTGAGACACAACCAACACTTTTTGAACGGATGCAGCAACTATACCAGAAAGCACTTGCCATCAAATCTGCAATACCTCATCCTAGGATCATGGGTATAATCCGTGAATGTGGTGGAAAAATGCACATGGCAGAGCGTCAGTGGGCAGAAGCAGCCACAGACTTCTTTGAGGCTTTTAAAAACTATGATGAAGCTGGCAACCAAAGGCGTATACAGTGTCTTAAGTATGTTTCCTATCATCTCTCGTCTCTTTATCCTTCCCTGTTTGGTGAGGCTGAATAATTCAAAGCAGTATAGTGTAGATGAGATTTCCTTCATTTATTTTCGCTCAATATCTTGTTTTTTTCTATTGTGATTGGTTCGAAGATGTTACATGTATTGATCTTTGTTTTCTTAAGATACAGTGCCTTAAGTATGTTTCCTATTATATTCTCATGTATTTACCATACTAAGGATGAATAAAGCAAAGTAGTATTAATAAGATTTGACATTAAGTAGAAGTGGTGTACATGATTGGTTTAACTTTAAACATGTTAAGAGTTATTGATCTTTGTTTTCTTTCTTTTGGCCTTGAAAGATATCTTGTTCTGGCGAATATGCTGATGGAGTCTGAAGTGAATCCATTTGACGGCCAAGAGGCAAAGCCGTAAGTCATTCCCCTTAATATTTGTATTGTAAACCCATTTTGGTTCTCTGCTTCATAATATGCTCTCTGCAGGTACAAAAACGATCCGGAGATCTTGGCAATGACAAATTTGATAGCAGCATATCAACGAAATGAGATCATAGAGTTTGAGAGAATACTTAAGGTAATAAGTGAAGTATTATTGGGATTGTTTTTTCTGCATATATCTCAAAACAATACTCATGCAATGGTTTTGGAATGAAGAATAACCGAAGAACGATAATGGACGATCCATTCATCAGAAACTACATGAATGATTTGCTGAAGAAAGTGAGAACACAAGTGTTGCTGAAGCTGATAAAGCCATACACAAAGATTGGTATTCCATTCATATCAAAGGAACTGAACGTGCCAGAGAAGGAAGTAACAGAGTTGCTGGTTTCACTGATACTCGACAACCGAATCGATGGGCACATTGACGAAATGAACCGTTACTTGCTGAGAGGTGACAGTGCTAATGGAAGGAAGTTGCATAAGGCAGTTGATAAATGGAACACTCAGCTCAAGTCTCTTTCTCTTAGTATCACCAACCGAGTTTGTTAATTCTTCTTCGACTTCTCTTTTTGGATAGATTTTGTGGTTTCTTGACATAGCTGGATTTTGATGAAGTTATTATCCACCATTGTTTTTTTGGCCTTGACTACTTTATTTCGTTAGTTGGCAATGCAAATTTGCTCATGGACATTAACATCACAGACTGTATTATCATTTAGGAACACATGTGGCCTTGGTTCGTGTGTGCTAACTGTTAGAAGTGATAAGGCTGACCAAAATGATTATTTTATCCTCATCACTTCTGAGTTCCGAGTCTTCTGACATGGTATCAGCAAATTTGTAAAAAGTAAAAACCGATGTAAAAATAAAATAGACATTAATGAAACAAAATAAATGCAACAAATTTATCAAATCATCTTGATAAACTCGATAAATGCTACAAATGTAAAAATTGGTGTGATATAAATAAAACAAAAGGAAATGCAACAAATATGTAAAAAGTGGTCCAACAGAAAATATAATTATGTGTAAAACCCAATGTTTTAAAAAGTGGTCCAACAGAAAATACAATTGTGTAAAACTCAATGTTTTAAAACTCGTTAGGCGTTAGTCGGACATTGGGGGTGGGTCTAGCATTTAGAGAATTAATCGAGGAATAAACAGAAATTAATCAGGGATTAGTTTTAGAGGTTTTTATAGTATTTTTAACTTATTTTAATTTATAAATCCTCACTAAATTTATAATTTTAATATAATATAACATTTAAAGTTTCATAAATTTGTCACTAAAAAAATCTTTCAAGTATTTAGATTATTTCTAAATTTTTACTTCATAAAAATAACATTCATCATAAATATATTTGAAATATACAATTAAAATTCCAAATACACATGAAAATAATTTTTTCATAATATTAAAGTAATTAAACTAGTAATTTCAACCAAAAAATCAATTTTGGGTTGAATTAAAAAAAAAAATCAAAAAAAAAAAATTGGAAAAAATCGGCGATTAATCGGATTTTGACCGATTAATCGGCCGACTACGGAACCGACTCGATTTTAGAAATATCGTGGCGGTCGACCTTTGCTTAACGCCTAGGCGGACGATTAATCGGTTAGACGGCCAATTTTTAGAACAAGGGTAAAACCTAATATTTTAAAAATCTTTAGGCATTATTGGAACGGTAGGTTTGGGCCTCATACCTAGCTAATTAATCAGAAACTAATAAGTGATTCGTTTTAAAGTTATTTTAATATTTTAAAATTATACTTATTCTTTATATTAAAATGTTAAATAATATTATTTTCAAAATTATATTAAATACATGAAAACATAAAACGTAGTATTAAGACAATATTTTATAATTTTAATTTAAAATTTAAACATCATTTATTATAAAACATTACAAACTCTTCAACCTAAATGTTGGAATAATAATAAAAATATTTTACACTTGCAATCTATAAAATAATAGGATAATGCATTATTGGTGGAAAATAATTGGATTAGGCGTGAGTAATCGGATTAAGCGGAAGTAATTAGATTAGGCAGAAGTAATTGGATTAGACGGAAGTAATTGGATTAGACGGGAAATAAACGAATGAGTGATTTTTACAAGTGATTAATCATTAATCAGGCGGATATATTGGGGTTAAGGTATAAGCGCAGAGTAATATGAGGTAGATGAAGATAAAAACTATTCCAAAAAGAGAAGATGATAGATTTGACTCAAAAAATTATTGAATGTGGGCAAAACACCCAAACCGTTACCGATCTAAAGACGGTTTTAGTCGGATCCAATTATGTTCAAACTAAGTGATTCTAAAATTCATATACTGTGGATATCTGTTCAGATCCAAATATTACTTGATACTCAATTAGGTAAGCGTATACCCCAATATATTCCCGACTAAAACTATACCCGAAACATAATATGCACATAGATGTTTTTGGTATTTTAGTATTTTGGTATTAGTATTTTACGCATTCGAGTGTTTTCATTTGTTTCTAAGTATTTTAGATAAAATTTGCCTAATTCAGGTATAACATACCTGAAAATACTCGAACCAATTAGTATCCATTTTTTTTTTGTTTTTATTGATAGCATTTCTTTTAATCCGAACCGACTAGAATCTAAATAGAATCATGCCGAACTCGATAAATTTATTTACCCGAATGATTCAAACTCGAAGTCGATCAAATACCCGAGTGCCTATACATAGTCCTATTGAACATAAAAATAAGGTGAGGTAAGGTGAAAATAAAGAAAGAAAATAAAATAAAAACAAGGTGAGATGTAGTTTTTGGTGTATAAACAAATTACAAATCATTTGACCATCAGTGTTTCGTGAAGTCGACCGTTTTCCCAACCATCTAAAAAAATATGTAACACTAGTTTTCAAAATCAAATTTGGATATCCATAATTTGTTGGTGCTTACTTCGTATATCTTTGATTTGGTTATATATTATCAAATTTGAGATTAAAAAAAAAAAAGAACTACCCAACTTGTATCCATGTGAGGTTTTGATTTGGTTTAATATTTTCAAATTTGAGATAAAAAGAACAAATAAACTTGTATCCATGTGAAGTTTGCAACCGGTTTTGAACTCAGATATATTTATTTATTTATTTATTTTTAAACACTCATATGTATTTATCTCTCAAAATAATCCTGGCCGACTACATAACCGAAGCATTTTTTATGTTAATATAATTACTTTTGTAAAATTATATTTTTTTGGTGGAAGATATGAGGAACACATCACTATTTTTTCCAAAAGTTAAGGAAAAATCATACTCAAACCTGTCGTGGTCATACAGTCTCCACAACATTCGTTGCTAAAATTGAATCAAACATTTCTAACATAACCTCTAACAAATGAAAACTTAAAGATAAAATAGAAACATAGTTAGCCAACTCATCTGTAAGATGATTAGTCTCCATATACACATGAGAAACACGTACTATCCAGTCTTTTGCTAAGAAACCATAGCACAAACGTATTAAGAAAGACAGAATGTGACTCACTTATCCCTGTTTTAAGAAATCCAACCACCACTTCCGAATCTACCTCAAGTTCTAAACGGGTTACTCTTCGTTCCCACGCAACATAAATCCCATAATATACTCTCCACAGCTCTGCCAAAGGTGCAGAACATATACCAACATTCAATGAGAAACCTCCGCACTACTCTCCCTCACTATTGTGCAACACACCCCATGCGGCCGCTAAACCTAGATTCTCATGTGAAGCTCCATCTGTGTTGAGTTCCACCAATCGTCTCTTGGTTTCTTCCAGGCTATCAGTCTTTCCACTATACCACAAAGCCTCCCCTAATCACCAACATGTAGATTAGCAAGAGTTACTTCTTTAGTTAGTTCTTTCAAAAACTTCACTCTATCTCTGCATTTTCTTATTTCCCCAAAAAAATTTCCGCATCTCCATTTCCAACTCCACCACAAAGTCATTGCAAAGATTGTTGACCATGTACTCTCCTCAAAAACTATTGTATCACCCAGGTTTGTATACACCCAGCCTATCAAGAGTTGTTAAAGAACACTCTCATTTTCCGGATGGGAACCACCCATCTCCAAATTCCCGCCATGGCTGGGCAGTCCCGGAGAACATGAAGAATTGTCTCATCCCCGCTTTTGCAAATATGACATATACCATAATCAGTAAGATGAAGTCTCTGCCTCTCCATATTAGTCATGATGAATTGGTTCATTCTCAGCCAAAGAAAAACTCTCACTCTTTCTGGCGCTACTACTTTCCAGACACGTTCAAATAGACTTCCCAAATCTGGTCTCGGTTTATCATCCCATGTAAGCAACAAATAAGCTGAGGAGACAGAGAATTTACCATCCGAACATTCCCCCCAAGAGATACGATCCTTAGCCTCCGTTACATTATCTAAAACAATAGCCATTAAGCGCCTTATCACTGATGGAAGATATGGCAGAATTCTATCGAAAGTCCATCCTTCTCCATTTCTCCATTAATTTCTGACCCGAATTTCCGCATAATTTTCAGATAAGTCTCTAAGAATCTCATCTTTTAAGGGTTTGTTCAATAGCCACTTATCCACCCAAAACCGAATATTCTGTCCATCTCCTACAATCCAACTCAGTCCCGGTAACACCACCTCTCTTAATCTCACACTTACACTCCTCCATGTAGCAGACCCAGTGCTCTTAGGCCGGATCCATGAGCAGTCGTTAGCCCCTTGTATTTTATACTTGCTGCATAACACTTTAGCCTTCGCCAACATCGCTTTATTCATCTCCCTTGTGAGTCAAATTCCAAGTCCCCCCCCTCTCTCTTCGGCCTATATACCTTGCTCCAAGCCACAAGATGTTGTTTCCTTTTCTCCTCAGTACTACCCCATAAAAAGGATCTAGATACTTTATCAAGTTTATCCACAATAGAGCTCGGTAAAGAAATAGTACTCATGGCATGAACCAGGATAGATGATAACACTGCCTTAGTTAGAGTTATCCTACCGGCCATGCTCAGAAAACTCCCTTTCCATCCCGCCAACCGCGAAGAAACTTTTTCTAACACATCCCCAAAACTCTCTTTATTTATCTTCTGCTGTAAAACCGGCATCCCAAGGTATCTTCCAATATCACGTGTCGATTTTATTCTACTATCATAACTTATCAATTTCCCCAGTTCTCGACTCTCATTTCCTGAGAAATAAATTTTGGACTTCTATAGACTAACTTTTTGTCCCAACACAAAACAATTTTTTTCCAAAACTCTTCTTATCACTCGGATTTGAGTTACAGAAGCTTCTGCCAAAAGCATCAAGTCATCAGCAAAACAAATATGAGAAAGTTTAGGGCCTCTTTACGATAATCTAATTGGTTTTCACTTCTGCTTTGCAATCGACATATCTATCTGGTGACATAACCTTTCAAGACAAAACACAAAGAGATATGGCGATAAAAAATCTCCTTGCCTAAGCCCTTTTTGGCACAAAGGATTCTGTTACTTCACCATTCCAGAGCAAGCTCATCGAAGGACTACAAACACCTTCCATGATCCAGTTGATCCATATTTCAGGGAAACGCGCTGCCCTTAACGTGTCTTCTAAAAATCACATCTTATTCAATCATAGGCTTTCTTCATATCAAGTTTCAATAGCATCCATCCCTTCTTCCCTTTCTTTCTTCTAATTGAATGTACTGCCTCTTGAACCACAACAATATTATATGTACTTAATCTACCCGGTATAAAACTGGACTGTACATGTCCGATCAGCTTTGATCTTACTTTTTTCAATCTTAACACCATAGTTTTATAATTGTTTTGAATAAAATATTACATAAACTGATGGGTCAAAATTGTTTTATGTTCTCCGATTTACTTATCTTCGGGATCAAGACCATTAAAGCATCATTAACTCCCTCTAGAAGCTGTCCCATTTCAAAAAAGTCCAGGACAAACGGACCACCAAAACTATCACCACATCCCAACATTCTTAGTAAAAAAATAAGTAAAAGCCATCCAGTCCCGGAGCCTTATATTTTCCCATATTTCTTATCGAACTCTATACTTCTGCTGGAGTAAAGTCTTTCTCCAGGTCCCGCAACTCATCGCATGTTAATAGTACTTTCTTTCTTTATTCACTTTTTTGGTAAAAATTCTTTATTTAATTGCACAATAAAATTTGAGTCAATAAACCATTTCAATACCAAGAAAAGGATTTGAAAGTTCCTGAATCACGTGTAAAGTGCTTTCTTAAATATGTTGCAACTAGTCAATAACTGTAAGCGATATGCACTGAGATCCTACAAATAACGTGGAAACTTTTTTATATATTTTTCTACAACGTATAAACAAAAACAAATCTGAACAAGAAAATTAGATTAGAATAATCTCTCTACGACCTTTGAATGTTAAGTATTACCCACTTGCCAGTGGGGCTGATTGATATAATTATGTTTAAATATAAGACCTTTGAATGTAAGACTAATACATTGTTAAATAAGTTAATGCTGCACTAATTAAAAGAGAAAATAAGTGGAATCAGAGGTGATTTTCAATTCATCCATATCTGATTTGAAAGCAATGAGCACGGTGCACAATTCGAAGTAAATAACAAGCATTTTTTTCTAGAGAACCCAAATTCAAAACTCTAATTTTGTAATGATTTTATGGTAATATGCATTCTTAAGAACATGATGAATATCGTCATCATATTTTGTTCAAACTTAGCTATTGATTAAATATTATCCTCCTGGTCCGCTCTATATTTTATGACGCCTACCACATCACTAATAAAAAATATACACAAAAACTTATTTATCCAAATTCGTACTAGATAAACAAAACGATAATCTTTAAACTTTTCACTAAGTGATAAGTTATCATTTCGAGGTAGGTTTGGTTCTCGGCCAAGCTCAATCTTTTATTTTATATATATATTTTTTGGTTTTAGCCTCAGTCTCTTCTTTTCATATTATATTTTCTACTAGAGAAATTGAACTGTCAATGTATGTGTCGGTATTTTGTGCTTGGATAGCTTGAGCAGTCTATCTCTTTGAAGTGATAAGAGTATACAAAGACTCTTAAACTTAGTTCTCTTTTACAAGCTAAAACAAATAAACATTGTTTCTGACAACAACTTTCTATAGTTTTCTTATTATAATTATTTAGTTTGTGGGTGTTTTTCTGTCAAATCTAAGCATAAGTTTTAGTTTCAATATGATCAAACAGTCCAGATGATTAACTAAAATTATGGAAATTACGAAAATTTGACTAAAATATATCTAGAAGAAATGTAGATACATTTATTAGTTGGTCTATCTTCAACACACCAATATTTAAGACATTTTAGGAGTGATTTTCTCAAATTTAACTATTTTACGAATTTATCTGAATGGAAATCCTAACAATAAATAAATAAAATAAATGCTTTACTTGATTTAATATTGGTTATTATATGCCATTTTAGCAGAAAACTTATAGTTTCATCTTATTTTTTCATCTAAAAACTGAAATTAGTTTTATTATTTTCTTCATCTAACTGTTAATGAAACAAAATTCAACACGAAAGTATCACAAGTTAAGTGGTCACCACAATTTTCGCCGCAATTCGTAAATCCAAAACAATATGCTATTATCATCATTAATAATGAAAAATAAATATAATATTAAAAGATATATAACAAGAGAAAACAGAGCCGAATTGAGTTCAACCCATAAGTTTGGAATCTGTTAGGTTACTTTATGTTTTTTAATGATTAAGTTACAACTCTTTAAGGCTTTTGTTTTTTTCTACTGTTAAGTACAGTTAAGGATCTTTTGTCTGGTTGTGAAACTCTTTGACGTAAAACTGCAACATAACACCAAAAACGATTTTTTCCAATAAAAAATAAAAAAAATCAATCATCTTTTTGAATTCAACATTTATCACGACCTCTGACTCTTCATATCTCCCAAAGGTCATCTTGAATCAATCTCTCGATCTCCTGCAGCTTTCAGATATTTTCTTCTGTGCTGATCTCCAACATAAAATTAAGGTTCTTTTTTGGATAAAATTAGATATATTCTAGCTGTTTTAATTAGTATATATAAATGAAGATATCATCTATCTGTTCTTTGTCTTGCTTCTTATTCACCCTCTATTTGTTTCTAATCAAATCCTATAAAGTTTTCTCCTTAATTCTAAGTTTTGGAGTAATCTTTTTTTTTTTGTGTGGTGATCTCAGAGATCTCTGTTAGTATTCTGTGACTTGGGGATTAAGAATGAATCGGAGACAGCAAGTAAAGCGTAGAGTAGGTAAATATGAAGTAGGCAGAACAATTGGAGAAGGAACATTTGCTAAAGTTAAGTTTGCAAGAAACTCTGAAACTGGTGAACCTGTGGCTCTCAAGATTCTTGACAAAGAAAAAGTCCTCAAGCATAAAATGGCTGAACAGGTCTCTCTATGTTCAATTTAATGATACTTTTGCTTTTGCATTGCGGTTTTATCATCGGTTGATCTAATCTTGCTTAGCCTCTTTGATGTGAATTGTAACAGATCAGAAGAGAAATAGCTACTATGAAGTTGATAAAACATCCTAATGTTGTTCAATTGTATGAGGTAGGTTAACATTTTTAGACCAATGTTAATTTCTTTGGTTATGTACTTGGAAATTACTAATTGCATTGGTTGTTGATAGGTGATGGCAAGTAAGACCAAGATATTTATCATCTTGGAGTATGTTACTGGAGGAGAACTCTTTGATAAGATTGTAAGTTAATTAGCACAACAATTAACTGGTGACTATGTGGTGTTGCAGTTTAGCTGAGTTCTAATTGTGTTAATTGTGAAGGTTAATGACGGGCGGATGAAAGAAGCCGAGGCACGGAGATATTTCCAACAGCTTATACATGCTGTGGACTATTGTCATAGCAGAGGTGTCTACCACAGAGACCTCAAGGTACCTTATACAAATAGGATTACATGAAACATTTGTAATAGATGGTAGTACTGGAATTACAAAGACTTGAAGGTTGTGAAAAAAACTATTAACCCAACTCTGAGACATGTTAAATAGATAGAGACTAAAGAGCTTAACATACTTAAACTATGATTGTTTGAGAGTAACCACATGATTGTTCTGTGTTATGTGATTTTGCAGCCTGAAAATTTATTGTTAGATGCCTATGGAAACCTCAAGATCTCAGATTTTGGATTAAGTGCTTTGTCCCAACAAGTCAGGGTAATGACCATCTGTTTCCATACTATTATATTGTTTGTTTGTTTTTTGTAGTTTACGAGTTTTGTTATCAAAATTTGTATCTATCTTTATTCTTAAACATGGTTTATATGTTTGTGGGTAACAGGATGATGGACTCCTTCATACATCATGTGGAACTCCGAACTACGTTGCTCCTGAGGTCTGCCTAAACGTTACATCTGATGATATTATCTTTTGTTTTTACGCTTGTCGAGTTCTTTATAACCATTCTCTTATCTTTGTGGTTCTTAGGTTCTCAATGATAGAGGCTATGATGGAGCAACAGCTGATATGTGGTCATGTGGTGTTATACTATATGTTCTGCTTGCTGGTTACTTACCTTTTGATGATTCTAATCTAATGAATCTTTATAAAAAAGTGGGCAATTCTTTTTGACTAATTCTCTCTTAAGTTGAAATCTTGCGTCAATCCTTATTTCAGGTTTTATAACTCCCTTTTGCCACTTTTACTTTTGTGTAGATTTCATCTGGTGAATTCAACTGTCCTCCGTGGCTCTCACTTGGTGCTATGAAACTGATCACTCGAATCTTAGATCCAAATCCGATGACCGTAAGTAATTTTAACGTGCTACTATGAGTGCTCGTACACTTATTTGTTATAAAAATTTTCACTCAAACATGAAATTTATTTGTTATATAGAAAGAAGAAGCATAGAACCAGTGAATAGAATAATAAGCTCTAAATTCGTTTCTTTGTACCATGATTTATTTGTACTCAAATAACATTTTTTCCATTTTTCCAGCACAAAAGGGCTGGAGAAAAAAAGTTGGGGTATCTGTGTTATGCATATTAAAATGTACAACTCTATCTGTTTCATCTTTCATTTTGTTTCACAGTTTATATTGTGATGTATTTTAATCGTCGAGTAGCTGAGTTGAAAGGACAGATGTTGTTAAACTTAATAATCAAATAAACTTTAATTTGTATTCTCAACACCCATTGTTAGTTTGTGTGTTACTTATTTAATTTATCCAAGAAACTGAGTTGAAGTTGTTTTGTGTCAGCGTATATCGCCACAGGAGGTTTTCGAAGATGAATGGTTCAAAAAAGATTACAAGCCTCCAGTTTTTGAGGAGAAATATGATTCAAACATGGATGATATTGAAGCAGTGTTCAAGGACTCTGAGGTGAGGATAAGTTTTTTTTTCTTTTCATTTTGTATTAAGAATAGCATCACATAACACATGTCATGATCATGTCCAGGAACATCTTGTTACTGAGAAGAAAGAAGAGCAGCCAGTGGCAATCAATGCCTTTGAGATCATCTCCATGTCAAGAGGACTTAACTTAGAGAATCTGTTTGATCCAGAACAGGTTTTTGTGTTTGTGCACTGTTTTGTTTCTATAACTTGCATGTATTCTGATAATGAAATATAATCTTTTTACAAAAACAGGAATTTAAGAGGGAAACAAGGATAACAGTGAGAGGAGGCGCGAATGAGATCATTGAAAAGATAGAAGAAGCTGCAAAGCCTCTTGGTTTTGATGTGCAAAAGAAGAACTACAAGGTTAGTGTACTTTGTAAAGGAAATGAAAAAAAAAAATGAATAAAGCTAAGATATGGTATTACTTGTAATCAGATGCGGCTTGAGAATGTTAAAGCTGGGAGAAAAGGAAATCTCAATGTAGCAACAGAGGTAATATAGTATGAGATTGGACATTTTAAGAAAGAATTGGTGATGGTTTATGAGTACTTTTTTCATTGTGTTTTTGACTTGTATGGTGTGACAAGTAGATATTCCAAGTAGCACCAAGTCTTCATATGGTTCAAGTATCAAAGTCAAAAGGGGACACACTTGAATTCCACAAGGTAACTTTAAAGTTTGGTTTAGATTAATTAGATCATAGTGTAAGTGATTTTGTTTTGATGAGCTAATTGGAGGTGATGGTGTGTTTGCAGTTCTATAAGAAGCTCTATAATTCTCTGGAGCAAGTAGTCTGGAAGAACAATGAAGTTTAGAAATAAACCGGAAAATGATGTATGAATGTTTGTTTGATCTTTTGGGACAAAAGCTTGCTTTTTTATTTAAGAGCTTTTTGCTTTTCTGGCTACTTTGTGTGGATGGTTTGTAAGTGGGATTGGTTTGTGTTAGAAAGGTGTAAATATATAAACCGCATTATATTAGTCATTTTGAAGCTTGTTTGTTGGCTAAGTGTTTGAAGAGTATCCTTGCTTAAGATAATCAGTTTTAATCAGTCATCATTGCTCTATTTATGTTCTCTTAGCGTACAAAGTTTGTCATTTCAAGATAATTTATTGGTCTTCTGCTGATTACTAATATCATTTTTTCTTTAGGACCCTAATAAAACTCACAACCTTATTAGCTGTAAGTTCTTTTATGATGAATGGTTTCATAATTGTCAATGGTGTCTACGTTTGTACATTTTAGTTCTTTAGTTAGGTTCGGCCGTTTTAGTATTTTCTCAAATGGGCCGTGTTTTTTAGCTTATTTTTTTCCATTAGAGTGTCCTTTTATATATATGTTTGACAAACAAACATCACGTCCCAAACAAAAGTTAAAATAGGACAGGTCTCGGAGTGTAATTAGCCACACTAACATTAGATGCTAGCTAACAATGCTCTTAAATCTCAACACTTCCGATTTGGAACATCATACACTATTAAGGACAAATATCCTACGTCATGCAGGATGCATGAAGTGATCATGATTAATATATAAGTGATATAGGTCACTCCACTCATTGTTAATTGGTTTTGAGTTGGAAACTCATAATCTAACATGGTATCAGAGTCCGATCCACATATATCCAGCTCGATCTATAATCGGTCTGATCCAATAGTTGGTCCACCGATCCTTGCCCAAAGTTACCGAGATCTCTGTTCTAAAATGAACCATCATCTCGAGAGAGCGTATTAGGGACAAATGTCACACATCGGATACTGAAAGGGATCATGATTAATATATAAGTAATATGAGCCACTCATAACCTCCATTCTTAGGTTTGCCTTCCCGTTTGTAAATCCCAAACCCAAGTGCGTAATTGGTAATGCTGATCCATCACCAAGGAGCACATCATTACCACCACTATATGGGTTATGAGCCGCAGGATTCCCTAGATCAGCTGTCATGTGATGGGAGGCTCCAGAGTCAACCAGCCAGGTTGATGAATCAGAGAGCATTGAGACGTTGGCACGAGGTGCAGGCGACTGCTGCCAAGGCTGAAACTGCGGAGACTGCTGCTGAAACTGTGGCGACCATTGTGGAGATGGAGCCGCACCCCGAATCAGACGAAACTCTGGACAATATTTGGCGCTATGCCCCTGTATACCGCAAGCTTGACATTTTCCAAGGTATGGCTTGTTGAAACAAGATTGATTGTTATAGCCATTGTTGTTGTAGTGTCTGGGCTGAACGTTATTAGCACCGCTATTGTAGCGGTGTTGATTGTTACCATTCGAACGGTGTTGTTGTCTAGAGCGAATGTTGGCAGCATTGGCAACAATAGGAGCCGCTGAGGATGTGTCACTACAGAGAAGCATTGCTTCACGGTTGAGTAAACGTTCGTAAAGTTCTGTGTAGGAGATAGGATGATCACGTCTATTAATTGCATCAATTTCAGGTTTGTAGTCTTCACTTAATCCAGCCAGAATTTGTTCCGTGAGGTCTTTGGGATCAAGCAGCTTACCAAGAAGAGCCAGATCATCTGCTTTTGCTTTCATAAGTCTGAGATACTCACTGATTGACTTTGTTCCTTTGACGCATGTTTTGAGCTGGAATTTTAGTTGGCAAGATGACCGAGTCGAGAATGCCAATCAACAGGTCTAAAAACTTCTAAAATGGATTAATTGAAAGATCCAATTCCGTCAAGTAAGCCTGGCATTTGGATATTTTTCCTGGTTCGGTTCAAGTTTTTTTTGGATTTTGAGTTTTAGGTTATTCGAATTGAGTATTGATTGATCATATCAGGTATGGGTCGGGTATAATTTATGCATAAGAAACCCGATCAGACCTATTTTGGATATAGGTCGGTTCAGATATTTTTACCCAAAATACACAAAATAACGGATATAATATAAAAAAGATCCCAAATATCCTTACTATAATCCATAATATCATAAAATTCATCAGAAATAATCTACAAATAATCTGAAACCAAAAAGTTATCCAAAGTATCCTTACCCAAAAGTAACCTTACCGAGAGTACCTAAAAATTATCCGAAGTAACCTAATACTTACCTTAAGTAACCTAGCTGATGAAAAGAAGAGTAAGTCTAGGTCTGGTTCTTTGGATATGATCGGGTACTCATTCGGATATCCTACATTATCCGAACTAAACCAAAACTCAAAATACCAGGAATATAAGAACTCATTGGGTATTATGTAGAACCGAACCGGATTTTTTAGGTTGGGTTCGTGGTCAGGTTTTGGGTGTAGTTTTTTTTGCATGCGCCTACCGAAAACGTGATCAAATTTTGGCTAGTCCATAAGGTGGAGTATATTTTTCTATATTTTGGAGCATTGTTACAAGGTAATAGAAATCAACTGTCTGATTAATTTTTTTTGTGTACATCAAGTTTGCACGCGTTTGTCAATTCATAAGAGACAACTTTAATTCTGTACATAGCCCTGGACATAAAATCCGATATTCAAAAATCCAATGCGTACCGACCCGAAAAAACTCGAACTGAATCCGAACCGAACACTTTATAAAATTTGATCGATTTTTATTTTATTTTTTTAAATATATATATATATTAGTTATCAATAGTCATACTTATATGACATATTCGAGAAATTTTTTTTATACTTTTCGATTAAATATATATATATATATATATATATGTATTTTAAATTATTGTTTTTTGGATTTGTTTGGGAGTTTTCAGATTTTTTTATGTTAAATCCGGTTATTCGGATTCCAGAATATTTTCATTTTTTATCGGTTTACATACAAAATTTATGATTCGATCCAAATCTGATAAATCCGAACCGAATCGATCTAAAAATATAATTGTATAGTATTCGGATTATAAAATTACATATGGAAGTAATCCGAATCTGACTCAATCCGATTCGAATCCGAATATGTGTATGCCTATCTCCACGTATCCTAATGTTCTTGTTCTTCTCATAATTATTAGTCATGTATGATATATTTTATATGTTTCTATTGATTAGGATAATGGTTAAAAAGATAAATAAAAAAAGGTGGAGGCTCAACCATGACTCTGTTTCATTTTATTTGACTGGCTAATTAAAAATTGGGATGACTGTGTAAAACTCCCCCTATAATTCTACTTCTGCTTGAATCTACACGAATTTGAATTCTCTTGTTTTTTCTCCCTCAAACATGACATTGATGCATGATTCCCCTCTAATTATTGTCCTCCGCATAATTACACCTAAATTTTAAATTGCGTTTAACTTCTCTAATTTGCGACCAAAGTTTCGAAAACACGTTTGACAATTACTAATTAACCCAATTATTGGTTTTACATATTACCCAACTTAACCGATTCAACTAAATGAACCAAAATTGGAATTTTATTGTTAATGTTCATATATCTATTACGATACAGAAGAGAGAAAAAGCTTAAGAGAGAGAAAGCTTCAACGAGAGAGAGAGAGAATTAAAAATCTGAATTGAACAATTTTAATATCATAATCCATAGATTGAGTTGAACATCTTTAATATCATAATCAGATATTACTCTAAAACAGAACAAGAAATATCACATAGAATTAGAGACCAGCAAAAACATTACTCGATTACATTGAAAAACCAAAATGGCTTAGTTACGTATAAACCATACATTAAACTCTCTTTTGTGGTTAAAATCCATTAAACTTTTTGTATCCTTTTTTCTTACACTATCACATATTCACAATTAAAAAGAAGTTGCTGGCATTTGTAATAAGACATCAAGTCTCTGAATCAACAAATTCAATGATTTAGAAACTAAAATACCCGATTAAAATTGGTCCAGCCAAAACATGATCATCAGTCAAAAAAATAATAATAGAACATAATATTGTTGGAAGACAACAACAAAATAAAATAACACTGTCTTATCAACCTAAACCTAAACCACTCTTAGTCAGACATTTGAGAAGGTTGAGTGAATGAAATCATTTCAGGTTCTTGACTGAATCTGATGCTTGAATGTGAGGTTAAGATAAACTTGAAACCTGAAAAAGATAATATAAAGATTAGAGCCTGAAAGGCATAATATAAGTCTCTAAAGCAAGCATACCTAAGCAAAACCAAACCCAAAAAAATCACAACAAAGAGAGTAATACACATAACCTCGATAGTCTCCAAGTAGTTGTGGCCAATTTCACCACAATTTCCACAATGAATTATGCGGCCTGTCCTAGGTAATTTTTGAATCTGACATTTTTCTCTTCTTTGGTGACTCGTGTTTACCTTTGATTCTTTTCTTTATCTTCGTTGATCCTTTTTTTCTTCCAAGTAATTCAGGTTCTGGAGGCTCATATGTTAGTTCCCACATATCCTTGGAGAACCATGCAGCTACATAGTCATCAACATCCAAACCTGCATTTATTATTGCTCCATAGGCATGTTCACATGGTATACCTGTGATTAATAAACTCAAATCCATTAAAACTCTCAATAAAACAGACATGTGATTAATAAATAAAACCAAACATGTGATTAATAAATAAATCCAAACCTGTGATTTGATATTTCCCACATGAACAAGTTTGATTCTTTGTGTTTACTGTGTAAGAATTTCCATAGAGGAATACTTCATGCACTCCATGAGTTGCAGGAGTTGTTGTACATTTCTCAGCATCTTTCAATTCCAATGCCAAAGTCTTCTTTACATACTCTGAATTTCTTCCTTCCCATTCCCGTGATTTCAACCTCTTTTTTTGCAATTCGAGCCATAATTTGCCTCCGGATCATCTCTAACATGGGCACCAGAGCCTTTGATCGAGCTTTGGTAATGGTTGAATTGTATGATTCTGTTGCGTTGTTGTCAACATCTTCACAGCAGCTTCCAATTTTGTAGTATGCTAGACACCAAGTCTCAGGCTTCTCCTTCATCACAGCATCATGTAAACTCCAACAGCTTCCTACAATTCTCTTCAAACTCAACAGTAGTATAGCTCCATGCTAGGTTCCATACCATATTTTTGATCAAATCTTTGTTTGCATGCCCATTATTTCTTAAATTCTCAATAATATGTTTCACACTCATTCTGTGTTCAGCAGATGGTAACTCATCTCTAACAGCAGTGAGAAGTCCCTGCAAGCAAACATTTTTTTTCTATTACTAAAGCAGATGGTTACTAAATGAAAGATAAAACGAAAGAGAAGATGTTAATTACTCTTGCTCTATCCGAGAGAATGACTACTCCATCACCTGTTTGAAGAGTTAAGTCATGCTTTAACTAGTTAGGGCCATTTTCTCTCTGTACCACTGCCCAAGCAATGGGATAAATCTGATTATTTCCATCATGGCTAACAGCAGTGAGCAATACTCCTTTAACAGCAGCTTTCAGAAAAGTACCATCAAGCCCAATAATTGGTCGACAAGACCCTTTCCAACTGTTTCTAAGTGCTGTTATACATACATAAAATTTATCAAATACATCTTTAAAAGCCGCATTTGGATATGTTTCAACTATTGCAGTTGATCCTGGATTTGTGAACATGATTTCTTCAGCATAGCCGCGTAAATGAGAAAACTGTTCATTGTACTCCCTCTCAAGCATCTTCAATGCCAAAAGCCTACCTCTCTGGCACTGATCTCTTGTACTCACTATCTTCCAGGTTTCCTTGATAAGACTTTGTATCTTTTCAGGCATAAAATCTGGTTGCAGCCTCAGTTTTTCCATGAAAAGATTTAGCAATAACTGGACTTTTTAACAGCTTGCATCTCCCATTCCGACTGCAACTATGAGATGTATATCTAGTCTTCACTTTCCACATCTAACCCGGCTTATCGTAAGCGCAATATACCATCCACTTGCATTTCTTACCACTGGCACATATGTACGCTAGCTTAGTCTTATCATATCTATCTAGCTTGATGTTTCTTGCTTTTCTCAATGCATATTCTAACACAGCCTCCTTGAATTGATAGCCTGTATAGAACGTAGTGCCTAATGCTAACTTATCACCTTTCTTCTTTTTCATTTTTATTGTCTTCACAACAAATTCATCTTCATCTGCGTCAATGACTTGTATAAGAAGCGAAGAGAAGAAAAACCCTAAAACACACTTTGATTTTGATTTGGGAGAATGATTTCTATTTTTAATATATCGATTAAATTCATTCTTGGTTTAATCATGTTAGTTTTGATTATTAGTTGATTCCGGTTAAGGGTTTGGTTTAATCAAAATTGGGGTTCAGTTTGATTTAATTAATTATTGAGACAGTCACTGTTTTCTAATCGCAATTCAAAACGCAATTTAAATCGATTAGATTTTTGGGTGCAATTATACAGAGAAAAATAATTTGGGGGGATTCATGTTTAAGTTCAAAATATTAGGTAGAAATATCAACCGATTAAAAAATTGGGTGGATTTCAGCAGAATTGTTATTATTAAGGGGGATTTATACAGGCAATTTGCAAGTCATATTATCTTTGTACCTTTTTGTCAACATATCTTTGTACTCTTTATAAAATTTTAAACAGAACGTAAAACATTTATTCGATTATAGAAACCAATTATTTTGTATTATTTTTATATTCAAGATTCCGAATTAAAATCAAATATCATGTTCATACGTAATTATTAAAACCCCTGAAAAGATAAAATAAACTTGCCAGCAAAAGATAAACCCATAAAATTTTGGAAACATTGATGCGAAAAAACTCTGCATAGAAAATTTCATTCAATTTATCAAAAAAAAAGTTAAAAGTTTAAATGACTAATTGACTATAATGATTTTAGAATCTTTTTAACTTTAACATATTATAGAAAACAAATATTGGCGGTATCGAGATCTGATCCGGATCTGGCAGAATTAGATAAAATTCTTAAAATAATAATATAAAATTATTTAAAGTATATAAAAAAGTTGAGAATGTCAAAAATATAAAATTATTTAAAACATATTTTAAAAAATATTTTAAAACATATTTACTTTGAAAAATTTAAAAATATATACAAAAGGTTCATGTAAATTTATTTTATTATATTTTAAGTAAGTTTCTGTGTATTAAATAATATATATTTAATATTATACATATAATTTAAATAAAAATTATATATAATAATCAATCCGAATATCTGGATTCTCAAAATAAAATATTTGGATCCGAATCCGGGCACTATTTTTGAATCAGATCAGATTGGATCTCGGATTTAGGATATTTTGCTCATCCTAATTATTATTAACCCCACAATTAGAAAGGTTTCTAAACTCAATAATAGTGGAGCCGAAATTAGGGCCAAATCCGGGAATATGGACCTGCGAAAGCTGAAATTGGATCAAGGTTCCTACATAAAATTCGATAATAGTTTGTTCAAGGCAAATAATTGCATAATATAAGATAAATTGGTAATTAGTTTTTGGCTGTTCGAATTGAATATTTGTATATATTGTTCAATTTTTATTGGAAAATCGATATTGTGAAATGATTCACCCTTTTCTTACTGGATAAGAAGTGATTTACAAAGTTGATATACACTTGAATAAATCAAACTAAACAATAAATATATCACAATTAACTCTAAAATGTTAAACCAAACTATACCAACTATATACATTTGATATTTCCCCTTAAGATGAAGGTTCATAGGGATTATGAACACCCATCTTGCCTATCAACTCTCGGAATACAGCAGGATAAAGGGCTTTAGTCAACACATTGCCTTGGTCAACACATCAGCAAGTTGATTGTTAGTCTTGACGTACGTGGTGTTTTAAACATTCTGTCTTGTATATTCTCTCTCAATTTATGACAGTCTATCTCTATGTGTTTTGTTCTGGCGTGAAACACTGGATTGCTTGCAATGTGCAGAACAGCCTGATTATCACAATAAAGATGATCAGGAAGAGAGAAAGGAACCTTCAAATCAGACATCACCAGATCATTCCCTTTGTTGCCATACATATAGTTCTATATTCTGATTCAGCATAACTAGTAGACACTGTATAGCAAAGCCTGTAACCGAGTGTCTAGATTCCAACAAGCTCTCCAATCTGAATATGCATACCCAAAGATCAAAATTTTGTTCTGTTCCATAGAAGATACCTTGGATAATAGTACCTTTAAAATATCGTAAAACTTTGTGAACTGCTTGAAGATGAAAATCCATTGGAGCAGCAAAATATTGAGCAAGTTTAGCTACCGTAAAGCATATATCCGGCCGAGTGATATAAAGATATTGAAGTTTTCCTGTAAGCTTTTTGTACTACTTAGCATCTGCAATGTTTAAAGAAATCCCTTCATAATACTTGGATTTCTCATCTTCCAATGTTACCACCACACCATCAACCAGTAATGATTTCACTTTCAGAGGAGGTGTATCTGTAGGAGGCTTTCCAGGACCAGTACTAGACATTCATGGATTGGGTTCCATAGGAATCTTGGATAGTTTACAATCCGAGAAACCAGAAAATGCTAACAGGTTAAGAACATACTTCTTTTGACGTATAGATATTCCTTTATCATATATAGCAATTTCAATACCAAGATCCCGGAGTTTAAAGCAATACTCAATTGTTCGTTTAAGTCTACTACAACATCATCACTTGTATATCAACATATATCAAAATCACCAGAAACTTTCCATCACACATTCTAACAAACTGAGTATGATTACTTTGACACTTCTCAGAACCCAAGCTTACCAAAATATTTGAAAATTTAATAACACTGTCGAGATGCTTGCCTAAGCCCATATATGAACTTATTTAAGATGATGAAACCGATTCCCCCTGAATCTCAGAGTAACCTGGTGGAAGCTTTATAAAAATCTCTTCTTCAAGATCTCCGTCGAGAAAAACATTAGATATATCCAATTGTGTACGAGACCAATTCAGTTTAGAAACAAAAGATAAAAGCATTTTAACTGTGGCCATATTAGCAACTGGAGAAAAGTATCAATGAAGTCTACCCCCTCTTGTTGAGTATATCCTTTTGCAGCTAACCTCACCTTATGCCTTTCAATACTACCATCTGCAAGATACTTAATATATATATCCGCTTACACCCTATTGCCACTGTACCAGGTAGTAACTTAGTAATGCTCCAAGTATCTGTCTTTTCAAAGCACCAATGCTCTGACACCATATTAAGAATGTGGTGTAACTTAACTCGAAAGCTAAGAGTTAAGGGTTGCCACATCTTTTATATATTTGCCCAAAGATTTATCTCCTAACCAATGTTGGATATTTTATACTCTAATAGACCCTCTCGAGATGTGGGTGGGAAATAGTTGAATAGAAACAAGTCAAGCCCAACATCTCGGAAATACTACTACAATACATGGCACTTATATGATCCACAAAGATGGAAAACCATTTGAGTGAGAAATTGTTTGTTTGACCAACCATGTGTATAATTGTCAATTGGACTGTTTACTTCTACTTTGACCCGTCCAAAATTATCCAAAATAATTGTGGACAAATCGCTTTCTATGTCCAATTAGGTTCAATCCCATTTTGGCCCAAATCCATAAATGGTCATGTCTAAATGGGTTGTCCACAAGTTCTATTATCTTAAAATCCGAATTTAGATTTTAATTGACTCAATTGTTTTGCTAATTTCGTGATTTTATAAAAGAGAGTAAAACTTTCAAATTTTCTCCTAAATCGATTTTGACACATAATTTTATAACTCAGTGGAAGCCCAAAGTCTATACTGTCCAGTCCATTATTTATATAGACAAAATAGGCTTAAACTATTTTAGCCGCTCAAAATAGATTTTCTATGGATTGTACATAATAAGTTGAACATAGACGGATAATGAGCGGCCTGCCCATATTGACAATTCTTATGATACCATTTCGTAAGCATTAGAGTTTATGATACTTATAAATAATTTTATATAATTAATTAATTGAGGTTCTATTTCTCAATCTTTCAGACGTACTCCTATGGAACTAAGGTCTTAATAACATAAAACTATAATTTATTAAATTTAATTATTGAAATAAAGTATAATTTACATAAAATATCAAATTATCAATTAATTACATATATATATATATATCTTAATATTAAATTTTATGATAAATTAAAATAATATGCTGAAATTTATGATTTATTAAATTATTTTATAAAAAATAAAATATATAATACATATTAAATAAATAAATAGATATATGTAAATATTATAATTTTCCATATTTAATTTACTATATATATAAATTTTTCTTATTTTTAAGTTTTAACTAAAAGAATATGATAATAAATTATAAATTAATAAATAAAATTTATATATAACATTAGAAAATATTATTTACATATATATATGTAAGAATATTATATCTAAATATCTAAATATAAAATATTTTTATATAATTTAATATTTAAACATTTACGTCTCTAGCTTTATTCCAAAATGTATTAGCAATGAGGTCTAGCTTTATACCAAAATGTATTAGCAATGAGGGCTACAAGTAACATATTTTTATAGTTAATGATATTTATTACAGTTACTGTCTATCGTTGAAAACGAAGCGTTACCGTCGGATTTTAACCATACCTATACGCACAGCTTTTTCTTTTAATTTAACCTTCCTCCAATTAATTTTCGTGTGGGGAAAAAAGGAAATGGACAAACTCTCAAATGTTTTCTCTCTTCTCGCCTTCGCCGATGAAGATGGTCCCATGGTTTCTTCCTCTTCCTCTTCCAATGGTATCTCCTGTTTTCCACTTACCCTTTATTAAATTACTCATCAATTTAGAGAGTTGAAAAGTCAATTAAAAGATTGGCCTTTCAGCTTTAAGGTTTTGTGATATTTACCCAACATAAATTTTTGATTTTGAGATTGGTTCTTATGAAACTTTATAGGGAAACAAGGAGAAAGAGTGAATGGGTCAGTTGAGATTAGAGATTTCAAGCAACCACTTGTTTGGATTGACTTGGAGATGACTGGTAATGTTATAAAAAAAAAACTCTTCCTTTGATTATGACTCTGCTTTCTTCACACAAAAAGACTCGATTTTTATGTCATTCCTACTCATATGTAGTTGAAATTTTTCTTGGGTTTATTGTGTAGGACTAAATATTGAAGTTGATAGGATATTGGAGATTGCTTGTATAATCACTGATGGAAATTTATCCAAATCTGTTGAGGTATATTCATCTCTGCTTTACTTTTTAAAACTATTATATATAGATTTGTTGACTTAATTTTATTTTCCACCAAAGCTTCCTAAACTTGTTCATTGAGGGTTCTTTAAACTTCTTTTGAACAAATGTTGAAACTTTTTTCAATCCAGAAAAGGTGTAGTATCTTACTCCATACACTATAATGTCAAGAAACTTACTTTAGACAAGTATAAATTTTGACCTATGGAACATTGTGGTGTCTCAAAATCATTGAGATCTGATGGCAAAAGAGATCAGAAACTTGTTATATAAAATGTGGTATTTAATAGTGAATATGATAATACTGGTTCAGAGTTTGCAAGAGAGCTCTTCCACCATATATTTGTTGATTGATTATATACCGCCTTTAATCGGATTTGTTATTGAAAATATTTCTCTTCTGTCAGGGTCCAGATTTAGTTGTGCATCAAACTAAAGACTGCATGGATAAAATGGGTGAGTGGTGTCAAACTCATCATGGAGCTAGTGGTAAGTTTCTCTCCTGATAATATTCGTCATATTAGATTTTCTGTGTTTTCCTTGGATTTTAACTACATGACTTCTGGACGATCACTTTAGGATTGACGAAGAAAGTGCTCGTTAGTACAATAAGTGAAAGACAAGCTGAGAAAGAGGTAAAGAAACTGACCTGTTGTTTGTTTGGCTGAAAAGTTAAAAGATCATTTCTATCAGTTCTTTAATAACAAAATCAACATTCAATCTTTTTAGTAAAGTTTGTTAATGCGTAAATGTTATATTATTGATTTCATTGCAGGTCATTGAGTTCGTAACAAAGCATGTTGGTTCTGGACATCCACTTTTAGCTGGAAACTCAATCTATGTGGATTATATTTTCTTAAAGGTAAGCTAGAACTCTGTTTATAAAACTAAAACGTTTCTTGAATCATGATCATAACCAATCTGTTTGAATTCACAGAAGTACATGCCAGATTTGGCTGCCCTTTTCCCTCATACACTTGTTGATGTCAGTAGCGTCAAGGCTTTATGCTTCCGATGGTTCCCCAAAGGTAATAAAGATCATGTCATGTATGTGGACTATGCTTCTAGTAAAGAATGAGACTAATAAGCATATTTTTTTTGGATGTGACATAGAAAAAAGAAGAGCTCCTTCAAAGCAAAACAAACATAGAGCCATGGATGATATAAGAGAAAGCATCAAAGAGCTTAAGTACTACAAGGAAACAATATTCAAATCAAACAAAACAAGGAGGTGAGTGGAGTGAGATCTTGCCATATTCCTACTTATTAAATGAAGGATCCGACCCGTTTCAGTTTTTGGGAAATCAGCATAGTTGTTTTCAAATTATTATAATTATGTTCTTGAATTTTGCATTGTGAAACACAGTTTAATAGGGTCCAGATAAAACCCATACAAGATTCAGTTATTTAAATGGGAAAATATAGTTATTTTAATGGGTGTAATACCTAACAGAGCCAAAACTAAAGACAATATAAAAGAACATTTTGATGAGGGCAAAAAAATAAAATAATAATAACATTTTGGGTTAAATTGGTAAATGTAAAACAATTATCTAATTTTTGTGGAAACTTCTGATCAATTTAAAAGTTAGAAGAAATATCATTAAACATTTGAAAAAGTAGGGATTATTAAACCTGCAAAAACGAGATAAACAGAAGAGCTCGAGTTCATCTCCTCCGAGTTTGTTGGGATCTTTTTTTTAGAATAATTTTTTTTTTCATTTTTTTACCCGAAGATATCATTCATATATTCATTTTAAAGCCCTTAAAAACTCAAACGATAATTCTTTTACAAATTTGAGATTTTTAGTAAGTTTTCGAAACTTTGGTTTTTCTTTCTTCTTCGATTTTGTAACTTTCCGGTGACTCATAATCGGAAAATTTTGGTTTTGGATTAACCGATCTCCTCTGTGATTAGTTCAATTCCCACTCAAGAGTTAGGTAAGCTTAATCTTCCTTCCTTTAATTTATTTTTTATGGAAATGAGCTCAAAGATTTTTTTTAATGGTGTATTTTTTTTCAGGGAGATTTAGAGTTTGATCTATAGCTCTTTAGAAACCTCTTGATCATACGAATATAACGCCGCTGATATCTCATAATTTGGTGATCGGAGTCGATCGAAATTGGCTTGGTAAATTTTCCGATCTCAATGTTTCGTAGTCAAATCGGAATTTGTTAAGTCCGGTATTTGAGATCGGTTTTGAACTGGTATGACTAAATCGATCAAGATAGTGAACCGACTATAATTTGAGCCGGTTCATTTGTTTTTAAACCGGTTTTTGATAAACCGATTCAAGATTCGGATTTTTGTCTTCGAAACCATTTTCAGATGGTATGCTAAACATTTATTTTTGTATCAATGGATGAGTTTAGGTAAATTTGGTGTTCGAGAGCGTCATTAAAGTTAGACCTGAAGATATTTCCTAGTAAGTTCTATAATCTCTTATTAGGAATTTATTTTAAGATGAATTGAACAGTTTAGATTTATTTAATCTGATTTTACTAAATTGATTTAAAGTTAAATACTAAGGATAATCTAATCTTGTGAAATATTAACTTTCTAAAAGAAAACCTTTAATGTGAAGAATTTTTTAATAAATGTCAACAGAATCTTGTTTATATTTTTTTTAAGTTTAGTAAAAGTATTTTTTAACAATTGAACTTATGTGTTTTTAATCACCTTTTTTTTGTCTCCACCATAGTTTCTGTAAACTTGAGATCATCTACAAATAATTTTAAGCATCTTCTATAGATCTTCCATAAATCTTGATAATATCTTTTTAAATTGATTGAGAAAATATGTTTTTTTAAAATTATGTTAGATATTATGTTTATAATTATAAAACGAATTCAATTTTTGTTTACAAACATTTCATTTTTCAAAAAAATCTAAGTTCTTTATTTTGAAAACACAATTCATGTATATATATTAAAATCACAATTTACTTATATATATATACATATATTCTGTTCCATAAATTTGAGGAAATATTATCAATAGGTTAGAATGAGCTCCTAAGAATTAGTAACATTTCCTAAATTTTAGTAGTCAAAATATAGTGACAAGAACACCTTTCATCTATTACCCAAAATATTTTACTATTGGCTGTAATCAAATAACAAAAAATCATTCATGAATTAAAAATTTCTAAAAATTGATTTTTGAAAAAGTCAAATGGAATAGCTAACTGCTTCGAATATTTCTTAAAGTAAAATGCATAAAATTAAATAAATTCTTCTTGAACAGGCAAAATACACAATAATTTATCTCGAATATATATTTTTTTTCTTTCAGCAGAAATGCCATAAAATTCATAAAAGTCTCCATTATTTTGTTTTCTTTTTCTAAGCCTCACAAATTCGGTTCTCTCCCATTTTTGCAACAACCACTAGGCTTCTTTTACATAATCCAAGTTGAGAATTTTGTTAATGGATTATTTTTGATTCGTTACTTTGCTTAGATTAAAACTCAGTTTCTTATTACTGTGTCTATTTAATAGGCTCTATCTTTCTTATATGATTTGTAGAACTCAACTTTAATATTTATGCATGTGTACAGATGAAACTCACACAAGATGGGTAAACTTGGACATGATTCAGGATCATATGAAGATACAGAGAAAACTTTGAACAAAGGCCCTTGGACAGAAGATGAAGACAATCTTTTGATAGCTTATGTTGATAAACATGGTGATGGAAATTGGAATGCTGTTCAAAAACACTCTGGTCTTTCTCGGTGTGGTAAAAGTTGCCGTCTTCGTTGGGTGAATCATTTGAGGCCAGACTTGAAAAAAGGCTCTTTTACAAAGAAAGAAGAGAAGCGAGTTATCGAACTTCATGCTTTATTAGGAAACAAATGGGCAAGAATGGCTGAAGAAGTAAGCAACTCTGTTTTCTTGTTTCCTTACAGTTTTCTAGGCCTGAGAATGAAGAGTATAGGGTTGAGTACGGGTAGTTCGGGTCTCGGAAGCTACTATTCGAAGTATTTCAGATAATATAAGGGTCGGCTAATAGCAATTAAAATGTAGATACATTATAGAAAGTTTTGGATATCTTAAGAGGTTTTTGAATAGTTTTGTCACATATTGAGTTTTTATGTTTTTCAGCTACCTGGTCGAACAGATAATGAGATAAAGAACTTTTGGAACACAAGGCTTAAGAGACTACAACGACTTGGTCTACCTATATACCCTGAAGATGTTCGAGAGAAAGCAATGAATGCAGCAGCACAATCTGGTCTACACACTAATTCATTAGATGTTCGTAATAGGCAACACTCTTTGGAAGCAGGCACTCTTGAAATCCCTGAAGTTGATTTCAAGAACTTACCATTCAATCATTGTTCTTCCTACTTCCAGTCACTGCTTCAAAATGTTCCCACCAATGGTGGTTTTACGAGGCAGAGACAATATTTCTTTCAGCCTAATATGAACAACATGATATCATCTCCTTACATGGCTAACCAGAAAATGTTCAAGGACCAAGAAACCGTGGTTCCTTTTGCTGGTGGATATGCAATGAACGAGCAAAGTCCTGGGTTCTGGAACTATCCTTTTGTCGAGAGTAGTCAAGGACCGGCACCAGATAGCCATTTGTTTGATAATGCTACTACTTATTCTTCTCCTTCTGAACCTCTCTTTCAAGTGGTTGAGAAGTTGGAGCTCCCTTCATTCCAAAGTCTTGATTCTCATGAAGATCTTAGTAGTTGGGAAGTACAAGAATCTAACACAATGCTAGAACTTGAGTCAGACAACACTTTGTTCCAGTCTCCTCTGGCAGATCAAACTCCATCATCACTCTATGATGGATTTTTAGAATCAATTGTTTATGGATCATCAGGGGAAAGACAAGAAACCAATATTGATTCAGAGTCTTCTCTACTAAGCCATATAGAGATTACACCAGACAGCGAAAACACTAGAGGTAAATTTATATTTTGTTTTACTCCATGCATTAGACTCACTTTATTTGTTTGTGTATTCAATTAAGGAAGTAATCTCATCTCCATTTGCAGGACAAAACTTTAATTTTGAGTCGGATTTGGATTATTTTGGTTCTTCTTCATCTTCTTCAAATGAGAGACGTGATTCCTTTGATGGCGATTGGATAAGAGAACTTCTTGGTGAGGATAGAGATAGCACCAAGTAGAAGTGGTTTCTTTGGAAAAAGTATAACACAGAGTAATATTTTTCTTACTCTGAGTTGAGTAGATTAGTCATGCCTTTTCATATCCTAGTACTTTTGCTACCAAAAATAATCAACGAGATTTCACAAGTGTTCTAAGGATTTGATTAAAAGTAATGTTTTTGAAGTTGTAGGAGGGATCTTTTATCCTGATACTTGTTTCATGTGATTTTGAATGTTTTATGGTAAAGTTAAAACTGTTTTGGATCAATAGATTATATACCATGAAAAGTTTTGTGACATGTAATCAATCATATGAGACTCATAGAAGAAGCTTTGTTTGTAATGTTCTATAGCCAAACATTCAAAAACTTTCAACATAATACAGATGATAATGATAACTGAAATGGGAATACAATAAAGATAGGTTTCAGTATAGTTATTTAGCATCAACATGATGTGGCTTCAAAAATATAAATTATTTTGGGCTTCTCTGATACTTTTTTGTCAAACTATAATTATGTTCTACACAAGACAAACGAAGCTTTACACTATTAATCATTAGAATAACAATACACCATACCACAAGAAGTTAAATGAATATAGTTGTGTTATATTTTTTCTAAAATATATTTTTAATTATGTTATAATTATTTTAATATTTATAATTAAAAAATGCTATACTTATGTTTCAACTTAATTTATGTGTAAGTTCAGGTTACTTGTTGCATGTTTTAATTTAGTTGATGCTTGATTGAATATGAGCTATGAATGTGTTGATTATAATTCAAAATTTTACTTAAATGTTTAGTGCTGTCGTATGAGATTTGTGCATCCTTTTTCGGAAAGGAGATTAAATGTTTTGTTATAAATAATAATGATTATATATTATTTTTTACTTATCTTCTTAATTTCTTGGATTGGACACCAAGACTACTTGCTTGGACAGCAAGTCACTCGAAGACCTTTTTGGGATTTTTGAAAGATTTTGCTAATTGAAAAATACACTATTTTTGTATTTATTTTCTTTAAGATTAAAACTTTTATATGTAATATAACAAATTTTCATGATTTGAGTTAAATTTTCTATATTTCATAAATAAATAAAATTGAAATAATAATAATAATAATAGTAATTATTTTATTGTTATAGTTAAAATATTTGAGATAATAATTGTTTATCGAATTTCTATATGAAAATTCGCCTATATATATCAGAGTTTATAAATATTAAAAATTTATCTTTCAATGTTTATATGCATATAAGGAGAAATAATCTCCAATTTGTGAGTTTTAGTTTCATCAGTTTTGTTCTTATTCAATCTCAAAATATTATATTGGTATAGTCATTAATCATAAATGATTTTGATTAGTAATTATTTTTTAAAAATATATGAATTCTCTCTAAATAAGTTTTTTGAAATTGTTAGAATCTAGTTTAATGTTTTTGGTTAAATAGTATTAGATATAATTTTAAAATTTAATTTATGATAATTATTAACACTAATATTTTACATTAAATAAAACTTTAGTTTATCTCTCCAAAAAGTGTATTTTATTTTTAAAATATAGTTTTATAAAATATTATCAAGTTTGTTTTGTTAATTATTTGGAATATTATATCAAAAGAATTTCTCTCGTAAACGCATCATATTCGACAACATTAAGACTATCCCAATACGCAGCTACAATATTATGTATATGGAAAATGACATACATAATAGCGTATTATAAAAGAATAAAATATGCCATTAGGTTTAGAGAAATTTCTTCCTTTTTTAAATAAATATATTTCTTCCTTACATATTAATTTCACCTATTTTAAATCTATACTATATAAAAGTTGAAGCTTTTTGATACTAATATCATCTACGTATGATTTTATATACGACATCTTATTAGTCCACATCAATATTTAACAAATAAAATTATGATAACCTACCAAAAAACTTGAAAAAGAAAAATTGAGAATTGACAAAATATTAAGAAAGGAAAATTAATATCTGCCAAAAATTTTAAAATGAAAATATTGTAAAATTATACAACAAAATAATAGAAATCATACAAACTAATGAGTTTAATATATAAAGAAACGATGCATTAACTTATTACCAAAAACTTTAAAAGGAAAATCAAATTTTACAAAAATTAAAAAGAAAAAACATCATCAAAATATAAAACATAATAATAGAATTTATACAAAATATTGTTACAATATACAACAAAATAAAAATTATACAAACTAATGAATTTAGTATATAAAGAAACAATGCATTAACTTCTTACCAAAACCATAAAAAGGAAAATCAAGATATGAAAAAATTAAAAAGGGAAATCATAATCAAAATTACAACAAAATAATAGAAATTATACAAAAAATAAAGCTACGTTATGCCAAAGGCATCCACTTGAGATTATAGAAATGACATCTTATTGGTCCATATCAATATTTAACAAATAAAATTATGCTAACACACCAAAAACTTGAAAACAAAAAATCGATATTCACAAAAATATTTAAAAAGGAAAATTAACATTTGTCAAAAAATTTAAAAAGAAAAATATCATTAAAATATATAACAAAATAGTAGAATTGTACAAAATAACAAGTTTATTATATAAGAAAACTATGCATTAATTTTTTACCGAAAACTTAAAAAGGAAAATCAACATCTACAAAAAATAAAAAGGGAAAAAATAATCTAAGTATACAAAAAATTATAGAAATTATACAGGATTTTAGTATATAAGGAAATTATTCTCTGAATTCTTATTAATTAATAATTTTAAATGCAATTTATTTAAAAAATAAAATAGAAATCATACAAACTAACGCGTTTAGTATATACGGATATTATACATTAACATACTATCAATGATAATATTAAAATATGTTTTATTTTGATAACTTCATATTTTTAGAACATTAGAAAACATTAACCTACTAAAAACATAATTTAAAAAACGTAAACATCACCAAATAAATAAAATAATACAAATTATAAAAATAATAAGTTTAGTATATAAGGAAAATTATGTATTAACTTCTTATTAATAAATAATTTAAAAAGATATTATATTTTATAACTTCATATTTTTCGAAAATAACTAAGAAAATAAACGTCAATAATTAACAACATTTCTTACACTAGCCTACTAAAACTTTAAGAAAAATTGTCATCTGTCAATAGTATAAAAGGGGAAAATATCTCCAAAATAAAGATTAAATAATAAATTTATTAAAAATAATTATTTTATTATATAAGAAAATTATGGTTTAACTTGTTATTAATAAATAATATTAAAAGCTATTTTATTTTCATAACTTCATATTTTTCGGAAAAGTAAATAAGAAATTATTTAATATTAATAAGAACAACCTTTAAAATAAAGACAGTTAGTATTATAATATTTCAGAATCAACATTTAGTCTTTTATATATTATATATAAATAAAGAAAACTAAATAAATTAAAGTTTTAGATAATAAGATAAAACCTCATAAAATGAGGAAAAAGAAAAATGGGAATACACAGTAAAAATATAGAATGAAATATCCAAAAACTTACTGTTTAGACTCAAAATATATATTATAGATTTAAATTTTATTAAACTTACAAAATATTAGAAAACATAATTCCTTGAAAATGTAGAAGACCCTACAAATTATTAAGATAAATCATATATTATATAATCAATAGATGAATCATATTTTATGTGCTCAATAGATTTATATTTTAAAGTTAATTAGTCATTCTTTGAAATTTTAGATATTAAAGTTACTAATATTTGTCAAATACTAAAAATATTATTATCATATTTTATTATAAAATATTCATGCGTAGCATAGTATCAAAACCTAGTCTATATTATATAAAAGTTAAAACTACTTGATGCTAAATACGTCCACGTAGGATTTTACAAATTCGACTTTATTGGTCCATGCCAATATTTATCAAATAAATTATTCTACCCTACCAAAAACTTGAAAAAATCAACATTTACCAAAATATTTAGAAAGGAAAATTAACATATGCCAAAATTTTAAAATGAAAAATATCGTTAAACTGTACAATAAAATAATAAAAATTATACAAACTATGAGTTTAATATATAAGGAAATATTGCATTAACTTCTTACCTTAACTTAAAAATAGAAATTAATATCTACAAAAAAATAAAATGGGAAAACATTGTAAAAATATACAAAAAATATAATAGAAATGATACAAATTTGTTTTGAAGCTACTTTATGTTAAAGGCATCTACATGAGATTTTATAAATGATATTTTATTGGTCCACATCAATATTATAAAAATAAAATTAAGCTAACCTACCAAAAACTTGAAAATGAAAAATCGATATTTACCAAAATATTTAAAGGAAAATTAACATCTGCTAAAAATAAAAAAGCAAAATATCACTAAAATATACAATAAATAATAGAAATTATATAAAATAAAGAGTTTAGTATATAAGAAAACTATGTATTAACTTGTTACAAAAAAAAACTTAAAAAGGAAAATCAACATCTGTAAGAAAATAAAAAGGGGGAAAATCATCAAAATATACAACAAAATAATGAATTTAGTATATAATGAAACTATGCATTAACTTCTTATTAATGAATAATTTTAAAGACATTTTATTTAACCAACAAAATAATCAAAATTATATAAAATAACGAATTTAGTATATACAAAAATATGCATTAACTTATTATTAATGATCAATATTAAAAGATATTTTACCTTCATAACTTAATATTTTTTAGAAAACCAATATTTTATACTATATAAAAGTTGAAGCTACTTGATATTAAAAGCGTCCACGTAGGATTTTAGAAATGACATCCTATTGGTGCATGTCAATACTTAACAAAATATCTTATACTAACCTACCCAAAATTTTAAAAAACAAATCAATATCTGTCAAAAAATTTAAACGAGAAAACATCATCAAAATAAATAATAAAATAGTAGAAATGATACAAAATAACGAATTTAGTATATAAATAAACTATGTTCTAACTTCTTATTAATTAATAATTTTAAAAGATATTTACTTAAAAAATAAAATAAAAATTATACAAAATAATGAGTTTAGTATATACAGAAATTATACATTAACATATTATCAAAGATTAATATTAAAAAATATTTTATTTTCATAATTTCATATTCTTAGAAAATTAATGTCAATATATAACAAAATTTCTTACATTACCCTACTAAAAACTTTAAAACGAAAAATTGATATCTACCAATAATTTAAAGAAGGGAAAAACCACCAAAATAAACAAAATAATATAAATTAAAAATAACAAGTTTAGTATATAAGAAAACTATGCATTAACTTTTTATTAGTGAATAATTTTTAAAAGATATTTTATTTTTATAATTTCATGTTTTTCAAAATGAACAATATTTCTTACACTAACCTACTAAAAACTTTAAGAAAATTGATATCTGCCAATAATTTAAAATATCCCCAAAATAAACAATAAAATAAGAAAATTATATAAATAATTAGTTTAGTATATAAAAAATTAGCATTAAATTCTTACTGATGAATAATATTAAAAGATTTTTTTATAACTTCATATTTTTTTTCAGAAAATTAATTAAGAAATTATTTAATATTAACAAGAACAACCTTTAAAATAAAAGCAGCTAGTATAATAATATTTCAGAGTTAATATTTAGTCTTTATATATTGTATATAAATAAAGAAAATTAAAGGTTCGATCGGTCTTCGTCTTCATTTCTTTTTAATTGTTGATGTAAAGCTCCAATTCCATTTCAAAGGTTTTCTCTTGACTCCAGAAAGTATGAATACCTAAAACGACACAAAACACTGAAAACTATCATATTTGTATTGAAAAGACTCATGATTCAATGTCAAAAGACTCTAAAATCAAGAGAAATAAGGGCTAACATATATTTGGCCATAAAGAAAAAAATAAAAGCAAGGGAAGATAATGCATTTGGTGATAAAATCATGGAGGCGGTGGATTAGGGTTTTCAAGGTATCTTGTCTTGAGATAGAAGCAGTGACTTGTGACCATCCTTGTATATCATAATATCTTGTACACCATCACTACAAGAAATCAACCGGAAAAGATGTTTAATGTTCAAATTTTCTGATGGATTTCTGACGGAAGGATGAGAATTCATCGGAAATGAGTCGGTTTTGACGAGTATTTTTATGAAGAATAATGGCTATAATGTTTGGTAAAAATATTCGTCAAAACCGTTATGATGGATTCTCATACTTCCATCAGAAAAGCTAGAAAATTTGCACTCTCTCGGAATATTCCGATTTCCGATGGTATCAAATCATTGTAATTCTGTCAGAAAATCGTTGGTATTTTCAGATGGACGCTTCGTCCATCAGAAATTATGTCGGTTTTGTGGTAGATTTCATGTAGTGCACTATTACTTGTACAATGCCATGTTATCTATACAATTTTTATATGTCATGGCACTATGTTTCACACATTGAAATATCATGTACACTATATCTCGTAAACCACTATGCCCCATATGTTTTCATGTCATGCACATCAGCATCTTCTGCACACCATTTAAAAATATTTAAAATTATTTAATAATTTAATAAATTATTTAAAATTATTTAATAATTTAATAAATTATTTAAAATCTATGTTTTTATAAAAATAAAAAATAAAAATATTATTTAAAAATTTTAAAATTACAAAAAATTGATATTCTTCACGTTTTTTTAATTTAAAATTTTTAAATTATTCAATTTTATAATTTGATTATGTTATATTATATTATGTTAATATATACGTTTAAATATATATATTTATTATAAAATTAATTAAACCGCTTAAACCGCCTAAAATCGCTTAGGCCCCGACTAGGCGTTCTACGCGCTAGGCGGAGGATCACCGCCCGACTAGCGCCTAGCGCTTTCTTGAACATTGCTAAATAGTGATTATGAGTGTAATAGGAAATTGTAAATAATAAAAAGTTTTTTGGCTAATTAAGTTTGAAAAATATTTTATAATTCCAATTCACTATAATTTTAAGAGTTTATTTAAGGGTATTTATCTTCTTTTTGTAACGAATGTTAAATTTGAGTAAAACTAATTAAGCTAATGTTATGACTTCGAATAGTGGTAACCGGAATTTAAACTAATTAAGATACTATGATTTTCTTTCTCCAAAAGTTATTTAATTAAGGTTTATGACTTCTTGGTTACCAACAAAAACACGAAAATGCATAATAGAAATTAACAATACAACGGTCAGCTAAAGAAATAGAAGTAAGTTGATGATTAGTTTCAGAAGATAACATATCACCAATCATACAGCTAAATCTAACAAGCCAATAACAAAAAGAAAATAAAAACACACACACACTACATAAAAGCATCAATTCAAATACGAAGAAATTATATCATCAAGTATGATCATGCTTGGCCACCACGTCTCACACGACCAGAAGATGAAGCACCATCGTTTATACTCAGTCTTGAGATAGCCATGTCGCATAATTGATCATGTAACTCAACAAAAGTTTGGTGCATTTGCTGACACTGCTCCACGCTCAAGTCTTCCACGGGAGTGTTCCACCACATTTTGGTTAACTTCTTTTCATTTCTCGATTTTTTCAACAGTTTCAGCTTCTCATTAACCATCACAAACTCTTCTTCGAGTGCCTCAAAGTTTTTAAGGAGCTTCTCGATCCTTTGCTTGTTGTGAGCTTCCACTAGCGGTCCAACATCGTTTTTGTCAGGCTGTTCTTGTCTGGAAGGGTTGTTTAACCGCCCATCAATTTCTTCCATGGAAGGATGTGAAAATGTATATGGCTTTCCTCCTTCAGAGAAAACCAAGAAAGCCGGTTCTACATCGAATAATGCTATGAGCTCATACATCTTCTTGAGAATTCCGGCTTTACGTTTTGAGAACGTTATCATTCGATCTGCATAGGTTTTGACCACCTTCATCTCGATCTTTTGTTTCCCCTTTGTTTGCTTCATTGCCATTCTTGCAGAAACAAAAGAGTTTGAATTGTAGTAAGTGTTTTAGTTTTGTTGGCGTTATAAAACCAGATTCACTAACACAATCTATTTATAGGGAAAGAAAGAGATACAACTATGAACTGTTTCTAAACATTAAATGTGAATCTCATGGAAATTTGACTAGTTATTTGGCAATATTTTTAATATTATAAATAAACTTCTAAGTTGTTGCAAAATTAACCGGTCAACACATTGCCAACGGTAATTCAATTGACATAATAGTTAATCTTTGAGAAGGTGTATGCCACTAGACGATATTAACTTGGTTTAAACATTCAACGAGTTAATATTATGCCAATTAAGTTACCATGGTACTATGTTGAATAATTAATTTGAAAAAGAGTTTATAAGTTCTTTAAAATAATTAAGTTGTTGCCAAATGGCTAGTCAAGTTATCATGAGATTAACCTTTTAATATGTTATGATTTCACATCTGGAAAAATTATATGTCACGCAAGGACTTGTCCAACAAAAATGGTGGTCCCGATCAAAAATAAAATTGGTTGCCCATTTATATATTTTACAAAAATAGGGGCCCAAACCACGATCTACAGAAGAGATTCTGGAAACTCTAGCAAAACTCCCGGTTCATAAAAGAATACTTTGATGAATTTGAACACTTACAAAACCGGCTGCAGCTTGATGACCGCAAGAAAACCTTGATGGCGCAGTTCCTAGATGAGATGTAAGACCGAATCGTTTGCAAGATCAAGATGCAATCTTACCGTGGGTTTGAAGAGCTGCTACATCTAACGATCCAAGTGGAGTCCCAAATCCGTAGGAAGATCGCCAGCATCCTACAAACCCATCCACACCACAATTGGTCTCCGAACCAAGCGGTTCTACCAGCTGGACCTCGAACCAACGAAGGCCCCAAGGCCATTGCCGTGGATACACATTTCAAACCAAGCCAGCCAGAGGTACCTGTTGAAAAGAAGATGAAGTGGAGCTTGTGGAACAAGCAACTAAGCACATCTTGTGCAAGTAACTAAATTCTTGGACTCCTAAATATATATGTGGTTGGTTTGTAACTAAGAGAAAGAAGCATTAGAAGTCTTGACAAGGACTTGTAGCTGTTGGAAGAAGAAACCAAAGAGAAGATAACAAGGAAGAGTCACGAGCGCTTTAAGGAACAAGGAGCTGCCACTTTCAGTCTTGGAGCGTCCCAAGACTCCAATCCCAACTATCCATGTTCCTTTCATTCTTTTTGTAGTTGACTAATGTTTGTCTATAAATGTATGAGTAAATACATTGTAAAAGATTAAGTTAAGAAAATCAAAAACATCCTTCTCTTCTCTTAGCATTCATATTCTCTCTTCTTGCCCTTTTTATCTTCCGCAAAGAAACACTCTAAAGATCACTTAAGATCTCTTTAAACTTTCATGGTATCATAGCATAGCTCTATTCTTGTTTGAGATTAAAACTCTGATTGATTCAAGATCTCAAGTTCCCGATTTCATCTTCTAAATAAACTTTGTTTTTCATACTATCCAGCGGTCCATAGCTGAATTCATCCTTTTAACCTACGGTCTATAGCTGTTCATCTTTTCTCCACAAGCTACTCCATGGATAACAACAAGATTATCTCTCCCTGTCACTCTTAAGAGAGCTGACAACTACCTCTTGTGGGCTAGAACCACGAGGGCCGTTCTAAATGGGAAGAAAGTCTTCCATCATGTCGAACCGGAGGAAGGCAAAGAAAAGTCCAAAGCTTATGAAGCATGATTCTCTGAAGATCAATCTGTCCTGGCGGCCCTTCAAGGCTCACTGGATATTACTGTCCTTGAAGCCTACTCCTACTGTGAGAGTGCCAAAGAGCTATGGAACACTCTGAAAAATGTCTTTGGAAATATATCAAAGCTAACCCAGGTCCTTGAGATCAAAAGAAGTATTAACCAGCTGAGCCAAGGAGATGTTGACTTTAACACGTTCTTTGGAAAATTCAGATCTTCTTGGACAGAGCTGGAAATGTTGAGACCACACACCCTAGATGCAAATGTTTTAAATGAAAGGAGGGAGCAAGATGAATTATTCTCACTTCTTATGGTGTTAAACCCGGCTTATAATGACTTTGTCAAGCACATCTTGAGAGGAACCAAACTGCCAAGTCTTGATGAAGTATGCTCTCAAATCCAGAAGGAACAAGGATCTCTTAGACTGTTTAGGGGCAAAAGAGGAGAACTGGTGCTGGCAAATACAGCTGAAGGAGTAACTGCAAACAAAAGCTTCTACCGCCGGGGAGATAATGCTCCTTTGATGTGCAGCTACTGTAAGAAGCCTGGCCATGCAAAGGAGAAATGCTTTAGCCTTTATCCACATCTCAAGAGGTTTTCTGGTGGCTCACACACAAGCAAGTGGAATTCACACCTTCACCATCAAGGTCATTGGAGGGACAACTCAAACCGTGAGCAAAGAGACTCCAAAGCCCATCTTGTCACATGCGGTTTATCCTCTGTCCATGAGAACGTGTCTCTAACTCCAGCTCCAAACTCTGAGTTTGTGAAGAAGTCAGACCTTAAGAACTCCTCTTCATTTTCATGTGGTTTTGGCTTCAATGTTGGTGTAACAAATGATGATATTTGACATGCTAGATTAGGCCATCCTCATTATAAGATCTTGAACTTATTATTTCCTAATATTCAGGTCCAAAATAATGATTGTGAGGCTTGTATTTTAGGAAAACATTGCAAATCTGTCTTTCCTAGATCTTCCACTTTTTATGAAAATTGTTTTGATCTGATTCATTCAGATGTTTGGACTGCCCTTTGTTTGTCTAGAGAAAACCACACATATTTTTTGTCACCTTTATTGATGAAAAATCCAAGTATACATGGTTAGCCTTGCTTCCATCAAAAGATAGAGTTTTAGAAGCATTTATCAACTTTCATGCCTATGTTACTAACCAGTGAAAATATTGAGATCAGATAATGGTGGAGAATATATAAACCATGCCTTCTAGCAATTTTTAAGCACAAATGATATCCTTCAACAAACAAGTTGCCCATACACCCCAACAAGATTCTGGTATCCCGGGATGTAAGGTTCTTGGAAACTCAAGGATACCATTCATAAAAGAACTGGGAGAGCCTCCAAAATCTCTTTCATTATCAATCCAAACGTGCAGCTCATCTCCAGACCTTACTTGACAACCTCAGCCTTGGTCCACTTGGGGGACAGTCCATTCCTCAGCCCACAGCTCCTCTTGCTCCTGAAGGGGAGATGATGCATGATCATGATCAAGCAGAGACTGCGGACAGAGAAGATGACACTAAGGATTCAAGCAATGCACATGAAGAAGTAGGTCGGTAAGACACAATTAGAGTAGAGAATGAGAGAACACAAGGAGCTTCGACATCAGCTAAAGGTATGGAACTTAGGAGAAGTCAGAGATTGAGGAACACTAGAATAGAAAATGAGAGAACACAAGAAGCTCATCCATCAGCTGAACCAACCTTGGAACCTAGGAGAAGTCAGAGATTGAGAAACACTAGAGTCTACTACAATTATCATGCGGTTGCTCATCCTTCACAGGCCTGTGCTCTTTAGCTTATATATCACAAGAGCATCATGCTTACATCATAAGTCTAGACCAATAAAAGATACCAAAAACGTATGAAGAGGCTAAAGAGAAGAAGGTTTGGAGGGATACAGCTGGAGAAGAAATTGCAGCAATGGAGAAAAATCATACATGGGATGAAGCAGTATTACCTAAAGGAAAGAAGACTGTGAGTTCTAAATAGGTATTCACAATCACGTACAAGAGCAATGGGGAGATTGAAAAGTATAAAGCTACACTAGTTGCAAGAAGATTCACACAAACTTATGGAGAAGATTATAGAGACACTTTTGCTCCTGTTGCCAAACTACACACTGTGCGAGTAGTCCTCTCTATTACTACTAACTTGGAATGGGAATTATGGTAAATGGATGTAAAAAATGCTTTCCTTCAGGGGGAGCTTGAAGAAGAGTGTACATGACACCACCACCAGGTCTCAAAGACATTGTCCAACCTGGGAAAGTACTTAGACTAAGGAAAGCAATATATGGTCTCAAGCAATCTCCTAGGACATGGTACAGAAAGCTAAGTGTCACTCTCCTTGATTGCGGCTTCATTAGATCAGAAGTTGACCACACTCTGTTCACTATGCAAAACCATAAAGGTATTATAGCCATTCTCATATATGTAGATGATATTATCATCTCTGGGAATGACAAGGTTGGTATTCAAGAAACTAAAGCCTATTTAAGCTCAATATTTGATATTAAAGATCTGGGAGAACTAAAGTACTTCCTTGGGATATAAATGTGAAGATCAAAGGAAAGTCTCTTCTTATCACAAAGGAAATATACTCTTGACCTGTTGAATGGAACATGTACCTTAGAGGGAAAGATAGTAAAACACCATTGGAAGATGAATACAAAGTTCACCAACAAAAGGATCCCAAGGAGAATCAATTATTTAAAGATCCTAACCTATACTGCTGGCTTGTTGGTAAACTCATCTATCTTACTCTAACTAGACCTAACTTATGTTTTTCTGTGAACCAGATCAGTCAGAATATGCAAGCACCATGAATGTCCCATTGGAGAATGATTGACCGCATTTTGAGATACCTCAAGGACACCTCAGGACAAGTCATTTGGATGGGATGTAATGCAAACACATAAGTGGTGGGTTATTGTGATGCAGATTGGGCTGGGATAGAGAAGATAAAATGTCAACAACTGGCTATTGTACGTTCATTGGAGGAAACCTAGTCACTTGGAAGAGCAAAAAACAAAAGATAGTAGCATGTTCTAGTGCTGAAGCTGAATATCGAGCCATGAGGAGATTAACCACAGAACTGATGTGGTTAAAGATGCTGTTGAAGGATTTGGGAAGAGAGATCACTACACCAATCACTATGCACTGTGATAATCAAGATGCAATTCATATAGCCTCAAATTCAGTCTTTCATGAAAAAACCAAACATATCGAGGTGGATTACTATAAAGTAAGGGAGAAAATGCAGCAAGGAGTCATCTTATCGTACTACACAAAAAGCTCTGACCAACTGGCTGATATCTTCACTAAAACGGCCAGCCTAAAGACATGTCAGTCTGTTCATGAGAGGCTCGGCCTTGTGGAATTATTCAAGACATGTGCTGAAGATCCCTAACTGTGATGATCACACTCTTTTCCCTTATGTATAGTTTTTCTCCTAAGTGGTTTTGCTTAATAAGGTTTTTAATGAGGTGTTATTCACAGTTCCAAGCTTCATCATAAAATTATTATGATTAAATTTTGAGGGGGAGTTGAAAAAAAGAAGAAGAAGTGGAGCTTGTGGAACAAGCAACTAAGCACATATTGTACAAGTAACTAAATTCTTGGACTCCTAAATATATATGTGGTTGGTTTGTAACTAAGAGAAAGAAGCATTAGAAGTCTTGACAAGGACTTGTAGCCATTGGAAGAAGAAACCAAGGAGAAGATAACAAGGAAGAGTCACGGGCGCTTTAAGGAACAAGGAGCTGTCACTTTCAGTCTTGGAATGTCCCAAGACTCCAATCCCAACCATCCATATCTCTTTCATTCTCTTTGTAGTTGAACTAATGTTTGTCTATAATGTATGTGTAAATATATTGTAAAGGATTAAGTTAAGGAAATCAAAAACATCCTTCTCTTCTCTTAGCATTCATATTCTCTTTTCTTCCCCTCTTTATCTTCCGCAAAGAAACACTCTAAAGATCACTTAAGATCTCTTTAAAATTTCAGTACCTAAACCCTATCGGCCTGACCCAAGACGCAAAGCCAGCACCGGACGCAACTGAGATGTGATCTGCTACAAGTGCCAGAGGCTAGGCCACTGCTCAAGGGATTGCCCAAACAACAGATCGATTATCATTACCGCTGAAGGCCACTATGAGTCCCACGATGAGTAACCAGCCAAGGAGGACGTCCATGATCCCATCTAACCAAACAAAGAAGTTGAATATCCAGACATTGGTGATCTGCTGGTCATCCAGAGGAGCCTCAGCACTCTCTCCCTTCCTGAACCGGCCAACCAGCAAAACAATATCTTCCACACTCATTGCACCATTAATGGAAATGTTTGCAGTTTGACCACCGATGGTGGGTCTTGTACCAGTGTTGCCAGTTTTCACCTCGTGACCAAACTTTCTCTCCCTACTAGTAAACATCCTCGCCCCTATAAATTGTATTGGTTAAACAACAAGACTGTTATTTCGATCACTGAACAAGTGGAGCTTACTTTTAGCATAGAACAGTACCAAGACTCGGTATGATGTGATGCCATACCTACGAAAGCTAGTCGCATTCTCTTAGGACATCCATGTCAGTTTGACAAGGACACCACCCATAACGGCCGAAACAATTTCTATTTCTTTGTGCATGATTCTAGGCGTATTAACTTAGCTCATTTGTCATCCAACCAAGTGCATGAATTATAAACTAGGTTGACCAAAGATATTTCTTCCCGACCCAACTTTCTTATTTCCATTCGTGAAATTTGTAAAACCATCGGCAATGAGTGCCAAGTTATTCTAATGGTTTACAAGGATTATTGATCGCATGTACCACAGAAGAACTGATTCCATAAGAGCTCCAGAGGGTCCTGCAAAAGTTTGCTTCCATCTTTCCCAAAGAGATCCCAAATGGATTGCCCCAGCTGAGAGGCATAGAGCATCACATAGACTTCATCCCAGGAGCCTCCCTTCCAAACCGTTCCACCTACCGTGTCAATCCTAAAGAAGCCAAGGAGCTTAAATGGCAAGTTACCGATCTTATGGCCAAAGGATATGTCTGAGAAAGCCTCAGTTCGTGTGCTGTTCGAGTCCTCTTGGTTCTAATGAAAGATGGAAGTTGGTGGATATGTATAGATTACCGACCCATTAACAATATTATGGCCATGTACTGGCATCCTATTCCCCGCCTGGATGATATGTCGGATAAACTTAGTGAGACATCCATCTTTTTAAAGGTCAACTTGAAGAACGGATACCATCAGGTCAGAATGAGAGAAGGCGACGAATGGAAGACGGCGTTCAAAACCAAGCAGGAGATGTACAAGTGGTTCATCATGTCCTTTTCTCTATCCAATGTGCCTTCCAACTTATGAGGTTGATGAACCATACCCTTCGCGCATACATCAATAAGTTTGTGGTTATCTACTTCGACGACATATTGGTTTATAGCAAGGACCTTACTGACCACGCTGATCATCTGGAATCCGTCCTACAAACCCTCAAGCAGAAAGAGCTTTTATGCCAACATGAAGAAGTGCGTGTTTGGTGCTAAAGAGTTGGTTTTCCTAGGGTTTGTCATAAGTGGCCAAGGGTTGAAAATAGATCAAGAGAAGAAAAAGACCATCCAGGACTGGCTCACCCCAACCAATGTCAGCCAAGAAACGAGGTTCCATGACTTGGCTAGTGTCTACCGCTGCTTTGTTTGAAACTTCAGTTCACTGGCCGCTCTCCTGACGGCCTTGGTCAAGAAATCCACAGTTTTGTCTAGGAAGAGCAACAAGAGAAGGCCTTCCACTCGGATCACGAGACCTTGAAGCATCTCACGGGCCAAACCAACCTGAAGAGACGCCATACAAAGTGGCTGGAGTTCATCGAGATGTTCCCTTACATCTTTATGTTTTTCTCTGAGGCTTATTCTTTTCTAAACAATTCTTTATCTTTATCTTTTTCTTTTGTCTTTTCCTTTTTCTCTTCTGAGTCTAGATCTTTTCTTTTCTTTTCTTTAAACTTTTCCAAATCCTTTACGCTTCAATTTTTTTTCTAACTCCCAACTCCCAGAACTTATATTTTCTTTTCTTCTCAAAAACCTAGAATGAATGTCAGACTCGGATTGTAAACTCGATATGATGAAACCAAGTTACGCAACCTGAAGACATCAAACACGTAACCAATTCCCAAAATGAATAACCTCAATAGTTCTAAATGATCCAAGAGATGTGAACCATACTATATGAGATTATATCCTTGTCAGCTCTAACCTAACACGTTCTAACAAAGCTCAATTAATTAGAAACAATCTCACAATCTCACAGAACGTATTAATGGCTTGAAAGAAGGTTAGGGTTATGGGAATGGATTATAACTGTTCCAAATATGGAAATCAACTACTTGGGTTAACAAAGAGTGGTAGAAAGAAAAAGAAAATCCAAGTATGTATATGGTATTCATGAAACAATTCACATTGCATAAAAAGATAATTGAAAGTCCAGATTAGGTTCTATTAGATAGAAAGATGAATTCAAATCACAGCAAGATTTTAGTGTAGCCTAGATGCAAAGCTAAGTAATTAGAACAGGGTTCTATCTTAACTTTGAACTCAACTCATTTATCCAGCAAGCTTACAAGATAATTTCATTATTTTCCCTTTATGTAATGCAGTAATCATATATGAAAATATTAGACTCAATCCTAAAATGTAAATGCAACTACCTGAACACTGTTTTGTAAAATAAGTTTTCAAAAAAATTTCAATTTGTTTATGTTTTTCTATGCCTTAAATGAAATGCTTATGCAAACTTAAAGATGAAAATTTGAAAATATGAAACATAGAAAACATGGTTAAATACTCCCTAGATATTCTCCCAAACTTAAATCACACAGTCTTTTGTGTGATAAAGAATCTGAAGAAGAAGCTAGGGTTAAAGATGAACTAAAGACTCTAAACAGGAATGATATTTACAATGAAGTGATAGAGTCGTATTGGGCCATCTTGGGCCACCGACATTATAATCTATAATCTAATTAATTGGGTTAATCCAAACATGTATATAAGCTTAGGTCTTTGTATCAAGAGCAATAAGAAACCCTTTAACAAACTTCCAAAGGTTCTTGACATGGTATCATATTCTTAACCAAATTATACAAATTTTATTTTTGGCTTTTATCGATCCTTGATTCTTGTTATTTTTGTTCCTTTAAAAAAACATACTTTTGTTACAAAGACAACATGACGTTCATTGATGTGGATTATAAGCATCGTGTCATGGACTTGATCTGTTGGGATCAAACCGTGTGGCCCTAGTCTCTCTATCTGCCCTAGATGAATAGACTAGGCACCCTAACCCTCAAGAATTTTGATCCTTTATGCAAAAAGAACTCAGAAAGAAAGAAGAGATTGAAAAAGATAAGTGAATACTGAATTGCTCTGGTATTGATAGAAAATGTTGGATGATTACAAATGAGGGTGTGACCCCCTATTTATACAAAAACACCTCCAGAATGGATGGTGGAGATTAAACTGATATAAGGGCCAATATTGAAGATATGACCATAATTACAAGTTACCTATAAATGATGGATGATTTGAAGGGATCTGATTAATATTCTCAATAAGTGCTAGGCAGATATGTAGGGATTTGACTTGGTGATAAAGTCTTGGAGATATCCTACCATATTTGGCCAACCTTGTAGAACCTTCTTGTGATTGATCCAGACCAAAAAAATGAGTGCAAGGCCTATAAAAGTATTGAGGAAAGGACTGTAACCTCTTGGTCCGGCCCATAGACATGATGAAAAGATTAGGGCCGTTACACTCTCCCCCACCTAATTCAACGATGCCCTCATCGTTGAGTATGCCTTAAGTTGCTCTTTGAACTGCCACAAGTCACCTTCTCGCTCCCATGTTGCTTCTAAATCCGGTGATCCTTTCCACTGAATAAGGAAGTGTGTTTGACGCGGCACACCCCGCTTCTGGACTACTCTTGATGTGACCACTTCTTCAATCTCTATGTCGTAGGACTTGGTCATGATTGGCGGTACCCGTGTTGATTGCCCACGACTTTGATCCTCAATATCTTCATGATATTGCTTAAGCATGCTGACGTGAAAGACCGGATGAATATTCAAGGAATCGGGTAAATTGAGTTTGTAGGACACTTTACCCATTTTAGCCATGATCATGAAAGGTCTTTTATATCTCCGGATTAAGCCCTTGTGCATGCTCCGGAAGATTTTGAACTGGTGGGGAAGGAGTTTCACCAATACTTGATCACCTATCTGGAACTCAAGTGGACGCCGCTTCTCGTCGGCCCACTTCTTCATCCGTTTTCGAGATTTCTCCAAACAAATTGTTGTATAGTCAGCATGATCTTCCCATGTTTTGGCCATCTTTTGTGCTCCTGGACTGTGTCTTGTTGTGTGCCATGGCTAGCATATGGGGATTTGCTGGCTGTTTCCCGATGGCAAGCTCGAACGGACTCTTTCCTATTGTTTTACTCCGCTGCAAGTTATATGAGAATTGGGCAATGTCCAACAACTTTGCCCAGTCTTCCTGATTGGCACTTACGAAATGCCGAAGGTAATAATCCAATAGAGAATTTGCCCATTCTGACCTTTTATTTGTGGGTAGAAGCTGGTAGAGAAATTAAGCCCAGTGCCCAAGGTTTTGAACAACTCTGTCCAAAGTCTCCCCATAAATTGTGGATCTCGGTCACTTACAATATTTCGGGGTAGTCTCCAGAACTTGATCACGTTTTTGAAGAATGCCCGAACTGCTCCTTCTGCTGTGTAGTCTCTTGGACATGCTATGAAAATACCATACTTCGAAAACTGGTCAATGATCACCATGATTGAACCAAACCCTTCGGATTCAAGTAAGGCGCTGATAAAGTCTAAGGAAACCGATTCCCAAGGTCTTTCTGGTATGGGTAATGGTTCCAACAACCCAGCTGGTTGTTTATTCTCCGCCTTGTCTTGCTGATACACAAGACAAGTCTTCACATATAGCTCCATGGTATCCCGCATTCGTGGCCAAAATAAACAGCTTCTACAAGCGCGCTTATCCGTTTTTGCCCCGGATGTCTAGCCCTCTGAGTGTCATGACATTCTCGGATGATATCACGTTGTAAACTCCCGTGATTGGGCACGTAAACTCGTCTACCTTTGGTGTAGAGTATCCCATCTTCCACCCAAAACTAGAAGGTCTTTCCCTCTAAAGCCAACTTTACCAACGCCTTGGCTATGGGATCCTGATCGAGTCCCTCCCGAACATGACTCAAGAATGTACTCTCAACATTACCTTTCCCTGGTTGGAAGATCTGGTTCATCAGTGTGCAGAACGTTACAGGTGCATTCCTAAGGCCAAAGGGCATAACCAGCCATTCAAATGAACCATACCTTGTAACATATGCCGTCTTAGGTTCATCACCTTCGGCAATCCAAACTTGATAGTAACTCTTCTGTAGATCCATTTTGGTATAGATCTTTGCACTTCCCAACCTATCAAACAGATCCGCGATCAGAGGAATCGGATAGCGGTTCTTGATGGTTACCTTGGTAAGCGCCCGGTAATCCACACACATCCGCGAAAAACCATCATGCTTCTTTTGAAACAACATCGGGGCGCCATATAGAGCCTTGGATGGTCTTAACATTCCCGTTGAAAGCAGCTCGTCAAGTTGCTTCCTTAATTCTGCGAGTTCAGAGGGGGCCATTCTGTACAGAGCCATCGCAGGTGGTTTAACTCCAACTTCTAGCTCGATCTGATGATCCACCTCTCTCCTAGGTGGTAACTTCTCCGGAAGCTTAGTTGGCATCATGTCCTTATTCTGCTCAAGGACTTTCTCAATCATGGGTGGAATGGCTGAGACTTCTCTAAACTCATCATCCAACTTCAGCACAGCAAGATATGTCTTCTCGCCCCGTCTTATCCCCTTTGAAAGTTGCCTAACTTCGCCATTCTTCTCCTTCGGGACTTTCAGAGTGGGGATCATGCACGGTGAACCCTTCTCAAGGATGCAGACTGTGCTGAGAGTATGCATCGGTATAGCCGAAACTTGTCTTTGGAATTCAAGACCTAACACCACCTTGAAATCATCCATAGGTACAACGAAAACGTTTACTGTACCTTTCCATACTCCAAGGCTCAGTGGAACACCCTGTGCAACACCATGGAGTGGTCGAGCTTTGGCATTCACGGACTTTAGCCAACCATCCCCCTTAACCCATGTCAGGCCAAGTCTCTTCGCTTCTCCTTCCGAGATGAAGTTATGGGTGGCACCAGTGTCAACCATTGCTTGGGTTGTTTATCCGTTGATGTTTACATCCACATACATCAATCCCTTACTTGCTCCCTTTTGCGCTGGAGACGTTGTTAGGGCATTAAGCAGTTGTAAGGACCCAAGCACCCCTGGCTCTTCATAAGCATCCGCCTCTGCTTTCTCGATGAGTGCAGATAAAGATCTGAGTTTTGGGCAATCCCTTGCTGGATGTGGTCCTTTGCACACATAACAACCACTTTTGGAACAAAAAAGCGTTTTTTGGCTTCATACTCTTCATGCACTGTACTCTTTCCATGGTTCCGAGTGTAAGATAGTTGTAGTGAATCCTTCCTCTCTCCTCCACCCCTTTGCATAACCTTCCTCTTGTAGGCTTTGGGTTAGGCTGTGCAGAAGTCCGAGAGGGAATCAGCAGTTGCGATAGCGTCGTCTTTGGAATTAACACCCCGGCGTTGCAACTCTTGCTTCGCCCATCCTTAGAGTCCATCAAAGATATGGAACACCAAGTTCCCTTAGTCCTGATCAGAAAGGTTGGGAATCTGCAATGTAAGGGTAGTAAATTCCATAACATACTCTCGGATTGTACCCTTTTGCCGGAGTTCCCTTAGTTTTCTTCTCGCCTCATAAACAACATTCTCGGGGTAGAACTGTCGTTTAAGCTCCTTCTTGAATTCTTCCCACATATTCATCTGATACGTGCCTCTTTCAATGTCTGCATGACGCCTTCGCCACCACAGCATGACCGTATCAGTGAGATATGATGTGGCCGCCTTAATCTTTGCCAACTCGTCTCCTAGCCCGAGATTGTCAAAGTATTGCTCCATTTTCCATAGGAAATTCTCAACTTCCTTGGCTTCACGAGATCCATCAAACCGTGATAGTTTTGGATAGTCCATTCTACCCGCCTCAACATTACTGGCACCCCCATTGGCAACCGCCTTTTTCCACAATGTAAGATCTTCTTGCATCGCCTCGGCGCTCACCTGTAATAATTGGACAAGGTCCATCACCTTCTCTTCAAGTTGGAGGAGTTGTCTCTCGATTCCCCCAACATCTTGCTTAACTCCACTGAGCTCGGTGAACACCATGTTCTCCAACTCGATGGTCGAGTGCTCAACACGCTTGAACCTCTCGCCGATGTCGCTCACAGCAACACCCAAAGATCCGAGCTCATCTCGAACCCTGCTCTTGTTGCACTTCTTCTTTGGCACATTCACATCAAAGGCCTCTCTCTCATTGATGTTTTCACCATGGTTATCCTCGATAACATCATCCTCGCAGTGTCCCACCATTTTTCAGTAAGTTTCTTGACTTTTGTTTTGAACCTGGCTCTGATACCACGTGTCACGGACTTGATCTGTTGGGATCAAACTGTGCGGCCCTAGTCTCTCTATCTGTCCGAGATGAATAGACTAGGCGGCCTAACCCTCAAGAATTCTGATCCTTTATGCAAAAAGAACTCAGAAAGAAAGGAAAGATTGGAAAAGACAAGTGAATACTGAATTGTTTTGGTATTGATAGAAAATGCTGGATGATTACAAATGAGGGTGTGACCCCCTATTTATACAAAACACCTCCAGAATGGATGGTGGAGATTAAACTGATCTAAGGGCCAATATTGAAGATATGACCATAATTACAAGATACCTATAAATGATGGACGATTTGAAGGGATCTGATGAATATTCTCAATAAGTGCTAGGCAGATATGTAGGGATTTGACTTGGTGATAAAGTCTTGGAGATATCCTACCATATTTGGCCAACCTTGTAAAACCTTCTTGCGATTGATCCAGCCCACGAAAATGAGTGCAAGGCCCATAAAAATATTGAGAAAAGGATTGTAACCTCTTGGTCCGGCCCATAGACATGACGAAAAGATTAGGGCCGTTACACTGGGCTACGATGGGTACGTTCATATTTTACATATGTTTTTCAGATTTTTATGTGGCTATCTATGTACTGCTAATTTGATGGTGGTCACGAAGATGTTTGAAGATGATGACTCCAACGGGTATATACGGTTTATGGTATCAGAGCCATAAACCCTAAAACTACAAAAGCGGTTTATTGGTTTCGATTTTATTTCTTACTCTGTTTCTTCAATCTTTTCTTTCGTTGGGGATTTTCTTATACAATGACAAGAGCAGAGAAAACGCATGGTAATGGATCTTCTGTTGTTTCATCGAAATCCATATCACGTGTTAAACACGTAAGACGCACAATATCGCCATACGATCTAACTGCTGGTGACAATCCGGGAACGCTTATCTCACAGCCTGCTTCGTGGTCCTAACTATGATGAGTGGTCAACAAATCTTTGCCTTGCTCTTCAAGCTCGAAACAAGTTCAGGTTTGTTAATGGTTCTATTCCTCAACCCGGTGAAGACTCTGAAGATATTGAAGATTGGTGTGCCAACTACGCATTACTTGTGTCCAGGATCAAACTCACTATCGTGGATTCATTACGATCATCTATCTCACATAGTGATACTGCTCATGAACTTTGGACACACGATTGAGGCATACTATGGGAAATTAACTCAGTTGTGGACCAGCTTTTAGACTACCAACGTGCTAAAACAGCAGCTGAGATTCAAAAGGAACCTGAAGAAGACAAGCTTCATCTATTTCTACTGGGACTTGACGAAGCGTTGTACGGAGCGGTTAAATCAAATTTGTTATCTCGCGATCTTCTGCCAACACTCGATGAGGTGTACAATGCCTTATCCCTTGATGAAAAATCAAAACTGGTGGCATGAATACATGAAGAACGAACTGAAGGGGTGAGTTTTGCTGTCCAAACACATTCTAGAACACAAAACCAAGGTGAAAACAGAGGAGGTTTTGTTGTGTGTTCTGTTTGTGGGAAACGAGGTCATATAGCTGAGAACTGCTTTTGAAATACTGGCTATCCACCTTGATGGGATGAAAATGGTAAAAATGGATCTGGCCGTGGAGCTGGTCATGGTTCCACTTCAAAACAGAGCTGGTCGCGGTTCTCATATTGCACTTGTCAAAAATCGCGGACCAGAAACAGTAAGAGCTAACCATGTTTTTGCTGGTGGACAGGCGACTTCAGCCATCGCTCGAACAGCTCATTCAGACCACTCACACATCACTGAAGCTGATCATGTGGGGCTTACAGGTTTGAGTGATGCGCAATGGAAAAATTTGGTTCAGTTGCTGGAGCAATGCAAAACAGGACCTAATGAGGATTTTACGGGTATGTATTTTTTAGAATCATGGATAATTGACACAGGAGCTTCAAATCACATGACAGGAAGTGTTGAATTTTTGAGTGAATTATCTTATATGGAACCAATTATGATAAAACTACCTGATGGACGATATACTACCTCGAGAAAGCGTGGAACAGTACATTTGGGATCCTTAACATTGCAAGATGTTTTCTTTGTTGAGGGACTGCGTTGTCATCTCGTTTCTGTCTCCCAGTTAACTAGAGATAATGGTTGTATTTTTCAGATAACTGATCGCCTCTGTGTTGTTCAGGATCGGATCTCCAGGATGATGATTGAGCAGGTGAGCATCATCTTGGACTTTATTTTTTTAGAAGTGTGGAGGTTGAAGCTCAACTGCAAGCAAGTGTTCCATCATCAACGGAAGTTTGGCATTGTCGTTTGGGTCATCCCTCTTCTAAAGCTATGGAGATGCTTCAGTCCTCGGAATTTAATACTAGTAGTTTTGATTTCAAAAACTATGCCGTTTGTATTAAAGCCAAGCAAACCAGAGATTATTTTCCTTTGATTTCCAATAAAGCACTTTCAGTTTTTGAGATGATTCATTGTAATCTTTAGGAGCCTTATCGAACTACAGCTATTTGTGGATCTAGATATTTTCTCACCATCGTTGATGATTTTGCCCGAGCTGTTTGGATATATTTACTTCTAACAAAACAAGCAACACAAGATTATCTTAAGAATTTTCTCGCTCTCATCGAAAAACAATTTGATACACAGGTCAAGGTAGTTCGAAGTGATATGGGATAGAATTTACTTTCTTGACCGAGTTTTTCAAAACCAAGGGTAACATTCATGAAACATCTTGTGTTGGAACTCCACAACAGAATGGAAGAGTAGAACGCAAGCATCGTCATATCCTAAATGTCGCCCAAGCTCTCCAGTTTCAGGCACATCTACCAATTGAATTTTGGGGTTACTGTGCCTTTGCTGCTGGATATCTAATCAATAGAACTCCTACAGCACTGCTCGATGGCAAGACTCCATTCGAACTTGTTTACAATCGTCTGCCTCCTATGTCTCATTTACGGGTTTTCGGTTGTCTCTGTTATGTTTATAACCAAAAACATGGTGGAGAAAAGTTTGCTGCAAGTAGTAATCCATCTGTTTTTCTTGGTTATCCATTTGCTAAAAAGGGATGGCGGGTTTATAACATTGAAACTGGTGTAGTATCTGTTTCCCAAGATGTTATTTTCAGCGAGATGAAATTTTCATTCGTTGACAAACAGGTTCCATCTTTATCATCTTCTCCGGCTCAAATTAATGTTTTTGATGATAATGAGGATCCTTTTGTCTTACCGTCAATCTCTGATGCACCCTTAACTACTTCGCATCCAAACTCTGTTCTGCCAGAAATTTCATCAACACCGCTTTGTGAAAGTATGTCTACTTTGGATGCTCTGTGTGATCAACCATTGCCAAATGAAGTCCCTGCACAAACGGATTCTCATGTCCCTTCTACAACACCTTTATCTTCACCTGCAGATTCATCAACACTGTCAAATCTTGGTTGCCGATTACGGCCAAAGAAACCACCAACGAAACTTGCAGATTATATTGTAACTCTTCCTAAGACTACGTTAGCAGATCATATGGCAAGCCTTATTTACACACCTCATCCGTCTGTGACTCCTTACACGATTGATAACTACGTTTCTGATGCTGACCTCTCTGAAAGTCATAGAGCTTATATTTTTGCCATTACTACTGCTGTGGAACCCTTTCACTTCAAAGATGCTATTCTTGATGAAAATTGGCGTTTTGCAGTCAAAAACAAAATAGACTCTCTTCAAGATCAAGGAACTTGGACTCTGGAGGATCTTCCGCGTGGAAAGAAAGCTCTAGGTTGCAAATGGGATTTTCGTCTTAAGTTCAATGCCAATGGTACTCTTGAATGACATAAAGCTCGTCTAGTGGTTCTTGAAAATAACCAAACTGAAGGAGTAGATTATGATGAAACTTTTGCCCCAGTCGCTAAAATGGTCACTGTTTGGGCATTTTTATAACAAGCTATGAATCAACAATGGGAATTGAACAAATGGATGTTCACAACGCTTTTTTACATGGAGATCTTAATGAAAAGTTTATATAAAGTTCCTTCCCGGGTTTTGGACTGAGCAGAAAAATAAGATATGTAGACTACACAAATCCCTCTATGGTTTGAAACAGGCTCCACGTTGTTGGTTCACGAAACTTGCAGCCGCTCTCAAAGACTACGGGTTTGAGCAGAATGTATCAGATTATTCTCTGTTTACATTAGCAAATGATGGTATCAGACTTCATGTCCTCGTCTATGTTGATGATTTGATCATCTCCGATAGTACCTGTAAGTTTAAAGAGATCCTTAGTGATCTATAGAAGTTCTTATGGCCGAGACAAGAAGAGAAGAACAAACAAGAGTGGGAGAGATATAACTTAGGCGCTTAACTTAATACATTACAATGTATGCACACTAACATTTATAGACAGACAACTAGGTTAACTACAAAGAGAATGAAAGGGACATGAATGGTTGGGATTAGAGTCTTGAGCGCTTCTAGACTGAAAGTGACAGCTCCTTGCTCTAGGCTGAAAGTGACAGCTCCTTAAGACGCCTCGTGACTCCTCCTTGTACTCTTCTTCTTGGTTTCTTCTTCCAACGGCTACAAGTCATTATCAAGGCTTCTAACACCTCTTTCTCTTAGTTACAAATCAATCATATAGTTGGGATTACAAGAGTTTAGTTCCTTGCACAAGATGTGCTTAGTCGCTTGTTCCATAAGCTCCATTTCTTCTTCTTCTCAATACTCCCCCTCAAGTTTTAATCATAATGATGTTTATGATAAAGCTTGAACTGTGAATAACACCTCATTAAATACCTTAGTAAGCAAAACCACTAGGGAAGAAAAGCTATACATAGGAAAAAGAGTGTGATCGTCACAGTTGGGGATCTTCATCATCCCTCTTAAATAACTCCACAAGGCCGAGTCTCTCATGAATAGACTCACATGTCTTTAGGCTGGCTGCTTTAGTGAAGATGTCAGCCAATTGGTCTGAGCTTTTTGTGTAGCAAGGTAGGATGACTCCTTGTTGCATTTGCTCCCTTACTTTATGACAATCCACCTCGATATGCTTGGTTCTCTCATGAAAAACAGAATTTGAGGCTATATGAATTGCGGCTTGATTATCACAATGCATAGTGATTGGTGTAGTGACTTCTCTTCCCAGATCCTTCAACAGCATCTTCAACCACATTAGTTCTGTAGTTAACCTCCTCATTGCTCGGTATTCAACTTCAGCACTAGAACATGCCACTATCTTTTGCTTCTTGCTCTTCCAAGTGACTAGGTTTCCTCCAATGAATGTGCAATAGCCAGTTGTTGACCTTCTATCTTCTTTATCCCCAGCCCAATCTGCATCACAATAACCTACCACTTCTGTATTGGCATTACATTCCATCCAAATGCCTTGGCCTGGGGTGCCCTTGAGGTATCTCAGTCAATCATTTTCCAATGGGACATTCTTGGTGCTTGCATATGCTGACTGATCTGGTTCACAGAGAAACACAAGTCAAGTCTAGTTAAAGTAAGATAGATGAGTTTACCAACAAGCCGGCGGTATAGCTTTGGATCTTCAAATAATTTATCCTTCTTGAGATCCTCTTGTTGGTGAACTTTGTATGCATCTTCCAGTGGCGTTTTTACTATCTTTTCCTCTAAGGTACCTGTTTCATCCAACAGATCAAGGGTGTATTTCCTTTGAGATAAGAAGAGATATTCCTTTGATCTACAAACTTCTATCCCAAGGAAATACTTTAGTTCTCCTAGATCTTTAATATCAAATATTGACTTTAAATAGGCTTTTGTTTCTTGAATACCAACCTTGTCATTCCCAGAGATGATAATATCATCTACATATATGAGAATGACTATAATACCTTTATGGCTCTGCATAATGAACAGAGTATGATCGGCTTCTGATCTAATGAAGCCACGATCAAGGAGAATGACACTTAGCTTTCTGTACCATGCCCTAGGAGATTGCTTGAGACCATAAATTGCTTTCCTTAGTCTAAGAACTTTCCCAGGTTGAACAATGTCTTCTAGGCCAGATGATGGTGTCATGTACACCTCTTCTTCAAGCTCCCCCTGAAGGAAAGCATTCTTCACATCCATTTGCCATAATTCCCATTCTAAGTTAGTAGCAATGGAGAGGACTACTCGCACAGTGTGTAGTTTGGCAACAGGAGCAAAGGTGTCTCTATAATCTTCTCCATAAGTTTGTGTGAATTCTCTTGCAACTAGTCTAGCCTTATACCTCTCAATCTCCCCATTGCTCTTGTACTTGATTGTGAATACCCATTTTGAACTCACAGTCTTCTTCCCTTTAGGTAAGAACACTTCATCCCATGTGTGATTTTTCTCCATTGCTGCAGTTTCTTCTCCAACTGCATCCCTCCAAACCTTCTTCTCTTTAGCTTCTTCATATGTTCTTGGTATCTCTTCTTTGTCTAGGCTTATGATGTAAGCTTGATGTTCTTGTGAAATATGAGCTAAAGAGCACACGGCTTGTGAAGGATGAGCAACAGTGTGACAATTGTAGTATATTTTATTGTTCCTCAATCTCTGACTTCTCCGAAGTTCCATAGTTGGTTCATCTGATGTAGAAGGTTCTTGTGTGTTCCTCAATCTCTGACTTCTTCGAAGTTCTATGGTTGGTTCAGCTGATGTAGAAGCTTCTTGTGTTCTCTCATTCTCTTCTCTAATTATATCTTGTTCATCTACTTCTTGAGTGTCAACTTCCCTATCCTCAGGCTCTTCTTGATCATGATCATGTGTCATCTCCCCCTCAGGAGCAAGAGGAGCTGCAGACTGTCCACCAGGTGGACAAAGGCCGAGGTTGTCAAGCAAGGTCCGGAGATGAGCTGCACGTTCAGATTGGGAGTGAGAGAGGTTTTGGAGGCTCTCCCAGTTCTTTTCTGAATGGTATCCCTGAGTTTCCAAGAACTTTACATCCCGGAACACCAGTATCTTGTTGGTTTCTGGGACCAAGCATTTATAGCCCTTTTGTGTACTTGAATAACCAAGGAACATTGCTTTGGTACTCTTGGCATCTAACTTGTTCCGGTTTTCTCCAGGCACTAAGTCATAACAAATACATCCAAACACACGTAAGTGATCAAGAACAGGTTTAGTTTTTGTGAGTACCTCAAATGGAGATTGGTCTTGAAGAACTTTAGTGGGAAGCCTGTTGATGAGGTAACAGACCGCAACAACTGCATCACCCCAGAGCCTCCTTGGTACATTGTTGTGAAACATCATGGTTCTTGCTACTTCCATTAGATGTCTATTCTTTCTTTCAGCTACACCATTCTGTTGTGGAGTGTATGGGCAACTTGTTTGGTGAAGGATACCCCTGAATCAACAATCAATGGTTTCTTATTCCTACCTACAAGTTTATCCATTTCACAAAGAGCTTGATAGCTCACAGGTTTTGTAGTCTTACCAGAGTCTTTGATCGCCTTAAGGAGAGCATCAAGGTCTGACTTCTTCACAAACTCAGAGTTTGGAGTTGGAGTTAGAGGCTCATTCTCATGGTAAGATGAACCGCCTGAGGCAAGGTGAGCTTTGGAGTCTCTTTGTTCACGGTTGGAGTTGTCCCTCCAATGGCCTTGATGGGGAGGGCGTGACTCCCATTTGTTAGTGTATGAGCCACCAGGGAATCTCTTGAGATGTGGATGAAGGCTGAAACATTTCTCCTTTACATGACCGGGCTTCTTACAATAGCTGCATACTAAGGAAGTGTTGTCTCCACGGCGGTAAAGGCTCTTGTTGGCAGTTACTCCTTCAGCTGTGTTTGCCAGCACCAGTTCTCCTCCTTTGCCACCAAACAGTCCAAGAGATCCTTGTTCCTTCTGGATTTGAGAACATACCTCATCAAGACTTGGTAGCTTAGTTCCTCTCAAGATATGCTTGACCAAGTCATTATAAGCCGGGTTCAACACCATCAGGAGGGAGAATACTTTGTCTTGCTCCCTCCTTTCATTTAGGACTTCTGCATCCAGGGTATGTGGCCTCAGCATTTCCAACTCTGCCCAAGAGGATCTGAATTTTCCAAAGAATGTGTTGAAGTCAACATCTCCTTGGCTCAGCTGGTTGATACTCCTTTTGATCTCAAAAATCCGGGTGAGGTTTGATACATTTCTAAAGACATTCTTCAGAGTGCTCCATAGTTCTTTGGCACTCTCACAATAGGAGTAGGCTTCAAGGACTGTAATACCTAGTGAGCCTTGAAGGGCCGCTAGGACAGATTGGTCTTCAGAGAACCATGCTTCATCAGCTTTGGACTCCTCTTTACCTTCCTCCGGTTCAACATGGTGGAAGACTTTCTTCCCATTTAGGACGGCCCTTGTAGTTCTAGCCCACAAGAGATAGTTGTCAGCTCCCTTAAGAGTGACTGGAAGAGAGATAATCTTGTTGTTTTCCATAGAGTAGCTTGCGACAAACAGATGAGGAGATAAACAGCTATAGACCGGAAGTTAACAAAAGGAACTCAGCTATGGACCGCTGGATAATGTGAGTTTAAATACAATTTCTGGAAGGAATCACTCCACACGGATGATTAAGGGAGATAATAGAGAGATTTCAAAATGAATAAGAGAGTTTTTGATGACTAGAACTGAGCTATCAAGAGCTATTATCCACTGGACAAAGATATATGAATAACAAAGTTTGTTTAGGAGATGAAATCGGAACCTAGAATCAAACAGAGTTTATCCTAGAAGGAAAGAAAATAGAAACTTGCTCTGATACCATGTAAGTTTAAAGAGATCCTTAGTGATCTATAGAAGTTCTTATGGCCGAGACAAGAAGAGAAGAACAAACAAGAGTAGGAGAGATATAACTTAGGTGCTTAAGAGAAGAGAAGGATGTTTTTGATTTCCTTAACTTAATACATTACAATGTATGCACACTAACATTTATAGACAGACAACTAGGTTAACTACAAAGAGAATGAAAGGGACATGAATGGTTGGGATTAGAGTCTTGAGCGTTTCTAGACTGAAAGTGACAGCTCCTTGCTCTAGGCTGAAAGTGACAGCTCCTTAAGGCGCCTCGTGACTCCTCCTTGTACTCTTCTTCTTGGTTTCTTCTTCCAACGGCTACAAGTCATTATCAAGGCTTCTAACACCTCTTTCTCTTAGTTACAAATCAATCATATAGTTGGGATTACAAGGGTTTAGTTCCTTGCACAAGATGTGCTTAGTCGCTTGTTCCACAAGCTCCATTTCTTCTTCTTCTCAATAGTACCAAGACCGTAATTCAAGCTTTTAAAGATTACTTAAGTGCTTGTTTTCATATGAAAGATCTTGGCACTCTCAGATATTTTTTGGGGATTGAAGTTACATGAAATTCATCAGGGCTTTATCTCTGCCAACGCAAATATGCCCTTGATATTATTCATGAAACAGGTCTCCTAGGTGTCAAACCAGTGATGTTTCCATTAGAACAGAATCATAAACTCGCTGAAGCAGATAGCAAACCCCTCACTAATCCATCACCGTATCGTCGATTAGTGGGAAGGTTAATTTATCTCGCTACAACTCGTCCAGAGCTATCTTATGTCATTCACATTTTGTCTTAGTTCATGAACACTCCAAAACCAGAGCATTGGGATGCGGCTCTTCGGGTAGTTCGGTATTTGAAAAATGATCCAGGACAAGGTATTTTGTTGCGTGCCAATACAGATCTTATATTTACAGCATGGTGTGATGCAGACTATGCAGCTTGTCCTTTGGGTCGGCGTTCATTGACGGGCTGGTTCATCCAACTTGATGGATCACCGTTGTCTTGAAAAATATGCAAACATGATCGTGTATCCCAATCTTCCACTGAATCTGAATATAGAGCCATGGGAGATACAATTTGTGAAATTCTGTGGATTAGAGAGTTATTGCATGCTCTGGGTATTCAAGTTCTTGGACCTACAATTCTGCACAGTGATAGTCTCTCCGCAATTCAGATTTTGTCAAATCCAGTTTTTCATGAAAAGACAAAACATATTGCCAAAGAATGTCATTTCATTCGCGATGAATTGGCTAGAGGAACTATACATGCAAAGCACGTTACTACCAAGTGCCAGCTAGCCAATATCATGATAAAATCGCTGGGTCGTCGTGAGTTTGAAAGTTTTCTTCTCAAGCTGGGTGTTAGTGATACGCACACTCCATCTTGAGAGGGGGAGTATTGGGCCCTCTTGGGCCACTGACATTATAATCTATAATCTAATGTAATTAAGTTAATCCAAGCATGTATATAAGCTTAGGTCTTCATAAAAAGAGCAATAAGAAACCCTTTTACAAACTTCCAAAGGTTTTTGATAAATCGTACCTCAGGGTATTGAAAAGAAGGATGAAACATCTTCATCCATGCTTTCCCTATAAGTTGGAGGAAGGATAATTTGGCTTCTCTGCCCGAGTCTGAATCTTGAGTTTGACTATCATGCTACATATACTCGACTTCTTGACCGAGTCTGCCATGTCGAGTCACTTCTCTTAGTACATGAATCACTCTTCTTTTCCTCTGCCCTGGTTCTACAGCTGATGCCCTTGGTGGTTCTACCATAATAGATCTTCTGTCTTAGAAGGATATTAATTTGCTCATTGATTGAGATTCAAGTCCCAGTGCCTTTAGAGGTGATGGTTTATCTTTCTTCTATGAGTGAAGCATCTGTGCTTTTATTTCCTTGACCGAGTTGGTGAGATCTTTCACGGTTCCCCTCAGAGACTTGATGGTTATATCCTGCCATTTGTTCCATCTTTGAAGTAGGCTGTTTCTCTAGTTTGCTTTCTGAGTGATTTAGCTGGATTTTCTTCAAAATAATAACCCTCTTGTTCCTCCACTCCATCCTCTTCTATATCCTTAGAAGATGTCTGTTCAACTGGAATTGCTCCATATGACATCTCTACTGAGGGCCTGAACTTTGAAGGTAATGAACCCTATTCCATTCTCTTCCATTTGTTTTCTTGATCTTCTATGTAGAAGTGCACTTCTAAAGAGGATGGGAACTAGAAGGTTTCTTCTTTGTATGACTGAAAAGCGAATCCCATTAGCTCAATCAGATGGGAGCCTTAAAACAATAGCATCATGTCTTCATAAATCCCTAGGGACTTCATGATCTCACATATGGGTACCTTGTTCCAGAGAAAGATAAACTCATGAACAGGTAATAAAGTTCCTTTTGGTTTAGGTCATTATTCTTCCTTTCTTCTTTGGCCGTAGGTTTAGGCTCTTTGCTGCTTTTGGGCTTTGGAGGAGCTGAGGCTCTTGCCTTGGGTTTCTGAGATAGTTTCTCAATCTGAATCTGCTATTCCTTCTCTGAAACTCTCATCTATTCTTGGCCCAGATGCTACTAGAATTAGGGTGATTAGTCCTACTGCTGTGAGTTCCCCTTTGATGTTCATATTCTGCAGCCTCTTTTCCCAGACTCTCTATCTGAGATATTGGGACATTAGGACCATGGTCATGCTAGTGTCAGCTTGATCTCCTTGGAGAAAGGTGTAGCCTTTCTTGCTGTTCATATGGTTTGCAATCGCAGCATCCATCATTTGCAGCTCTCTTTCACTTATTTCCCCAGTAACCTTCTTTGCATAAAGTGTGCTTGCCACACACTTGTGAAAGTAGCATATGACATGACTTCTTATCTGGGAGTTCTTTGATCTAGCTGATGCATAACCTCCAAGACTAGTTATTTGCTTCCATAACCACTGAAGCTCAACCTTCTCTACACTTTAATATGAGTCTATTTCAGAAGGGAAGAAGAACAGTTTGTCTAGATCCTTCACACTGAGGAGACATTCCTTGTTCTGAACTTTGAAGGTAATGAACCCCATTCCATTCTCTTCCATTTGTTTTTCTTGATCTTCTGTGTAGAAGTGCACTTCCAAAGAGGATAGGAACTGGAAGGTTTCCTCTTTGTATGACTCAAAAGTGAATCACATGAGCTCAATCAGATGGCAGCCTTAAAACAGTAGCATCATGTCTTCATAAATCCCTAGGTCCTTCATAGTCTCCACATGTGGGTACCTTATTCCAGAGAAAGACATACTCATGAACAAGTCATAAAGTTTCTTTTGGTTTAGGTCCTTCTATCTTCATTATTTGGCCTTAGGTTTAGGCTCTTTGCTGCTTTTAGGCTTGGTAGGAGCTGAGGCTCTTGCCTTAGGTTTCTGAGGTAGTTTCTCAACATGAATCTGCTCTTCCTTCTCTAAAACTCTCAGCTGTTCTTAGCCCAGAACTCTCTCATCCTTTTCTGTTGCCTTACTATTATAATCCTCTTCCTGCAGAGGTTTCTTCCCAGTCTTGATGTCTTTCTTGCTTCTTGATTAGGCTCTTGCTAGTTCAGCATCACCTTTGGTTTTATTCCCTCATCAGTTATCTCAACTCCTCCTCTCTTAGCAAATATCTTTGTTATTCTCTATGCTGAAATTTTTGAACTATGTGGTCTTGGGTTCCAATCTTCTTTGTACTTGAAAAGCAAAGCAATGAAAGAGTAAGAATAATGAATATGCATACTCGATTTGTAAACTCGATCAAACCAAATCGAGTTTGACAAATGTTTAAAATTTTAAGAACAGACTCGACATGATACCGAGTGTTGTTGAACTTAGAATTTCCAATAGAGAAAGGTAAGGTGAATGATCATGGATCTGAATATTTGTTCTTGACTACAACTTGTGTAGCCAAAACCTTGGAGCTCTTCTTCTTGTCTTCTTCAATCTTCCTCTTCTTCTCAATTCTTTCTAATGCTCTTGACTGGTGTGATGTAGGGCAAATCATATGAGCTTCTCTCACCATTCCTCTAGCTTCTAACTGGTCTAGATCTTCCTTAATCAGAGTAGCATACACTTCAGTTATCTCTTTCCTAAATATCCCACAAAAGGAACCCTTGGGAGCTCATTCAACTTAGATGGTATTTCTAGGTGGTATTTGGTTCAACTTTCTTCTCTTCATTCTGTCTAGCAAGAATTTTCCCCAAACTTGGAGTGCACTGTCCTAGTGTATTGCTCATGTCTTTTCTTCAAAGGGATTAAAGAAGAAGCTTCAGTGCTTATGACATTGATGTGGGCATATTCTTTTGGGTTTTAAATATCTTTGCCTGGCAGTTCCCCAGTCTGAGGGTAGAGGAAGAAGAAGTTGTTCCTCTGTTTTCCAGGCACAAGACTCTTGAAATAAGAACTTCAATCTTGCCATTCATGATGTTGAGCTTACAATCCATCATATTCTTCAACTCTGAGAATTGCAGTGTCAGGAATTCAATTTTCCTGGTCTTGAACTATTTGCTGGAGCATAGCTTTTATTGTTGGAGTATATTGCTGATTTTGTGGAGATTTCTGAGGAGCAAATCCTGGCGGCTGCTGAGAGCCTGATTGATATTGAGGTTTTGGGGAAACAAATCTTTGGTTCTGATTGTAGTTGATGAAGGTCTCTGGTTACTGTTGTTATTGAGGTGTATAGACTTGATCTTGAGGATTAACAACATTAGTGCTTATGTAGGAGAGATTTGGGTTTACTTTGTAGTTCACAAATCCCTTTTGATATTGGGCTTCCTCTGAAGTCTCACAATCTCCTTCTTGATGTATAACTTCCTCTTCATTCACAAATGAACATGTTTCTGGTTTGTGATCAGCAGCTTATCAGTATTCTCTGTCAGAGTCTTTATCTCCTTCCTGTATCTAACCTCATTTTCTGATGATTCTCTGACTATTCTATCATATTCCTCACTGTAAGTTCTATCAGATTGTGCTAAGTTTTCAACTAGCTCCCATCCTTCATCTACATATTTGTTAAGGAAGTTTCCATTGCTAGCAGTGTATAGCAATGGAAAGTGCTTAGCAGAAATTCATTGGAGAAGCCATGATGTGGACATTTGGTTGTTAGCTTTTGAATCTTTTCCAGGCTTCACAGAAAGTCTCTCCATTCCTTTGTACAATTCCTGAGATGTCATTTATGAACCTTGGTGTTCTGGAGTTTGAGAAAAACTTTGCTAAGAAGGTTTGTTTGCATCCATCCATGAGGTAATGGATTCATGAGGTAAGGTTTTCTCCCAAATGTGTGCTTTGTCTCCCGAAGAGAAGGGAAACAGTCTTAACTTGAAACCATCGTCACTCCCACCATTGATCTTTGTGAGGCTGCACAGTCTGTCAAACTCATCTAAATGGTCTAAAGGGTCTTCCATTGACAGGTCATGAAACTTGTTTCTTTGAATCAATAAGATCAAGCTGCTCTTGATCTCAAAGTTGTTGTACTGGACAGCAGGGAGAACAATCCCTTGTCTCTGTGTATGAGCATTTGCAGCATCTCCTGATCCTATATTTCTGGGCCTCTTTTGAACTCCTTCTTCTTACATAGTTTTTTGTTTGTTGATTTCTGTGAGGTTCCTTCTGCGCTCTTATAGAGCATTTGGTGGGTTTTGGATTATTGCTTCAATGTATCTTTCAAGGGGTATCTTTGAGTGCATGCAAAAGGTTGAAACTATCAGACTCTGGATGTGGAAACCGAGTGTACAAACTGAATAGGATGAAAATTTGGTCAGACTCGATTTGAACCCAAGTCTCCAAACTGAGTTTGACCAGAATTTTTGAGGTAGCACGATTTAAGACCAAGTTTGCAAACAGACTTGTACCTGAAAGCAAAGAAAATTTTGAAATTAATACTTGATCTTAAAAGTTTAAAATCCAAAATGAAACAAACAATCTCAAATAGCAACAACGTCAAATTGATGAATAGGTTTTTCTTTCTGGGAATCAATTCCTCAAATCACGTTATCATAGTACTTGAGGTATCAATACAGATGGGAAAGATGTAATCAAATCAGATTCAATCAGATTGTTCTAAGTCAAGCCAAATATCCGACGTGTTTTGATCTAAACAGTGTGAAATAGCAATTTAAAATGCAAATAAGAAAAAATAAGAAAAACAAGATGATATGATTAACAAATAAGGTTCCTGAGGATTTGGTAGGATATGAGATTCAATATATATAAAATAATGCTTTATATAACAACTTGTGCAAGCTAATCTCTAGACAATAATCATCACAACAAACTAACCCCACTATCATGGTGATTAATCTCAGATCTCAGAAACTTTTTAATCTTGACTCTCATCAATGAAACATAACTGAGATACGCATGAAAATCCAGATCATTAAAGCTAAAATGCTCTCTAGACTAGAATGAACAAATTTCTAGAATTAAGATGATCAGACATTCATTGAACACCTTCTGAGTGGTGAATGTCTGGTATCATATTCCAATTGATCAGAGAAAATATGCATTAAGAACCCTATCCAGAAGAGAGATGGAAGAATTAAAGCATTAACAACATTAAAGAATGAAAATCTAACTCATATCTATATTTTTTCAAGAACCCTAAATTTGACTACTTATATGAAGAACACATTATCAAATACAGATCCCAGTAATCAAAATAAATTGCATAATCATAAACAGACTGATTAGATAAATAAGAATGCAAAAAAAAAAAATACAAATTCATACTACAAATGGAAAGATCTAAAGATCTAAAACCCCAGAAAATAAAGAACACTAAAAAGTAATTAAGAATAAAGTAATGTAATTAGAAATGCAGTAAAACAGACTTGACCAAAAATGATCTATAGATAAGTATCTTTAAAGTTGGTTAAAAATCCTAAGTAAAGATAATTAAAAAAAATAGTAAAAACGGGGCTGAATTCGGTTTTTCAAACCGAGTAGTGATGTCGAGTTAGGCCAATCTTCAAAAGTGGGAGCTTGACTTGGGATGCTTGATCGAATAGAGTCAAAGTTGGTATCTTTAAGTGTCATACTCGATCTGCAAATCGATTACATTGATCGAGTAGCTCCAAAAATGCCTTATTTGCTTCAGACTCAGGATGATATCGAGTAAGTTGACCGAGTAGCTTGAAAGCTTGAGTCTTGCTATCCTAACTCAAGCTCAAATCAAGTTACCTTTTTGGTTTATTTAGCTCCAGAAATCATCAGAAATCACCTGAAAGTATCACAAAATACAATATATATGCAAAACCTATTGCAAACCTAGGATAAATGAGATAAACATGTAAATGAATGAATAAAAGAGAGAAATGGTGAAGAAACGATGGAAAATAATGAAATATGCATGCTAAAACGTGTAAATTTGATACTCATCATGTTTTCCTTTTTATCTTACGGGCGATCCGGTCTTACATTCCATCCAGGATTTAGACCATTAGGGTCTCCTATGAGTCATCAAGTTACAGTCGGTTTTGAAGATGTTTGAACTCTTCGAATTACTATTCAACGGTCAGGGATCCTTGCTGCACCATCCGGAAACGCTTCTTTAGGTCGTGGTGGTAAAGAGGAGGGTCATATCAATGTCTCATACCCTTTTGATGGCACCTTCAGTCGGCTAGATCACGGTCCCACTAGGTAAATGTGTGATCAGTTAGTTAGGTCGTGACATAAGTCACCATCTTGGCTTTAAATGGTCATAGCTATCAAACAGGTGGTCCATGCGCCTTTTCCAATCAAGATAACCATCAGGATCAACCTTTCCCACAAAGGTTAGAGGCACGAATTTGTGGATGGGAGCCTCGGGTTGAGGTACACAGTCATCCCGATTGTAAGCATTCGGTCGCTCTTGGTGTCTGGGACGGCCAATCATGGCAAAATGGGTTGAACCTGTCATCATACAAGTCCTCTAGGATGGGTCCTTAGGGCATTCGTCTGGCTGCTCCTTCGGAAGGAACCGGGTGATGCAGTGGGACCTCAGGCTGCATCTTATAGTGCGCCATTCGCTAGGTTAGTTATTCGAGATGTGCGTGCAGTGTGGTCAAGACAATTCCCATATCAATGAGAAGAGGTGTTTTTTCTATGGGGTCGGCCATGATATAGACGTTGGAGTAGTACGGACGGTGTGGTACAGACACCAGATTAAATTCACCGGGGTCAAAGTTGGTGAGGTCTAATCGGCAGGGTTGGCCATTACGGAAGGCAACCCAGACGGTGGCATATAGACAGTGGTGGTCCTTCAGAGGTACTGGAACCGGATAGGTTAGAACATCATTTGTGTCAATATCTGGTTACAGTGGCACAGTAGGGATGGCCAGTGGAACTACTCACTGGTGCTGACTGAGACAGGCTTGTGGTGCTTATCAAGAAAGGCGGGGGTACAGCGGTCATGGTCGCCGGAGTCAGCTAGTACGACTGTCTGTTCATGGTAAGAGATTTCCTTGGTCGCTACCGCAGTTACCTGGATGGGACAAAGACAAACACACGGTGAATGGCTCTGTTTACCGTGGTAACAAATGAAAATGGTCAGGTAAGGATAAGGACGCAGGTACACGATAAGGACATGTCGGAAGATGACAAAAACACAACACACAAGTAGTAAAAGATTTTTGAATCGGTTTTAAACAAAAGGAACAAACGGACAAAAAGACAATTCCTGCATGACATCAAATTAACCACACAAAGAGGACATAAAGAAAGTGATACCTCAATGATTGGGAGAAGGATTGTAGTCACACACATCATAGCTACATGACAACAGAGTTGTACTTGTTGACCAGGTATGGTCCCCACGTGCTCGTCTTCAACCTTGAGTTTCACTAGGGCAACAATAGTGAAATTGAAATGCCGACAAATTTAACGTTTCAGTACGACCCAAGCTAGCAAAAGTACAAAGCTTTGAAACTTGTTAAGCCGACACTAGGGACATTATTAAGGCATTCAGAGGAAGCACCAGAACACAAACAATCCTTTTAACAAAGTCTAAAGAGTTACTAGCTTGAAAGAGATAAGGCAAGGAGAGACACAGCCTGGGAGTTGGAGCTGTGGCTCTAATACCAGCTAATACGGCACTACGGATGAGCTCCAAGAGAAGGTTTAACCAATTGTCGGACGAGTTACTGGGAACCAAAACTGGACTACCCAGTACAAGGTTATGGACTAGGACTGTGGTATGAACAGGATGTGGGTATGCGGTACGGTCGGGGATAGAGGTATGGTATGAACGGTAGTCAATGTGCAGTATGGCTGGTAAGCGGTACGATATACAATGCGGTATGGTAAGTGAGACGGTAAGGATGATAGCTGATACAGTAAGCGATTCGGTAAGCAGTAAGCGATGCGGTAAGCGATGTATTAAGCAGTAAGTGATGCGGTAAGCGGTAAGCGATAAGGTATGGTAAACGAGATGATAAGGATGATAGCTGATGAGGTAAGTGATGCAGTAAGAAGTAAGTGATGCAGAATGGTAAGTGATGGATCAAAAGATGGCCATACGGTGGCTGGACGACAATAATGTAAAACATAACCAGAATCTGAGCAGAACTTCAAAGATTTCTTGTGTTTAAACTAAGTGAGACTCGATAGGAAACAATGATGTTTGATAAGATATTTATTCAACTTTACCTCTCTTTGAGCAAGGTTTACATGTTTAAATATATGAGCTTTTAGGGCAACCCAACATTTACAAAGAACCAGCGTGTCCTTAGGTGTTTTAACATGACTTGGTGAAATGGTAACTTAATGTCTTGTAGTATAAATAAAAAGAGGAAGGGATAAATATTAGGGTGGGACGATCACTCCTCGAACCATGGACTGGTTAGGAAGATGACCGGTTCGAGCCTAATACTTCTGGGACATAAAATTTGTTAAAAACCTAGCTAGAAAAACCTTTATAGGTATAAAAACCAACAAGGAAAAAGAGTATTTAGGCCAAGATAACTTTAGAGGAGTGTTTCAGCAGATTAGGGTGAAAACGCTAAGGACCTGGTCCTTGGTCATTTTCTCCTGAACCGGTCCAGTCCATGTGTCATGCTCGAGCTCTTGGCTGACGAAGAGGTTGAACCTCATCTGGTAACGCCTTGCTTGATCCTTTTCAATGGCAGACACTGGAATATTTGGAAATGGGACTAGTCAATCTAACGGGTTTGAGTCTATTTTGTCTGAAGAGTCCTTTTCTGGGTCGGAGGAGGCTTAGGACTCATCAAGGTCCTTAGCGTTTCCACCCTAATCCGATAAAACGCTCTTCTAAATCATCTTCAGTGTAAATACTCCTTTTTCCATGTTGGTTTTATCCCTAAGAGATTTTACCTACATGTTTTAAATGAGCTTTATGGCCCGGATGCATTATGTTTAAACCGGTCATCTTTCGAACCAGTTCATGGTTCGAGGAATGATCGCTCGACTCTAATCTCTATCTTTTTCTCTTTTACTTTTACTGCAAGACATTGAGTTTACCATTTCACTAAGGCATATTTAAATGTCTAAGGACACGCTGGTCCTTTGTAAAAGTCGGGTTTTCCTAGTTACCTACCTATTTAAACATGTAAACCTCACTAAGAGCAAGGCAGACTTGAATAAATATCTTTAGCAAACAACTATTGTTTCTTCTTGAGTCTTAATTCGATTAAACGCCAGAAAGCCTCGAAGCTCTGCTTGGATTCCGGTCTAATCGTATCATGGTGTTGTTCAACCACCATGTGGATGACACTTGATCTATGGCTTACTGCTCACACCATCCATAGCTTACTGCTCGCACCATCCATTGCTTACCACTTGTACCAACCATCATTCCCCGACCTTACCGTCTATCTCTTACCGCTTGTACCGATCATTGTTTTACCATCCTTTGCCCGAGTGATCATATGATGTCTATTAGGTGAAAGTAGCTCAGGAGCCCCAGTTGCCCAAGCACACTCTCAACTTGTAGATGATCCAACTGAAAAGCAAGAGACCACAAAAGCCCCAACCTTACTGTCCATCGCTTATAGTCATGGATCGTTGTGCTTGTACCTACCACTGTTCCCTAACCCTACTGTCCGTCTCTTACCATTCGTACCGCATATCACTTACCGGCTTGTACTGCGTATAGTCTACCACTTGTGCCATCCATCGATTCCTGACCATACTGCTTACCACGTCCCATTCACTAATATTTCCTTACCTTACCGCTATGGGACCTATTTTCTGACTATTTGTCCGACTTTTTGGTGAGTTCCCTTGTGGAGCTCACTTCTAGGGTCGTATTAGGTTAGATATTTTGAAAGACAGTCTTGGTAGAGGTTTTATTTTTACTGTTGATAGTTATTTATCACTCAATTTGTTCTTGATTCATATTATGCATCATTCCCCCTCACACGGCGCTTGTTGACAGGCTATGTGGTAATGTTAGGTAGCTGGATTATCTCTTGGAAAAAAGAAACAATAAACAGTATCTAAGTCAGCTGAATATCGGGCGATGGCTATGACATTCAGTGACTCAACTTGGATCATCTCAATACTGCAGACACTTGGAGTAACTCAAAGACAACCTATAGAATTTTATTATGATAATCAGGCAGTATTACACACTGCTAACAACCCTGTTTTCGTGAAATAAGGAAGCATCTAGAGGTGGAATATCATTATGTTCGAGATGGTGTTCAAGCAAAGATCATTGCAACTAAATACGTCAAAACAAGGGAGCAGCTGGTGGACATTTTCATGAAAGCTCTTGGTCGGCAGCAGTTCCATTATCTTCTTGGAAAGTTGGAAGTTCATGATCTTCACTCTCCAACTTGAGGGGGTATTGGAAGATATGTTGTATATTCGACATATATTTCCTTATTTGTATATTCCTTTCTTATATATTGTATCATATCTCAAGATACATTATAAGTTTGTATATAAACGCTGCTTCTATGAACGTAATAAACAAGAGTTTCTTCTTAATTTGGCATTTATAATCAAGATATGGATAATATTTTGCATTGCTTGGTGGGAGATAACATTTGCTCGTGGGACAAGATTTGTGTCAACCTGAATTTTCTCACAGTCATGTTTCTAATGAAAGCATGGGTTCTTAGTCCGTTTTGTGTGGTTTATGGGAATGTGCCTTGTGGTCCTTTGAATTTGACTGTCGCCCCAGATTGAACTCACTTTCATGTTTGGGCTTGTGACGTGGTGGAAGATTTCATCGAAGTTAATCAACAGGTCCCCGCTAATTTGGAGTTTGCAATGTTTTCTCATTCAAAGTCTTCTATCTCTTTGCTTGTTTGATAAGCAACCGAGATTTTACAAATTTTGGATCTATTTTGTTCTCGTTACTCTGTTTTCGGATTCTTTGTTGAAGCCGCTGCAACACTACTTCATTTTAGAAATTTAATCAAGGTTTAACTAGTTACCAACATAGTGTATTTTAATCTAGTTTTTCCTTATGTAAATATATGTTGTCTTATTACATTTAAGTGTAAGACCGCAAAAAACATGATTGAAAATAACGAAATATAATTCAATATAAATAATAAGATGAGGATAGAAAATGCTTATGAAATCCATTAAGGAAAAGATGAATTCACGGAGTCAATATTTTATTTCTTTCTTTAAATAAAAAAGCCCATAATGTGTGATGATTCTATGCGATTTTTGAATCTCATGATACAACCATGATGAGACTATTTCACAACACTCAAAAACAGAATCTAACGAACTGTTACTACTATGTATACTCTCAAGACTTACTTAAGAAGAAGACTAAGGTTTTTTCTTGAACTATTCTCTAATTGCTCTTTAGCGTACAAAATAAGGAAGAGGGTATGCGTCATTTATATGAGTAGGAGACTTGATCACTAAGTTAAAGGATAATGATAAAAAAAAAAAAGAATATTCCAGAAATATTCATTTTTATCTTGTGAGATGAGGATCAAAATTATTCTAATAATTATTTGAAAGTTTTCCAAAATTATCTTGACACAATCTAAAATGTTTAGATTTATCGAGATTAGTTATACCTAGTGTGTTAGAATTTATCTAGATAACTATGCAAAAATCTTGATATGAATTTGCTCCAAAAGGAACATCTTATAGTGGGCTAATGTCCACATGACCCAAGCCCAAGCCTGGCCCGGCAGTAGCGGCGCGCGTGTGGTTTGCATAAAGGCCCATCTTACTCCTTCTCCATAGTGTCTCCACAAACGTTTTTGAAACTTGATGATAGAGTGCCTTATTTGTACTACAAGATTTTTTTTTATAAGCAACGTGAGACTTTATACTGTTGCATTTCATTTAATTGAATCGTTTTTCCTTTAGAGCCCAAAAGATATTTACACATTTCTCTTCACATTTAACAAAAACATACACTGCCCAAAGGTTTATAATTTTGGGTTCCAACAATCCCCCACATGAATATAAATTACTCTAAAGAATGCATACTCGATTAGACAATGCACACTCGATAGACCTTACTAACTAGACTTAGACTAGATAGATGGACTTTTCGAGAGTATAAGCGAGAGCTGACTGCATCTGAGGTAGTAGCATATTCCACTCTTGAACCACTCATTGTTAGTACCTGCCAGATCTACATTTCAGGAGGTGAATGTGATGTCTTGAACCACCCAATGTTTTGTGTAAACCAGACATTAGATATAACACAGTTTCATCTTCTCGTAAATTTAAATTCTCTATTGTATTCGTTTTGGCCTTAAACTTGCCTGGTTTTCATGAATAAATTTTGAGAGTATAGCCTGAATTTTATCTGCCTAAAAACGTCCCCATTTCATACTCAGTAGGTGATTGCCATTTGTACCTGTCATATATACAGAAAAGATCTGTTTATACTCTATATTCATATATATGAAGGTTACTGTCTTATCTAATTAAAAAGCCATTTCTTTACCTTAGATATTTACAGGTAGCACTGTTTGTCATCATGGGATCTGAGTAATTCTCAGTGCTTTAATCAGATTCTGCTTGATTTAATTGTCCGTTTTCAATCGACATCATGGGATCTCCAGTCATGTTGGTGGGGTTTTCATGAAGCATCTTCTTAGTCATAGGCAATAAACCTATTTCCTTAGATGATTTCAGTACTTGATCTATTGTTAAACCTTTGGTAAATGGATCCGCAAGGTTGTCACCTCAAGTAATCGACAAATATTACACCGGTTGAGATCAAGTATCTAATGATCTTATGTCGTCGTCTATTGTGATGTGATTTACCATTATATAGAGTATTCAGTGCCCAAGCTATAGCCGATTGACTATCACAATGTATGCATAGAGCTGGGACTGGTTTCTCCCACATTGGAATATTTTCCAAGAGGTTACGAAGCTATTCTGCTTCTCTGCTGCTCTGGCCAATAGATTTTGTTTGGAATATTTCCAAGATATTATTGCACCTCCAAGCGTAAAGACATACCCACTTCTGAATTCTGAGTTCTTTGAGTCTGATATCTAGTTTGCATCACTATATCCTTCTAAGACTGCTGGTTTTTTACTATAGTGAAATCCATAACTCTTGGTATATCGCAAATAATTTAATACCTTTGTTATGCCTTTCCAGTGTTTATAGCGTGGATTACATGTGTGGCCACTTAATACGTTGACCGTATGTGCTAGATCGGGTCTTGTACAATTGGTTAAGTATATCAAGTTTTCAATTACCCATGGATATTCCCCTTGTAAGACTACCTCGCCCACGTTCGTGGACAAGTGCAACATAGTGTCTACAGGAGTCTTTGCAGTTCCACCAGAGTATGTCTTGAACCTTTCAATTATCTTTTCAGAATAATAATCCTGATATAAAGTTATCCCATCCAGAGTCCTTGTGATCTTAATGCCAAGAATAATAACCGCAAGACCCATGTCTTTTATGTCGAACCGACTATTAAGCATGTTCTTGGTTTGTTGGATGATATCTTTATTTCTACCAACGATGAGCATGTCATCCATGTACAAGCATAGAAACATATTCTCGCTAGGAGTACTTTTGAAGTAAATGTATTTCTCATATTCATTGATGCAAAAATCATTTGACATCATTACATTGTCAAAATTTTCATGCCTTTGTTTTGGAGCTTGCTTCAGACCATACAATGACTTTAAGATCCTCCAAAATTTTTATGCTTGACCTCAACCATGAAACCTTTAGGTAGTTTCATATATATCTCCTCTTCTAAATATTCGTTAAGAAAAATATTTTTAACATCCATTTGATGTATTTCCAAATTCCTTAATGGAGCAATTGCGATCAAGAGTCTGACTGAAGTTATTCTCGTCACTGGAGAATAAGTATCAAAGAAATCTAGACCTTCTTTTTATATATGTCCTTGCACCACAAGTTTGGACTATTAGTTGAGCCATTGGTTTTCAATTTCCTTTTGAAAAACCATCTAGACCCTAGTGAAATAAACCCTGGAGGTAAATTAACCGTCTCGAAGGTATGAATAAAGCATCCATGGTTTAAAGGTCCAACCGTGGCCTTTTTAGGAAGTGGCACTGCGAATTTAGCCAAACACCCCACACTTTAAGGTATTTGTACGAAGTTATGTTACCTTCCAAAGTTCATATGGCGTTTTGGCAGTTATCTTATGAGGTATTTTGTTGAGGATATGATTTGTAGTGAAAAGCATCCCCCCCCCAGATTCTTGCAACATTGTGTTCATCATTTCTTTCAGAGTTTGGTTCTTTCTTTCCGCAACTCCATTTGATTTTGCTAAGTAGGGAGCATTTGTTTAATGGATAATGTCATTTTCTAAACATAATGTATTGAAAGGTTCATCATATTCGCCTCCTCTATCACTTTTAACTATTTTATAGTCTTTTCCACTTGTTTTGCAACTTCGAGTTTGTACTCTTTTAATTTTCCAAGACTTCGTTTTTACTTCTTAATAAGTAGCCATAGTAGTATCTTGTGTAATCATTTATGAAAGTCACAAATAACTTTTTACCGCCTCTTGTTTTTAAATAATTCAAGTCACATAAATCAGTGTGTATTAAACCTGAGGTTTAGTTGTTAGTTCAACATGAGGTGATGGTGTTTTCATGAGTTTTGCTTCAACACAAATTTCACATTTTTCTTTGTTTATTTTGGACTTTGGGATCGTGTTTAAATTTGTTAGTCTTTGCACAAACTTATAGTTTATATGTCCAAATCTTTCAAGCCAAATATTAGAAGACTCAATGGCATAAGCAACTACATTTTTATTCATTGAAACATTGGAATCAGGTATATCAATTTTTTGAAGGACTGTCATCATAGACATTTTGACAATCCATTCTTAATAAAACCTTTTCCTATGAAAACCCCATTCAACCTGAGAATCAGCTGGTCCGATTCGAAATTGATTCCAAAGTCGTTCTTACACATGAGAGTCCTAAAAATCATATTCTTCCTCATGTCTGGTACATGCCTCATGTTGGTCAGAGTAATCTCCCTCCCATAAGTCATCATCAACACAACTTTTCAAGTACCTTCAACCTTGAATTGGGAGATATTTCATATTCACTTGGTTATCAGTTTTAGACTTCTGATAGGTACTCAACATCTCTCTACCAACGCAGATTTATGTAGTGACACATGTGTCGTACCACCATTATTTGGGGTTATTTTCAACCACGTTGGTTTCTGTGACCAAAATGCACAAATCAGCTACAACTAGGTTTGCCTGATTTTCCCATAGCCTTTTTGCAACATTCCAAGGATTTATGTCCTATATTATTGCCATAGTAGTTGCATTTCCCAGCGAACTTGTTGTTCGTGCCATATTGAATTTGTTTCTTGAAACTCGTTGGTGCTTGATAAAATATATTCTCGACAGTATATATATATATATATTCAAATTTTTGTGTTGGTAATTCTAGAAAGAAATTGGAGTAATAGTAGGTTTGAATAAGAAATAGCTGAAAATTAAATTTAATATAGTAAATGAAATATCCCATAAATTCTGATAACAAATTAAAAAGTATATTTTAATAACCATTCAAAATTTTATTTTACATATTTTATAAGTAGCACGTCTTTAAAAAACTAATAATGTCACATCAAGTAATTATGTATAACAAAATAAAATTTTAAAAATAATAAATTCATAAAGAACATATTTTACACAAAGTATTATATATAATAATAAAAATATATATAATCAATATACGACCGGTTCAACCATCAATAACGGGTTGCTGATTTTGCCGGATAAGTTTGGGTTTACCGGATTCTTCCAGATTTATAATAAACGTGAACTTGAATAGTGACATGGTCACCAGTTTACCGATTTGACCATGGATCTGGGGGTATGAAAACTTATGTTTGAATCAAAGAACAGAAAATTTTCTATTGTTACATTAGAAACACTACAATTCTATAATGAAACCACAATAAATATATTATAAACTGTAAGAAACCACAAATCTATACTATTAAATATGAAGCACATTTAAGAGAATAACCTCAAATTTCTAAAGAACAAACATTAAATTTTCATTTTATAAAACTCATTTTGAAAAGAAAAAAAAGAATATCTTAATTGAAATCATATATTGGATTTAATTTGAATTGAAAAGATAAAAAACTACAAAATCCTAATTATTGAGTTTTTAGGAAACTGAAATTATTTATCAGTCAAATTGATATCAAATGAATAATTATTTTCGAAAGTATTAAAATAAATAAAGCAATATTATAGTCATTTATAATTTATTTTGTAATAAAATTATTACTGATTTCGTACCATTCATTATATTATTAACATAAATATTTTCACATTTAACTATTTCAAAAATGTAAGCGTTGATATATAAATAGTGGATATTTTATGTATTTATATATTTTTATTCAAAATTTGAAATATGAATATACTTTATTCATTTTATTAAAGAATAAATATAATAAATTTTTAATATATATATATATATAATCACATATTTAAAATAGATTACATGTATGCATATTGAATTTAAATAATTTTAAGAGTTAATTCAAATAGAGAAATTGAATATATTTTATTATCCCAGATTTATTACATTCGGATTTATTATTTAAACATTTTCATACAAAAATTTAATTTTTTGCAATATCTGTACTATTAATTAGGAATCATATTTAAAAGAATAACATCAAAGTTCTAAAAAATACAATGAAATGAAAATCATTGTAAGAATAAATAAAAAATCTTTATTGGAATAATATACTTGATTTAATTTGAATTTAGAAAATAAAATTTAACTGAAATGAAAATACCAAAATAGTAATTGTTGAATGTTTTTAGGAAACTGAAATTATTTTCTCAATCAAATTTATATAAAACAAATAACTTTTTTCAAAAACAATTAATAAAATAAATAAACCGATATTGTAGGCATTTATTACTCATTTTGAAATAAAATTATTATTTATTTTGTATCCTTCATTTTATTATTTAAATAAATATTTTCACATTTTCATATATGAAAATTTTAAAGATTTATATATTTATACATAAACAGTGGATATTATATGTATTACACCATATATTTTCGCATTCAAAATTTGAATATGAATATACTTTTATGATGTTATAAAAATATATATAATAGAATTTTAGTATATATATATAATATTATATCATTCAAGATTGATTACATTCAGATTTATAATTTCAAAATTATTTCAAACAAATCAACTAATTTTGCAATATATTATGTAAGTTTCAAAATTTGGAAATGTTTCAACTAAAATCTAATCCTACCAAATTAACTATAATTATCTGAATATATCAAATTTGAACTTTTAAGTTTTGTACCATATTTTTTATTTTATATATAATAATTATCTATAAGATCCTGCAATTATGCCCAAAGATTTAGTCATATATGATATTAATTCATAAATGTTTCCAAATATAACTAGATTTTAATCATTAAAGATTATTTCAAACATTTGGAAATTATTGATATGTTAGTCATTAAAGATTTTTCATATAAAATTATTTAGAATATTAGATTAATTTAATTAGAATACTCCCAATTTAAACCAATTAGCTTCCACGGGAAGTTCATTATTTCTCACAATATTCGAGATATTTGCAGTACATAATGTATTATCTCGCTACAGATTTTTATATTTAGTGTTAATCTTCTTTACTCAAAGTTAATAAATTCCCATTATTTATTTTATTTTATCAAATACTAATGAAAAAAATACATTTTGATTAGTTTTTTTAATAGACAACTAACGAAGAACTTAGACATGCACTCAAAATCAATGGTTTGCTATGATTTACTTAAGGTTTATTTATTTCTTTTACTATTAATCAATTACAAAAATAGTTTTTTGCTTTTTTGATTAACTTGGTCTATGAACAATGTGCGGGCATATAATTTGATTTTTGTTTACATTGATTATTAACTTCCCCAAGAGTGAAAAGGGTTTCAAGAAAACATATATATTTGATTTTTATTGATTATTGAGCAGTAACAATAAAAAATTTGTGTACTTAGTGTTTTAGAATTAGACGATGATATTTCAAATTTCAATCATTTCTGAAGGTACTAATTTCATTTTTTTTATGTTTCATATGTCACCACATTTGTATAAATATGAAAGATCCAGAGAAAATACTATGGATGATATAGTGATCATTGACCCACCATATTTTATGATATTTAATATATAACTTGCATGGGTAATTTCACATATACAAGGTGAGCTTTTTTAAGTTTCAGAATACAAGAATACAAAAGTAATTATATTTATACTTTTAATTACATAAACAACTTAATTATTATGTATTACACCAAAATTAATTATTATTACAATAACATCTTATATATGGTATATGGATCTGCATTTTTCAGAAAAATACGTTGCAATCTGCATTTTTCAGTGTCAGCCATTCAACCTTTTCACATTTGAGAAAGCAACCTTCCAATAACAATTGGCTAGCATTTCGTTTCAATCATTAAAAGATTGGCTAATACATTCGTAACTTCAACGTGTGAGCATAAACAAGTTTTGTATATGAAAGCTTGGTCCATACAAACTGGGTGGCTCTAACACGAATCATAGATGCGATCGTTTTTACAAGATTAAGAATACAACATTTTTTGGCTCTGATATATTAATATGCATATGTTGTGTTATCCGTTTAACTCAAACCAATGTATATCAAACTTAAACCAATATATACTAAACTCAGTTAACGAGTAGAGATTGAATTGGCGACAGAGAAGAGTAGGTGATTAGAGAAAGTAGAGGCGGCAAGAGTAAGTGATTGGAAGTCACTTGAAGTCCGATTGGAAGGAGCAAGTGAGGCGAGCAGAAGAAGTTTCTAGTCCAAAAGATTTGCCGACGATCTGAGCCGACCAGAGGGGAGCAGTGCCGCGTGAAGGAGCAGTGGAGATCTTGGCCGACCGGGGGAATGTGGTGGCAGATTGAAGAGAGGCAGACATTGCCACAAAGTCTCAGCTGGTTTTGCTTTTTGTATTTAGAAGCCAGAGGAGAAAGTTTGGGTTTACATTATTATATAAGATGTTATGTTCGGTAATATGTCGAAAGTGCCACTAGCTCAGTGGCAAATACCGCATAACAAGTTTTCTAAATCAGAGTTCGAGTCTGGTTAAACATAAATTTTTGTATATAAACGCATTAAAACGACGTCGTTTTGAATTTTTCATCAACCAAACTCAATAACAAAACGAAGTTGTTTTACTTACCAGTCAAGTTAACGGAGCGTTATTTTGGCAAGTCAACTATACATTACTAAATATATTTTTTAAAGTCAATGAGACTTTAGTATTTATTTGGTCAGAACCAAAATCTGTGTTTCTTTTGGCAAGTTCTGCAAAGTTTAGGTTTTTTTTTGCCAAATTCCCGGTTAAAATTACACGGAAATAAAATATTTATAAACAGTAATATATATATATATGTATATGTATGTATAGGGATGTCAAAATGGGTTAACCCGCCCCATTTAGCCCATCCCATTGCGGGTTGAGTTAATTTGCGGGTTTTAGCGGGCTGACCCGCTATAACCCATGGGTTCTAAACTAATAACCCTAACCGGCCTTGCACTATAACCGCGGGTTAATCGGGTTTATCCGCAGAATTTAAAATCAAATCAATAACTTAAAAAATTAAAGCTTCACAATGTCAATTAATCGATAATAAAATAAATGCATCTTATATCTATCATAAATCAAAAAGAAAATAGTAATAAAAGTCATAAAATGCATAATTAAATCAATAAATTTTCAGACATTCAAATATGAAATTGATTTAAGCATTGTCAACGTCTCCAACTTGTTAAGACAACAGAAAACAAAATATATTTTTCAAAATTTCTAAAATAAAACTAATATGAAGAAGATTTTCCTACTATTTTTTTGTCTTCAGCGTGTAACTCTATTAGTCCGCGGATCAACCCGCAACCCATGCGAGTTTGTCCATCAAAGACCATAAACTATGACGGATCAACCCGCAATGCCCGCTTTTTTTGGGCAATCAAAACATAAACCCTAACCCGCCCCATAACGGTACGGGTTTAGGGTAACCCGCGGGTTTTCAATCATATTTGACATCCCTATGTATATATATAAATTGATAATAAGACAATTGACAAAGGCATTGGAGTGCCCCAGGATACTTAAAGCTTATGTTGTTCAAGTTCTAGTTAAGTGACCGAGCTTCGAGATGTTTGATGTTGTTGAAACAGGGTTCCATTACCACATAGGCATAATGTAGAGATCAGTTTATCAATCACTTCTACCCCAATTCGAATCGATTTTGAGTCTCGAGATCGCTACAGAGGGTATCTCAAATACTGTCTGCATCATGGGTATAAGCCTGAGAATTTTGAAGCATATATCTTCTACCAAGGAATAGTGTAGAAGTAACAAATGGCTTTAAAAACTGCATAGTAAGGGAAATTTTGCGACGAACATTGTAAGGGAAGCGACTATCTTGATTGAGAATCTACCTTCAAGGAATATCAACCACTGTCCAAATTATGATAGATCCAGGAAGGTTACTACTCACAGTGTAGAGAAATGAAAGAGCTAAAGGTATAAGTAGAATATCTCTTGAAGAAGTCTAAGAGAGAAATCACTGTAGTTGGGATGTCTATCAGGATAAGGATGATGGAGCTTAATCATGTGAATGTACTGAAGAGGTTAGCTATGTTCAAGGAAACTATCAGAAGTGGGCTTCAACCAGAATCATCCAAACTTCTCCCACAGAAATAAAAATGTGGAGAACCCTCAGACTCAGGTGTTTCCTAAGACACCTCAAAGAAATTTTGCTGGAAGTTTTCAAAGAAAAGGTTTCAGAAGCATCATATAACACAAGAAATCAAGTTGGACAATATGATGCAACAGCTTATAGAGAGTCAGAAAAAGACTGGCGAGGATATCAACACCAAGGTTGATGGTATGGACTCAAAGTTGAATGTAAGGATCAAGATAGTGAGCACTCACGTTAAGGATATAATCCACGAGGATCAATTGAATACAAGATGAATTATGGTGATTTAAATATAGGTACGATGCAAAAGATTTTGTTGGAAACTCATGGTGACTAACATCATAAGATAAAACAAATAAATATAAATTACAGAGAATTATTCAGAGATTCATGCACATGAATGTATTGATTTTATAAGATGGCTCTAGAGCTTAGATTATGAATATGAGTTATTCCAAGTCACGTAACATAACTATTTATGCAACATATTCCCTAACAATCAATAATTTTTATCTTTTGGATGAGAATCCTGCATGCAATAAGAACATAATATAATATGCTCTCACAAAGTATAAAGTGCAACTGTCATTGACATTAGACAATTCAAAGAAAGTTCTGTCCATTCAACAACACTTTTGGTGTCATGTTGAAATAGATTTATGGTAAAGACTAAATGATCAGATTAGACAAAAGATTAAGAGATATCAATGATAAAAAAAACAATATGAGCAATCTCATAAGAACCCTAGCACAAAACTACATGAATATCCCTTTAAAACACCAATTCAAGGATTAAGCATGACAAAAATAGAATATGAATTAAATTGAAAAAAAAAAAAAATGTGCAAAGGTTTACACCTTAAAGCTTTTTAAATTAAAATTTTCACCTATAAGACTTCGTATTTCTGAATGAATATTTTCTGGAAACAAGCTCCCTATTTATACAAGAAACAAGAAGGCATAGAATGTGAAAATACAAACTTTGGACTCAGCATACCGATTGGTGTAACATGAAGCACCGATTGGTTCTTAAAGCTCTTTGTACTGATTGGTGACAAATGTGCACCAATCGGTTCTTGATCTTAAATTTCTCTTCTCTTCATGAGTTTTGATCCATTTCCACTCTTAAACCTTCATTTTGACTCCAACAATTGTATAAACCTATAAATACATAGAAGTGCTAAAACGATTGTTTACATATTGAAAATACTCAAGATTTGTTAATAAAATGACTCTATAATCATTGATCAATAATGTTATCAGCACCTCTAAGAGTGTTGACCAGGAAATGCAGAAGAGATTTCCAGGGAGCAGGTAAACGTTATTGAAGTTGGACTTTGGATTTCGTCAGCTCTTACCAATTGGTATATTAAACTGCTACCGATCGGTACAACCTCTTTACTGATCAGTGTGAGAATATGATTCGTAAGTAGTCTGATCCAAATTTGACATAGGATAGGTCCAAGAAGAGGAAAGAACCACCAGTTTTTGTACTAAACAAAGCTTACAGTAAGAAATTGGTTACAGAAGGAACTATGCAGCAATTTAAAACGGTACTTGGAGGTATTACTGAACGATTGACGATTCAAGAAGCACATGAAATCACTGACATCAAGGAGGTATTCACTTCTGTGACGAATGGAGAGCAATAATTGGACATGATCAAGGAACGTCTGGCCAAGGAAAAGAAGATACTAAAAAGACTTGCCAAGCTTATTGATCTGGGAACATTTGTTGTTTCATGCTTCGTCCTAGCTAAGTACAAGATTCGAAAAATTTCTTTGTGATTCAGGATTTAGTGTCAATGGTATGCATGAAAATTGCTAAGGAGTTAGAGCTGCAATTCCAAGTACCTCTGTGCACATTATGTTTGCAGACGCTTCTTCCGCAAGATCGAGATGTTTTATAACGGATTCGTTAATCTGTATTAGTTTTTTCTTAGTACATGTTGGCTTTCATATCATGGAGATGACCGGTGATGCTGATATGTCTCTCATCCTTGTAAGATCTTTCTTGAATTTGGTGGGAGCTTGTACTGACAATGAATAGAACCAGATATCATTGAACAAGCTGGATAAGGATGTGTATTATACCACTGTGTTAACTTCGAGCTCACATGTTTTATTTCATTAAAAATATGAATGAAACAAGTGTGTTTTATTTCACCTTTTCGTTAGATAAGTAATTAAACGACTAATCAAGTGTGTTTATGCGGGAAAATCTTTGTAACGGTAAACTCTTGAAGATGCGGGAAAATTTTCGTAACGGAAAACTTTTGAAAATGCAGAAACATAACGAGAATATAAATTTTAAAAATTATAATACGGAAACATAATGGAAACGTGACACATAATTTTTTCTATTTTTTAAAAGACGGAAACTTACATTTTCTGTTTAAACAATTAGCTCATAAATAAATAATTTAGAAAATAAAAATGTTTACCAAAATTTTTATATAGAAATTTGATTTTGATGGTTATGATATTTCTACTAATTAAACTATTGAAAATTTTGTATAAATTTTGTGTTATTTCAAATACTTTTTAAATATAATTTTACAGTGGTGGAAGCAGAAATAATTTAAAGGGGTCAATATATTTTTATAAGAAAACACTATAAATTTTACTAGAAAATAAAAATATCATTAGAAAAAAATATCTTTAACATATATCTTATGTACATTCATATTTTTAATGAAATAAATCATTGTTTTGTTTCGTTAACATCTTGAGCAGCAATTGTTTGAACCTGAGGACGTGAAAGATCATCTCCAATCCAGTTATCAGACCATGACATAGTGCTGTCACCATTTCCAATCAACTTAGACAATCTGTTTTCGAACAATTCCCGACCAAAGATGATGCTACACCATGCATATGAAGTTCGAAAACATGTTTCACAGTCCGAAAAGGACTAGTTCTTGAAGTATTTGTGCTTCACTATCTGAGATAGTAATAAAAATGGGTTACACTAGATCTTCTAAGCTTGTTTACGTAATAAGGCCTGATTGAATGTCCAGTATCACGAAATTGCAATTAGGATTTTTTATAGTCTTTATATCCCAAATAAAGGTTTATATATCCAAGTAAAAGTAGTAAAATAATTGTGAAGGAACTTAGACCACCTTCATCTCAAGAACATGTAATAAGGTTCTTATAAATATTTTAAACATAAATTAATAAAAGGTTAAGTTAAAGAACCTCCTAATAAAATTTTAATCTATTGTCTTTCCGTTGCTAGAACCCATTTGAGATTCTTAAAAAATTTAAAGTTTCAATCCCAAATAAGAACCATATAGAATATAAATCTCCACCTAAAGATTCAATCCCAAATTCAATGATCAGTGATAATTAATTACTGATCAATGATAATTATTAAACTAAATGAGGAAGTGAGTAATCTCTGATCATAAACAATAGATATGAAACACATATGCATCAAAGTATAATCTACTGGATGCAATCATAAATATGCAGCAAACTATTTAGTTTGAATCAAAATATTAGTACACGAGATGCAATCATAAAAATGAAGATATTAACTTTAGGGACTGACAATAAAAATGTTTAGTTGCCATAGAAATGAGTAGATAGATAACGTAGCTAGGCTAGTATTGCTAGAGTCCTCCATGATAGAAGCTGCTGCCTTCTTAGCATCTCTTAGATAAGCTTTAAGCAAAGGAACATGAGGGAATTTATCCACAAGGCCAACTTCATAAGTAAAATGAACAACATCGAGATGTTGTCCCCTGCTGATTCTTCAATCATATCTGTAGAAGCATAACAACTCAAAATCATCACTCATAAGCTCAGATATTATATAAACAAGATACAAAAAAAAGCTTCAACTTCACACAACCTATGCTCCGTTCTAGTCAAATACACCTTCTGCCACTAAAGTCTCAGACTTCACCACAATTTATGCCATACAACCTTAAAAATCAACTAACCAAACCTCAAACTATTTGCAACCTACCAAAACTATACGCATCAGGATAGGTAAATGATGCAGCATACATCGTTATCCTTTCGAGCTTTGGTTTTAGTTATTTCCTTTTCCTAGTTCTCTTTGATTTCCTTATCTAAACTAAGTTAGTTTTCCTTTTCTATGTTGGTTTTAGGTTTTTACTTATCTATATATATGGTGATCTCTTGATTTGTGAGAGACACAACTTTCTTATCATTGATTAACATAAAGTTAGAGCTTTGGTTTTTCAACCTCAATCTCTTGAATCCTTATAATCTAGGTATTCTATAAGAATTCAACAGATCTTAAGAAATAGCTAACGGGTATTCTCAAAATTCAACGTTACCTTCGCGCTATCGGTTACTAACGCCACTTCCGCTCCGTCAGTTGGTATCAGAGACCTAGAACTTCGATTTTTATCGTGGTTACGATCTTGTGATGGCTCCTCGACCAGGCAAAGAACCAGCCAACGATTGAACTCACATGCAGCAGTTCCTGGAAGACTTCCAGGAAAATTTTCAAGACAACATGCGAAGAACATTGGCTGAAGCAATTCAAGCCGGAGTTCAGGCCGGTGTGCAAGCTGCCTTTGCAGCCAACGCCGAGGCCCCGTACGCACCGCAACCACAACGACAACATCGCCACAACAACCCAGCCTTTGACAATCGCGAACAAGCCGATTACAAAGACAATCCATTCGCTGATGGTAATCCACGTCAACCTCATCGTCAAGGGCGAGACAACAGACACAACGAGGATCATCGATGGACATCGGGAGTAAAACTTGACTTATCCGAATTCCATGGAGGTTCACAGCCAGAAGACCTACTTGACTGGTTTGTTGTTGTCGACGAATTTATTGAGTTCAAAGACGTCCCAGAGCAGAAGACGGTACCTCTTGTGGCAACTCGTTTTCGTGGACATGCTGCCTCATGGTGGAATCAACTGAAAATTTCACGACACGTCGTGGAAAAGAAAAAAATCACTTCTTGGGATAAGCTTAAAAACATATGCGGAAAACCTTTATTCCGTATAACTTTGAGCGTCTCTTATTTCAGAAGTTCCATAACATCCGCCAAGGAATGAGGTCTGTGGAAGATTACTCCACTGAGTTTTATCAGATGCTCACAAGAGTAGACATTCATGACTCGGAAGATCAACTGGTAGCCCGATTCATCGCAGGATTACGTTCCCAACTACAAACGATGCTTCATCAGTTTGATCCTGCATCTGTGGCAGAAGCACGACAACGGGCCATTTTCGTCGAGCAACAATCACGGTTTACTACAAATAATTGGACTGGAAACACAAGATAATATTCGGAAACTAGTACTGATGATAACAAGGTATCTACATCTACGGGATCTGATTCCGCGTCCGGTATTCAAGGTAACAACAAAAGTGCTGAAACAGGGGCAACATTTAACTCCCGACCCGCTCGTCCTAATGCCTTGCGTTGCTACTCTTGTGGGGAAAGAGGCCATCTCCAAACTGCATGCCTAACTCACGGACTTCGCGGCTTACTTACAAGCGACAAAGAGCCTCACGGTGATCCTATCTATGATACAGACAATGATCAAGTAGAGGGTGTCAAGGAAGAAGAAGTGAAAGGCGACACTGGCACTATACTTATGTTACGCCGAAATTGTTTTGCTCCTAAGAAAAGTGAAGCAATTCAACGAACAGCTCTCTTTTGTTATCGACTCAGGTTGCTCGTCGAATGTAGCTTCAGAGGAAGTTGTACAGAAACTTTCCCTCACTCTGGAGAGCAATCCTCACCCTTACCGCCTCTCATGGATGCAAACTGGAGCCGATGTCATCGTCTCTCAACGAACACTGCTCACGTTTTCTATCGGGTCCTTTTACAAGGATATATTGTATTGTGATATCGCCCCTATGGACGTCGCACATATAATTTTCGGTCGCCTTTGGCAATACGATAGGGAAGTGATTCACAACGGGAAGCTCAATCCAAATTCCTTCATGTTTCAAGGTAGGAAGATTACTTTGCTTCCTTCTCCAGAAGCCGATCATGCTCTTTCCGTCAACAAACAACGGCAGACATCAAAACAGAGTTTGATAATTGTCTCCAAGTCTCAGTTTGAAGATGAATTACGCACAGCGGGCCCAATATTTGCTTTGATAGCAATGGATGTCGGACAAACTTCAACTACAATAATTCCGGCGGAGTTCTCACCTCTTCTGCAAGAGTTCGAGGATTTATTTCCGGATGAACTCCCGAGAGGTTTGCCTCCTCTACGAGATATCCAGCACCATATTAATCTCGTTCCTAACGCCACATTACCAAACCGCGCTCGCTATCGGTGAGTCCATCGGAACACAAGGAACTGCAGCATCAGGTGTTCAACAAGCTTATGCATATTTTTATGCCAAGCAGATCCAACAACAAGCTTT